>JAEIGQ010000226.1:0-502344 GCA_018904275.1 Lordiphosa clarofinis | reverse complement strand
TTTGTAATGCCAAAAGTAAGTTTGAGGGAAATATGTATCTTTGGTCAATTGCCTTTTTGATAGAAGTATGTTTTTTATACCCTTGGAGAGGGTATATTAAAATTGTCCGGATGTTTGTAACGCATAGAAGGAAGCATCTTCGACCACATAAAGTATATATATTCTTGATCAGCATGACGAGCTGAGTTGATATAGCCATGTCCGTCTGTCCGTCCGTCTGTCCGTCCGTCCGTCCGTCTGTCCGTCCGTCTGTTCGTCTGTTTCTATGCTATCTCCTCCGTCAGTTTTTAAAGCTATCTTAACCAAACTTTGCACGAAGTCTTTTGGTCTTTTGGCCGGATCGGTTGACTATAGCATATAGCTCCCATAGGAACGATCGGTTGAAGAACTAGTTTTAGTGAGGAAAACTTTTTTGTTTTCAATGCTTTCGCTCCCAACGCTCGTATTTATAAGTTTTGAATGATTTCACATAATTTCACCAAGCCTTGTCGAAATCGGACAACTATATAGTATAGCTGCCATACAAAAGTTAGGTCTGAAAAAAAGTCTTAGTGAGAAAAACTTTTTTGTTTTTAATGTTATTGCTCCCAACGCTCGTATTTATAAGTTTTTAATAATTTTACATAATTTCATTAAGCCTTGTCGAAATCGGACAATAGTATAGCTGCCATACAAACTGTCAGGCATATATCAAGCTCAAGGGATATAAACTGGGTTGTCCGAGTTACCCGTATTTTTTTTTAAAGTAATTTTCTTTTGGTTATGTGACGTCAATAACAAAAAAAGTGTGGTATGGGGGTTGTGAGCCACTTTGACCAAAAGTCGGTGTTGACTTCCAAAGAGAATATTGCAATGATGCGCAATAAAACAGAGGAAAATTTTTCCAAAGAAGTAAAAAAAAAACATTTAAAAATGCTAGCAAAAGAACAGCCACCAGCAAAAAGTGCTCGTATATAAAAGAAATCAAGCCTGATGCCGTCAATCAATTTTCACTTTTTATTGATATTTCCTAATTTAGAATTAAAAAAAAAATATATTAATTATAATAAATTTAATAATAATAATTGCTTAAAACCACGAATTTGGAACTTTTAATGGGTGCCTCACAACCCCCGCAAATTTTCGAAATGTCAAAAAAAATATTTTTTTAAAATAAAAAAAACCCCAAAAATTATTTTGTTAAAACTAGTGATGAGGAAAGTTTGGGCTTCTTTTACCTAAAGTACAAAATTTACGGAACGAAAAATAATGATTTTTTTAATAAAAGCGCGAAAAACATAAATAGTTGGGGGGGGGGTTAAAAAAAAAAAAAAAATTGAAGAAAAAAAAAGTTTCCAAACATGTCAAAGCCCCTATCTCTTACCATCTCTGATGTTTTTTTTTTGAGGGGGGGGGGGGGGGTTTTTTTTGGGGGGCCCGGGCCCAATGTGTATTTTTTTGGGGGGGCGGGCCCGGCAAAACGAAACTTTTACAGAAGGGGGCGGGCCCGGGCGCTACAACACGTTTTGTGGGGGTGGGGGGGGTGTTTTTGGGCGGGGGGGCCCCCAAACTTTTTTAGGGGCCCGCTGACACATGGGGCGGCCGGAAGAACAAAAATTAATTTTGTCTAAATTTGTTTAGCCTAGTGCGTTTTTCATTTAAAACATGGCCCGATGTTGAAAAAAGCCTTTCGCTCGTAGACGAACTGGCGGGAATAGCCAGAATGGTCCGAGCTAATTTGGGAAGGTATTTTAAGTCCCTTGCTTTTTCCAGAATTCTAAAGTATGTGTGCCAGGAGCTGCTGGATAGGCCAAATATTTGTCAAGCTTTATGTCGATAGCGTTTTTCTCAACTTTTCGTTTTTTTATATAACTTAAGTCTAAAAATTCAGCAAACATTCCATTTTCGGAATTATTTGGGCTTATGTTATTAGTTATATCATCAACGCTCTATACCAAAATTCGGAGAGCATTGCTTTTACCGCAGCTAACACATTATCTCTTTTTTCCTCTGAGAGGAAATTCATCTCTCTATAAGGAGGGTTCAAGAAAAGCCCAACCAAATGAGCGATTGCCGGAAGAAACCTTTTTTCTAATGCGCTTAGGGTCATTGTTTTAAACTCAGTTATTATTTGGGAATCAAGTGTGCTAGCTCTGCAAAGTTTACATAATTTTTTTGACCACAATGCAAATATTTGCAAATATTGCAAAGTTTTATCAATTTCACAATAGGACGCCAATTTTGAATTAGTGGTGAGCAAACAAGTAAAATATGTATAAGCAAATCGATAGTAGTATCGATAAACAATTAAAATGCGATAAATAGCGGTTCTAATTCGAGCATAAACAAAAATAGCGCGAACAAATCAAAATTGTTTTCGGGCCTATTTCGGGCTTTTACGGGCCTATTTCGGGCTTTTACGGGCCGGGCCTTTTTGCTAAGGCCCGGGCCCGCACGAAGCCCGCACGAATCTTAATTTTAAGGCCCGGGCCCGCTCCGGGCCTGTGTAAGCCCGCGGGCCACGAAAAAAAGCCCGGCCCGCGCCCACCTCTAGTTCAGACTGCTTCAAAATCTCTGAAAACGCCTTGCGTACTGCCCGTTCGGTTTTGCCGATAATATCAATATCATCGGCGTATGCGAGTAGCATTACATCTTTATTAAAGATGGTGCCCGATCTGTTGGCATTTGGGCACTGGCGCAATATATACTCCATCAGCAGATTAAAGAAGTCACACGATAAGGTGTCACCCTGCCTAAAACCTTTTTTGGTATCAAAAGGCTCAGAGAGGTTCGTTCCTATTTTGACGGAGCTTTGAGTGCTTCTCAACGTCATCATGCAAAGTCGAACGTACTTTGCTGGAATACCTAAAGTAGACAGGGCTTCGGAAAACCTTGACCTTATCGGCGAGTCGAAAGCGGCTTTGTAATCGATAAAAAGATGGTGATTTTCGATGTTTCTCTCATAGTTCTTCTCCAGAATTTGGCGCAATGTGAATATCTGGTCTGTGGTGGACTTACCAGGTCTAAAGCCACACAGATAAGGTCCAATCAGTGTATCAACAAGCGGCTTTAGACGTTCACAAATAATGCGGGACAGAACCTTATATGCGATGGGGAGGAGACTGATCCCGCGGTAGTTGGCGCAAACTGCAGGGTCTCCTTTTTAAAGATCGGGCATAGAACACTTAGATTCCAATCGTCGGGCATGCCTTCGTCAACCCATATACGGCACAGAAGTTGGTGCGTGCACCTTACCAATTCTTCGCCTCCAGCCTTGAACAATTCAGCGGGCAGCTCATCAGCGCCTGGTGATTTGTTGTTCTTTAGCCTTCGTATGGCTAAACAGACTTCCTGTTGGGTCGGCGGGTCTATCTCTGTGTTGTCGATTGGTGGCATCGTTACTTCTCTAGGTGCGGCATCATGTTCGTCATCGCCTCCCAGTAGGTTGGAGAAGTAACTTCTCCATTTGTTAAGCTCACTTGCGGATCTGTGACCAGATTCCCGTGTTCGTCCTTGCATTGTGCGACTCTGGGCTTAAAACCTTCCGTTAATTGCTTAATTTTTTGGTAAAATTTTCGAGTCTCACACATGCCGAATAACCTCTCGACTTCCTCGCGCATGCGCCTTTCCTGCTCAAACTTTTTATACCCTTGGAGAGGGTATATTAAAATTGTCCGGATGTTTGTAACGCAGGGAAGGAAGCATCTCCGACCACATGAAGTATATATATTCTTGATCAGCATGACGAGCTGAGTTGATTTAGCCATGTCCGTCTGTCCGTCCGTCTGTCCGTCCGTCTGTCCGTCCGTCCGTCTGTCCGTCTGTTTCTATGCTATCTCCTCCGTCAGTTTTAAAGCTATCTTAACCAAACTTTGCACGAAGTCTTTTGGCATAAATACGCTGCACATTTGTCGGAACCGGCCGGATCGGATGACTATAGCATATAGCTCCCATAGGAACGATCGGTTGAAAAACTAGTTTTAGTGAGAAAAACTTTTTTGTTTTCAATGCTATCGCTCCCAACGCTCGTATTTATAAGTTTTTAATGATTTCACATAATTTCACCAAGCCTTGTCAAAATCGGACAACTATATAGTATAGCTGCCATACAAACTGTCAGGCATATATCAAGCTCCAAGGGTATATAAACTTCGGTCGAGCCGAAGTTAGCTTGCCTCTATTTTTTCTTCTAAAAAGGCGTTTCTCCTCTTCCTTTTTCTCCATGTATCGCTCCGTAACAGCCCGCGTTGCTATCGGCTGCAGAGTTCTCCTGTAGGCAGCGTTTTTCTCTGCAGTAGCGCGTCGGCACTCCTCGTCGTACCAAGTCTGCTTTCGAGGGGGCTCGAAATAGCCGAGTACCTCCTTAGCAGCCGTACTCATGGAGTGCGATATACGCTGCCACTGTTCGCATATATCGGAAGGGAATGGGGAGGTTTCCCTGAGCAGTTGGGCGAGTTTAGCTGTGTAGGCTTCAGAGGTCCCTTGTGATTGCAGCTTCTCGACGTTTAGCTTTCGACGTGTGCCAGAGCGTGGGGCATGTGCCACACTGAGCCGCGTGCGTACCTTGGCTGCAGCCAGGTAATGATCCGAGTCTATGTTGGCTCCTCGAATCGCACGCACGTCTAGTACACTCGATGAATGCCTTCCGTCGATCACAACGTGATCAATCTGATTTCGTGTTCGTTGACCGGGGGACTTCCAGGTCGCCTTATGGATGTCTCTATGTTCAAATCTGGTACTACTTACGACCATGTTCCGGCCCGCAGCAAAGTCTATTAGCCTCTCTCCGTTACCGGAGGTTGTTTCATGAAGGCTAAATCGTCCGACTGTCGATCCAAAAACTCCTTCTCTCCCTCCTAGCACAATCTTTATGTCGTGATCGGGGCAGCGCTCGTATAGTTGTTCCAGGCGCTCAAAGTTCATCTTTTATCGGGTCTTTCTTGTCTCCTGTTGGTGCGTGAGCACAGATAAGACTAATATTAAAATATTTTGCCTTAAGTCTGAGCGCGGCTAGCCGTTCATCAACTGGTGTGAAGCTGATGACAGAGCGACGCAGTCTATCACTCACTGCAAAGCCGCACCCAAACTCGTGCTTGGAAACATGTCCGCTGTAGTAGATCTCCCAGGGGGGTGGTGGTTTCTGTTCTGTCTTCTCTTTTGGTAGCGTTATTATCTTGCTCCCATGTCCGATCCATCGCATTTCCTGGAGGGCAGTAACGTCCGATGAATATTTCTTGAGGACATTCACCAAGGCGATATCATCACCATCTCTGTTGAGGGTGCGGACATTCCAGGTGCATATTCTCAAATCGTGGTCCTTACCACGATCAGAAGCTTTCCCTGACCACATACGCCCCCATTAGGGCTCTATGACTAGAAGCTCTGAACGGGCCACCCGACGGACGATTTTAGTAGGAGTAAAATTTGATTTCAGCGTCACGTGACGCTGACGTCGTTCATATTTTGTGTTGTTGTTTTGCAGTGTTTCCCGACAAACACACACAGACATAAGAGGATGGGCAGATGGGGGAAGTGAAGAAGTAGGAAAGATGCTGAAAAGGGGCAACTGGGTGGGTTCTGGCAAAGATCTGGGTGAGATTTTGGTGGGATCTTACTGGGATCTGGTGGTATTTGAGAGGGATTTGGGTAAAGTCTTATATGAGCGAGATCTGGGTGGTATCGGGGAGAGATCTGGGTGGGATCTGGGTAGAATTTGACTGGGATCTAGCTGGAATCTGGGTGGGATCTCGGCGGGATCTAGGTGGGATCTGGAAAGGATCCGGGTGGAATCTGGGGAGGATCTGGGTGGGACCAGGATCCGGGCGGGATCCGGGAGGTTTCTGAGTGATATCGGGGTGGGATCTGGGTGGTATCTGGGTGGTATCTGGGTAAAACCTTTGTGTGATCTAGATGGGTTTTAGGACCTTGGTGGGATCTAGCTGGGATTTGTGTGGTATCTGGGTAAAGTCCGGGAGAGATCTGGGTGGGATCTGGAAGGGAAATGATTGGGATCTTGGATTTTACCTTGGTGGTATGTTAGCAGAGAAACTTCCTGAAAGTCTGCAGCAGCAAGTGATCTTGTTTCTGGTCATTGCTCATTTCAGCCCTTGCTCATTTATATACTATCGAGAGAGCCTGTGATTTGAACATAAGCTCTTAAGCTAAGCATCCTGTTTCACATCAAAGACTCGTGAGTGCTAGCGACGCTCACTCCTTTTTTTTTTATACCCGTTACTCGTAGAGTAAAAAGGGTATACTAAAGTCGTGCAAAAGGAATCATTTCCGACCGGATTAAGTATATATATTCTTGATCAGCATCAACAGCCGAGTCGATATAGACATGTCCGTCTGTCCGTCCGTCCGTCTGTCTGTATGAACTAGAGGTGGGCGCGGGCCGGGCTATTTTTCGTGGCCCGCGGGCTTACACAGGCCCGGAGCGGGCCCGGGCCTTAAAATTAAGATTCGTGCGGGCTTCGTGCGGGCCCGGGCCTTAGCAAAAAGGCCCGGCCCGTAAAAGCCCGAAATAGGCCCGTAAAAGCCCGATATAGGCCCGAAAACAATTTTGATTTGTTCGCGCTATTTTTGTTTATGCTCGAATTAGAACCGCTACTTATCGCATTTTAATTGTTTATCGATACTACTATCGATTTGCTTATACATATTTTACTTGTTTGCTCACCACTTATTCAAAATTGGCGTCCTATTGTGAAATTGATAAAACTTTGCAATATTTGCAAATATTTGCATTGTGGTCAAAAAAATTATGTAAACTTTGCAGAGCTAGCACACTTGATTCCCAAATAATAACTGAGTTTAAAACAATGACCCTAAGCGATTTAGAAAAAAGGTTTCTTCCGGCAATCGCTCATTTGGTTGGGCTTTTCTTGAACCCTCCTTATAGAGAGATGAATTTCCTCTCAGAGGAAAAAAGAGATAATGTGTTAGCTTCGGTAAAAGCAATGCTCTCCGAATTTATAGGGGTTGATGATATAACTAATAACATAAGCCCAAATAATTCCGAAAATGGAATGTTTGCTGAATTTTTAGACTTAAGTTATATAAAAAAACGAAAAGTTGAGAAAAACGCTATCGACATAAAGCTTGACAAATATTTGGCCTATCCAGCAGCTCCTGGCACACATACTTTAGAATTCTGGAAAAATGCAAGGGACTTAAAATACCTTCCCAAATTAGCTCGGACCATTCTGGCTATTCCCGCCAGTTCGTCTACGAGCGAAAGGCTTTTTTCAACATCGGGCCATGTTTTAAATGAAAAACGCACTAGGCTAAAAAGCTCAAATTTAGACAAAATTAAGTTTCGTGCCGGGCCGGGCCGGGCCCGGGCCTTGGTGAAAAAGTTTCGTGTTGGGCCGGGCCGGGCCTCTCAAAAAAGAGTTCGTGTTCGTGCGGGCCCGGGCCTCAAAATACAGGCCCGCGCCCACCTCTAGTATGAACACACACCTAGATCTCAGAGATGGTAAGAGATAGGGGTTTGACATGTATGGGACAAATGCTTCTTTTATCTGCACGCAGATCAAGTTTGTTTCTTATTTTGGCCACGCCCCTTCAGACCCCGCAATTTGGAAAAAACGTTTTTGTTTTTCGCCAAAAATCATTATTTTTTCGTTCCGTAAATTTTGTACTTTAGGTAAAAGAAGCCCAAACTTTCCTCATCACTAGTTTTACAAAATAATTTTTTGGGGTTTTTTTATTTCATATTGAAAAAGTGATTTTTTGACATTTCGAAAATTTGCGGGGGGTTGTGAGGCACCCATTAAAAAGTTCCAAATTCGTGGTTTTAAGCAATTATTATTATTAAATTTATTATAATTAATATATATTTTTTTTAATTCTAAATTAGGAAATATCAATAAAAAGTGAAAATTGATTGACGGCATCAGGCTTGATTTCTTTTATATACGAGCACTTTTTGCTGGTGGCTGTTCTTTTGCTAGCATTTTTAAATGTTTTTTTTTTACTTCTTTGGAAAAATTTTCCTCTGTTTTATTGCGCATCATTGCAATATTCTCTTTGGAAGTCAACACCGACTTTTGGTCAAAGTGGCTCACAACCCCCATACCACACTTTTTTGTTATTGACGTCACATAACCAAAAGAAAATTACTTTAAAAAAAATAGAGGCCAGCTAACTTCGGCTCGACCGAAGTTTATATACCCTTGGAGCTTGATATATGCCTGACAGTTTGTATGGCAGCTATACTATTGTCCGATTTCGACAAGGCTTAATGAAATTATGTAAAATTATTAAAAACTTATAAATACGAGCGTTGGGAGCAATAACATTAAAAACAAAAAAGTTTTTCTCACTAAGACTTTTTTTCAGACCTAACTTTTGTATGGCAGCTATACTATATAGTTGTCCGATTTCGACAAGGCTTGGTGAAATTATGTGAAATCATTCAAAACTTATAAATACGAGCGTTGGGAGCGAAAGCATTGAAAACAAAAAAGTTTTCCTCACTAAAACTAGTTCTTCAACCGATCGTTCCTATGGGAGCTATATGCTATAGTCAACCGATCCGGCCAAAAGACCAAAAGACTTCGTGCAAAGTTTGGTTAAGATAGCTTTAAAACTGACGGAGGAGATAGCATAGAAACAGACGAACAGACGGACGGACAGACGGACGGACGGACGGACAGACGGACGGACAGACGGACATGGCTATATCAACTCAGCTCGTCATGCTGATCAAGAATATATATACTTTATGTGGTCGAAGATGCTTCCTTCTATGCGTTACAAACATCCGGACAATTTTAATATACCCTCTCCAAGGGTATAAAAAACATACTTCTATCAAAAAGGCAATTGACCAAAGATACATATTTCCCTCAAACTTACTTTTGGCATTACAAAAAACATTTTTGGATAATATTCACAAGTCAAAAATAAAAAAAAACTTTTTTTTTTTTTAAAAGAAGTCGAGTTCTGGTTTACAAACTTAAAGAACGTGATGACTGATCAGTTGCTAGCGAAAAGTTAGGTAATAAGAAAGGAGACACTTGACAGAAACAAAAAGTTTAAATTTATTTTTTTTTTGTGGCCAATATTCCAGTGGCTTGTGAGCCAAGGGGGTTGTGACCCCCAGCGGCTCAGAGCTCCTGAAAAGTTGATTAATTGATTATACTGTCTGCTTAATGTTGAACATGATACTCGACTCGACCCACACGTACCGTTAAACACACAAATTCAAAAGACACAACCAAATTCTAGAAGCATATTTATATTTGTAATAACATTAAGACCCTCTTCTGGTGTAGAAAATTTTGTTTTAAATTTTTTTGTTATTTTATTTCTTAGCTTAGATATTCTAAAATATTATCCCAAAAGGATTTTTCAAAATTCGAAATACTTTAGAAGATATAGCCTTTTTTGTCGACCAATGTCTTCGCTAAAACAATCAATTTTCAAATTATTTGAAACTTTAAAAGCATTTACCTCGAAACCACGTTTTTTAAAATGGTGCCCACGTTTTCTCAAGTTCTACCAAACCGATTTTGATGATGTAGGACTTTATGAACGCAGAATTAACGCGGCTATCGTCTCTTCTTCAATCTTTGAGAAAAAAGTTTTTACTATTTTTTTTGGACTGCAAAAAAATGGTAAAAAATCCATTTTTCGTTTTTAAAAGGCCGCCATTTTTCCAAATTCAGTTTTATTATCACAATTCTGCTACGGACGATAAAGGCATTCATACTAACCAACTTCCCATCTTCCATTTTGCTTTCTGAAACGTGGGTACCATCGACACATATTTTTTTGGAAGAGCCTACTTTAGATCCCGAGAACTTTTTGAACAGCCCTCGCATTCATAAATTGTTAATTTTGTATTTTTTATAATCAGTTGTACAACCAAATACAAAAAACATAATTACAAAATCTCTTCCCGATTTCTTTTCACGAATTTGTAAAAAACATGTAAAATTTAGCCCTCTAGACCAGAAGAGGGCCTTAAATATTAACAGCGACAGTGTCATCCGTGATGGAAGAGGACGTGCAGCAAACAACCAGAGTTGGAATTCAAGTGGAGAACTCTTGGAGGTCGTAAAAGAAGTCACATTAAAACAAAATTAAAATTACTCCAGTTTTCTACAGCAGAAACTATATGATTCAAAAATCGGCCTAAATAGCTCTTGGAATTCCATTCTTGGCAATCAAAATGTAATACCAAGTGTGAAATACATACGACACCAAAAAATTCTGAAAGTTTGTGATGGTAGCTGCCGTTTTCTTTTAATTGACCTTTGAACTTTTCAGCTTCAGAGTAGTATTAACGATACCATATCTCCTAAACTTTTTTTTTTTGCTTTTATGTCTTTGGCAAAAGTTGTTGCTCTTGGCTTGGCCTACAAAACATTTTATTGTTATTATTTACCTAAAAATACCAAAAATGTCAAAAAAAACCAAGTTTTCACAACTTTTTTAAATTTTCAACTTTTTCCTGAAAACAGTTACAAATTTGGACAAGTAATATAGCTAAAAGTTGTGGCTTAGACCAAAATAAACAAACAGCTAGAACGAACAAACTTCATTTTAGAACTCTATCATATAGTTAAAAGCCCAAAAGCATGACAGTCAAAAAAAATTTGAAAAAAACCAATATTTTCGGTAAAAAAAAATAAATTAAAAAAATCAATCGAAATTTTTGATAGTATTAGCCAATTTCTACCAAAAACTGACATTTTCCGAGTTTTTGTTGAAATTATACATACTTTAGGGCTCTTAACTATATGAAGGACCAATCGAATGAAGTTGGTATAGTTAAACCGATTGTTTATTTTAGTTTAAGCTACTTTTTCGTCCTTCATTGCTTAGTCAAATACTTTAGAGTTTTCAAGAAAAAAGCAGTACAAAATGAGGGGAAAACATGATGATTATACGACATTTTTGCCATTTTGAGATTAAAGATGTGACTATTTTGACTTGTTACTTAGAAATGTTTTGTAAGCCAAGTCAAGATCAACAACTTCCTTTAAGACATCAAACCGAAATTCCAAATAGTTTAGAAGATATGGAGTTACAAGTCCCAATCATATCCTTAAAACTTCAAAGTGCTTGGCATGGAAGACAACCACTTTTTCACACTCATGACTCACTTAAACTATATTGGGAAAACCTTATTTGATTACCAAGAGCATAGATTACTACGAACGCTTTCTACGTACATCATCAAAAAGAACGTTTTTTAAGCAAAGCGGTTAAACTTTCTAAAAGAAGGGCGATTTTGAATGGCAATTGGAAAATGTAACTACAGAGTCATGGAGCTTCGGGTGTAACGAACTGGTAACCGATTAAAAGCTGATGCAGTCCGAGAGTATCAGGAGCAGGCAGCAGCAACTACGCGTCGCATCTATAAATTGCTAGATTATACCAATGGAACCACTTATATTGCAGATGACATGAAGGTTGCAGACATTACATGGATTTTTAAAGCTCGATGTGGTCTCTTGAAACTGAATGGCGATGGATTTTCGCCGACCCAATCGGGACTTTGCACAATGTGCAGTTTAAACGAAAAGAAAACATTAAGCCATTTTCTTCGACGCTGCCCAGTTTTCAGAGAGTTTAGGGTGCAGCATCTAGGAAAGACTGTTCTAAGGGAGAATGAGATTCTTCTTCCTTCTTCTTTGTTGGCCCGATGCTTGCATCACAACCGCTTGACGGTCTCGGCCGTTGCAACCAATGTCCGCCAGTCGCTTCTGCTCCGTGCGAGCTGGCACCAGTTTTTCACGCCAAGCTTGGAAATGTCTTTCCGCACCTGGTCGTCCCACCTTAGATTTGGTCGTTCCACCTTGCCTTGTCCCAGTTCTATCGCATTCCTCTTGTAGGCCATTTTTGCTGGAGCTTGTTCATCTATACGGGTAACATGTCCCAGCCAGCGCAGCCGCTGTTGCTTTATGCGCTTGACCATACTAGTATCCCCATAGGGCTCATACAGTTCGTCATTCCTTCGGATGCGAAAATCCTCGCAAACTTTCAAAGGTCCATAAATCCTGCGAAGAATCTTTCGCTCGAAAACGCCAATCGCCGCCTCATCCGCAGATGATGTTACCCATGCTTCTGCGCCGTATTGCAGGACTGGGATGATAAGCGACTTATATAGCGCTATTTTTGTTCTTCGCTTGAGGTTTCTGCTCTTGAGCTCCCAACTTAGCCCGTAATAGCATCGGTTTGCGAGCGTGATTCTCTTTACACGATAAGGTGTCACCCTGCCTAAAACCTCTTTTGGTATCAAAAGGTTCAGCGAGGTTCGTTCCTATTTTGACGGAGCTTTGAGAGCTTCTCAACGTCATCATGCAAAGTCGAACGTACTTTGTGGGAATGATGATTATAGATATATTAAATGGGCCAAACTGGGATCAATTAATAAACTTTTTTAAAAATGCGTTAAGATACAGATAATTTCTTTTAAATAATTTTAATTAAGTAAACACTCATCTTATATCAAAATTGTAAGAAATAAAACGCACTAATTACACTAGTTTACAAAAATAAAAAAATGACCCATTTCAGGTGAAATTTTTTTTTAGTGTAGTTCGGAATGGTGATCTAAAAAATCGATTTCAAAAATTTTTTCATGGCTCCGTTTTTGAAATATTAATTTTTTTAGTTTTTTTTTTTTATTTGTTTCATACCTTTCAGAATTTTTTGGTTTCGACCGTATCAACTTTTTAGTGTTGCACAGTGCAATTGGGCAAAAAAAAACGAGAGAAAATCCTCAATTTAAAGTCATTAATAAATAATGTTAAAAAATTACGTGGAATTTTGCAATTAAAAAAACCAAACTACTTTCTGTTGATGTGCATGCATTAAGGGCCACAAACCGAACAGAGTTACATCATTTCTTAAAGAAACCTCGCTTTCAGTTTTACTTTCAGACATTCCGTTCCCAAAAAATTCTTGCCATGGTCCTATTTTTTAAATAATTGGCTAACTTTGAACCGCAAGGAACAACAACACCAAACGTTTCTTGTTTTAATTTAAGCGATTTCCTATCGAATGAAAATAACCGCTTTTTAATATCACTTATAGTTTTTGTGTTTTTTAATTTCTAAATTTAATTGTAAACCTTAAAAAAACTACTCCAGATGGTACACAGTACCCTTAAAAGAAGATTCCGTTAACATCAAGAGCGAGGTAGTAAATTAGTAAAATTTTTAGCCGCACAAGATCTTTTAAAATTGATTACTAGTCACCACCAACAATTATAGCAACAAATATGTGCTTCAAATGTAAAAAAAATAAAAAATGTTTAATTAATCCACACTTTTGGGGTCCAAATTTGCATTTCATTTGTCATCTCATCTGGTGAACCAGTATATATGAGTCACTCCACACATATAACAGCAAACATCTTTAATTAAAAAAACTAATTTATAGTAGGCCTTGACTTTGGTTGTCACACATATTTTTTGATACCTCCCATAGCTTGATAACTTTAGCTCATTTTATTTCCGTCTCCCAGAGCGGCAACATCTGTGGATTTTCTTTGTTTTCATTTATTTTTATGAAATTGCTTTCATTAAACGGGCAAGCTTTGAAATCCAAGCTATTTTTTATTTTAATTATTTTTTCAAAACGACCACACGCTATGTCCGAGATTGGTCTGCGAATCAAAGACCAATATAATATTTTTCGTAATTTATCAAAAATAATTTTTATTTTATCAAAAGCTTTTGTCGAAACTTTAAATGCGACTATCTTAGAACCATTTTTTCCAAAATCGCGAAATTACTTTCTGTTGATGTACATGCATTGAGGGCCACAAAACTGACTGTGTCTTTTTTGAAAATAATTAAAAATTATTTCTAAAAGAAGTTGAATTATTTTATGATTATTTTTTGGTAATCCCCAATAATTCCGATTATTTTTGATTATTTCTTATTCAGCATAAGTTTCCGTATTTTGCATCCATTTGTGTTCATTTACCAACCTTCTTTTGTTCCGTTTTAATAAAAGGGTGGACTGATCCTGTTGCCCAGCGAAAACTCCAAGAATTAGATCAGTTAAACTGTTGCTCTGTCCACTTACCATTTCTTGCTTAATATTTGTATAATATTATTTCTCTTATTTTTCACCCTATTTTCGGTCTATTTTGAGTTTTTTTTTTTAATTGAAAAAATTCTGAAAAATATGGAAATCGCTTTTTTCTTTCAATAAATGGAAACAACATGATTTGGTTTTCTTTTTTTTTTTCAAATATTTAATAGAACAATATGTAACAACAAAGGAGGATGACAAATTAACAAACAACAAATTTTTTGGAAATGGTTTAAATGAAATATTTTTGGCTTTACTTCGTCTTTCGAAGCGATTTAGTGTAACTTCTGGTAAATTTGTAAATGCGTTGAAACGCATACATTTTTATATTTGTACGGCCAATACTTTTGAAGTTACAAGCAAAAACATGAACATTTAATTTTTATTTTATCAAAAGCTTTTGTCGAAACTTTAAATGCGACTATCTTAGAACCATTTTTTCCAAAATCGCGAAATTACTTTCTGTTGATGTACATGCATTGAGGGCCACAAAACTGACTGTGTCTTTTTTGAAAATAATTAAAAATTATTTCTAAAAGAAGTTGAATTATTTTATGATTATTTTTTGGTAATCCCCAATAATTCCGATTATTTTTGATTATTTCTTATTCAGCATAAGTTTCCGTATTTTGCATCCATTTGTGTTCATTTACCAACCTTCTTTTGTTCCGTTTTAATAAAAGGGTGGACTGATCCTGTTGCCCAGCGAAAACTCCAAGAATTAGATCAGTTAAACTGTTGCTCTGTCCACTTACCATTTCTTGCTTAATATTTGTATAATATTATTTCTCTTATTTTTCACCCTATTTTCGGTCTGTTCAGTTGGAATTGTTTGACTGAATGAACGAGTAGAGAGAGAACGCCTCCAACGACATGTGACAGTTAAAAGAATGGCTAACTATGTTTTAAAATTTTCACATCTTGGATGTTTCAATTTGACTATTGGATTTTATACATTCCCCCCTCCCAACTTACAATGCTTCAAAAATTTATAACTTTTAAACTATAAAAGTCTCCATCTTTTTGAAAACACCAAAATTTAAGTTATGTTTAGAACATTTGATTGTATATCCTCAGAAGACATAACATGGTGGTTAACACTGAGAAAAAATTATATGTAATTTTTAGCAACATTTACTTAATATTATTAAATAATTTAAAAATCTATAAAATTATAATTTGAGTAGATACAGTAAAATTCTTTCCATCGATATCAACTTAAGACCTATCCGATAAACCAATCCTGAGATATCACGTTTTTAAAAAACCCTTTTTTTCCATTTTTTCGTTTTTGACGATTTTTGAAATTGTTTATAAAATTAACAAAAAATTTTTGTGCAAAACCGCAAATTACGTTTTGGTGGGCATGTCGAGATCTAATTTCGGATTAAAATGAAAAATAAAAAAATTTTTGCTGTTCGGTTTATAAAAGAATGATCCATATACAAAAATATGTGCAAAGATAAGCAGCGCGCGTTCTACCTGCGCGCAGTGTAAGATTTTGCCAATCTAGGGGGACTTAATTGAAAAAAAAATTATTTTTAAGTTCAATGAGCTTTTAGGATTCAATTTAGATATGTTCAAATGTTACGAAAACAAGCCCAAAACAAAACAAAAAATTTTTGTTCAGAAGATAACGGTACTTAAACCGGTGCATTTGAAATGAATGCAAGATTGCATTGCACAACGAGCATCAGTTGATAAAGTTTAGTGTTCTCAATCGGATCGTGTGGCCACTGTGAGCGGTTGAACTTATTTTTCCCATAATTGTGGAAGCATTATAGATTTTTAGCGCTATAAAGGGACTTCATAAGTGGCATACAACATTTTTGTTATTTTTTCGAAATAAGTGCCAAAAAGTAGGTATATTTTTAACAATATTCTGTATTTGGTGGAAAAAAACTAACAACATTCAATCACATTCAAATCAACCAAAACATACGTATTTTGCAGAAAACTATTCTGAATCAGGATCAGAAATAAAAAGTTGCCCATATTTTGCCCAAAGACCTTCAATTAAGCAATGAGTGAAATAAAACGGGCAGAGTTTTTCGAGGTTTGGATAAGAAACGCAAAAACCGTTAAGCTTAAATCACTTCTAGAGCACGCAGCGATCATTTTGGCAATGATATTGATCATAAAAAGTTAATGTTGCATTTAAAACACATTGTGCCATAAATTTGAGTCGAGGTGGACTAAATCTAGAAGAGATAAGTCCAGAATTATGACCAATAATGCAAGTTGGCTTCAGGGCAAAATAAAAGGCGATGCTATAGGATTGATGTCGCGCCTTCAACCTCAAACCGCATCGAAAGAGCAATAAAACTATTTTCTGATCAATCTAATGAAGAAAGTTGTGATTCAAATTCAGATTTTGATTAAATTTGTAAAAAAAAAATTCGCTTAATCTTTTTATCAACTTTGAGTTTTTTTTTTAATTGAAAAAATTCTGAAAAATATGGAAATCGCTTTTTTCTTTCAATAAATGGAAACAACATGATTTGGTTTTCTTTTTTTTTTCAAATATTTAATAGAACAATATGTAACAACAAAGGAGGATGACAAATTAACAAACAACAAATTTTTTGGAAATGGTTTAAATGAAATATTTTTGGCTTTACTTCGTCTTTCGAAGCGATTTAGTGTAACTTCTGGTAAATTTGTAAATGCGTTGAAACGCATACATTTTTATATTTGTACGGCCAATACTTTTGAAGTTACAAGCAAAAACATGAACATTTAACAAAAATCGTATATATAAAAAAATAAATTTTTTTTTTGTCATGATTAATTTTATAAAAATATTTTTAAATTGGCTAAAATCAGAAAAAAAAATTCTAACCTGACACTTTTTTGAATAAAATTTTGTCATATTTTTTATTGCGGATTGTATGTTGTATTTAGTCGCGGTTTTTCGATGCATGCTACCATCTCTTAAGTACACATTTTATTAGTCCGTATCTCAATATAGTTAAAATCTTACACAATTCTATCGAGTGTTTTTCCATTAATTCCATATTCTAGGTTAGACCTCTATGGGCATGGTACTAACCGTTTATCCGTTGAAGGCCGGAATTTTATATTAGAATACTGGTGATTCCTTTCAGCTTTGGTGAATTTTTCAAAATTTTAGCTTTTATCTTCTTTTAACCAGCATCAGAGGTTGTAGCTTTGTGTTGCTAGTATAAAAGTGCCCATTAAACGCGAACTTGACGTGCTCCAGAAAAACTGGGTATGAGGTGTTGCTACCTAATGCCTCTAGTTTCACAATTTATTGGTCCCAGTCCCAGGCAAAAAAAAAAGTTGAATTTTGTTCCTCTGTGTAATAAATTAGTAATCAAATATTTTTAACCAAGAGGATTATGTAATCATTACAATTCTTTTTAATATATAATCTAATTGATTACTAATCGTAATCGCAATTTAACAGCTATGCATCAAATCCATGTTTAGAATTTTAATTATCTTAGAACCATTTTTTCCGAAATGGTTTCAAAGAGTAACTTTTAACCAATTTAAAAAATTTTTTTAAATTATCCTCTACCCACCATTCTGTTATGAACTAGAATATTTTTGATTGGTCAAAAAATAGAGTGGGAAAAAAATCGAGTAACAGGGAGAAGGAAGCATCTCCGACCACATAAAATATATATTCTTGATCGGCATCAACAGCCGAGTCGATTTAGCCATGTCCGTCTGTCTGTCTGTCTGTCTGTCTGTCTGTCTGTCCGTCTGTCGCGTTGATCTCAGAGACTGTAATAGATAGAGCCACAAGTTTTGGAATGTATATAGGTGTATACTGTACCCACATCGAGTTTGTTTCAGATTTGGAAAATTCCTCCTCCTCCATCTTTAAACAGCGAAAAACTGTCTTTTTCTCTGTATAAACTCGTAAATCTCACAGACTATAAGAGTTAGAGTCACAAATTTTTGCATGTATGTAGGTGTACACCGTACCCAGATTAAGTTTGCTCCAGGTTTGTCAAATTCCTCCTCCATCTTCTTCTAACCGCGAAAAACTGTCAGGGCTTCAATTTTTAAGTTTTAGCCTAGTGACTTAATATATTCAGTGAGGCCCAACATCTATTTATTCTGTGTACCACAATGAGATCCGAGCAAAAACACCGAAGATATGTACATAAGTGCGCCTGCCCATTTATTTAAATAAATTTTAAAATAAATGGAATTCAAAGCTATAGGAACCACATTACTTGGGACAGAGTATTTTGCTGTCGGGGCACTCGACCGCAACACTCTTACTTGTTTATTTTAGGTGTATACCTAAAATCCCCATAACTCCGCTATTTATTGACCGATTAAAAATATCCTAGTTCACACCAGAACTACATCATTTCCTATTTAGACCGTGGGCACTTTCTAAAGTAAAGTAAAAGCAACGAACTTTACTATTATAAATGCAACAACGCTAATAACACCCACGGTTATTTCACCATTCCTCCTCTCATTCCACTCTAATATTAAAGCAATATATAACGCAAGCAGGGAATCAAACCGAAACAGGAACCGTATACCGAAAAGAACCGATTGAAACTCAGAACCGGAACCGGAACCGATATTCTTAATATTTTGTATACCGGTATCAGAGAACCGATATTTCTAGAACCGAAAAGACCAAAAAGAACCTAAACGTTGTACCGCACAGTGTAAGATTTTGCCAATCTAGGGGGACTTAATTGGGAAAAAAAATTATTTTTAAGGTCAATGAGCTTTTAGGTGTCAATTTAGATATGTTCAAACGTTACGAAAACAAGCCCAAAACAAAACAAAAAATTTTTGTTCAGAAGATAACGGTACTTAAACCGGTGCATTTGAAATGCATGCAAAATTGCATTGCACAACAAGCATCAGTTGAGAAAGTTTAGTGTTCTCAATTGGATCGTGTGGCCACTGTGACCGGTTGAACTTATTTTTCCCATAATTGTAGAAGCATTATAGATTTTTAGCGCTATAAAGGGACTTCATAAGTGGCATACAACATTTTTGTTATTTTTTCGAAATAAGTGCCAAATAGTAGGTATATTTTTTACAATATTTTGTTTTTGGTGGAAAAAAACTAACAATATTCAATCACATTCAAGACAACCAAAACATACGTATTTTGCAGAAAACTATTCTGAATCAGTATCAGAAATAAAAAGTTGCCCATATTTTGCCCAAAGTCCTTCAATTAAGCAATGAGTGAAATAAAACGGGCAGATTTTTTCGAGGTTTGGGTAAGAAATGCAAAAACCGTTAAGCTTAAATCACTCCTAGAGCACGCAGCGATCATTTTGGCAATGATATTGATCATAAAAAGTTAATGTTGCATTTAAAACACATTGTGCCATAAATTTGAGTCGAGGTGGACTAAATCTAGAAGAGATAAGTCCAGAATTATGACCAATAATGCAAGTTGGCTTCAGGGCAAAATAAAAGGCGATGCTATAGGATTGATGTCGCGCCTTCAACCTCAAACCGCATCGAAAGAGCAATAAAACTATTTTCTGATCAATCTAATGAAGAAAGTTGTGATTCAAATTCAGATTTTGATTAAATTTGTAAAAAAAAATTTCGCTTAATCTTTTTATCAACTTTGAGTTTTTTTTTTAATTGAAAAAATTCTGAAAAATATGGAAATCGCTTTTTTCTTTCAATAAATGAATTACCTTTGAAACGCATACATTTTTATATTTGTACGGCCAATACTTTTGAAGTTACAAGCAAAAACATGAACATTTAACAAAAATCGTATATATAAAAAAATAAATTTTTTTTTTGTCATGATTAATTTTATAAAAATATTTTTAAATTGGCTAAAATCAGAAAAAAAAATTCTAACCTGACACTTTTTTGAATAAAATTTTGTCATATTTTTTATTGCGGATTGTATGTTAAAAAAGTGAAAATTTTCTGGTTTTTACGTACTTTACGCCTTTTAAGGTGCCACGCCCACTTTAACTTTTCGTCCAAAAATTTCTTTGGGAAATTTTTGAACATTCAGTCCAAAGTTCATGTCGATAGCTTGAAAAATACGACTGCTATTAAATTAAGTTCCCCTAGATTGGCAAAATCTTACACTGTGTACCGGTACGGTTTCTGTTCTGAGTACAACCACTAGACTGCGAAACGAGCAGTTAGATTTGGCGGATTTTTACGCAATTTGGCTGAATTGTTATTTTCAAATAAAAAAGATTCTGGCTTAGCAAAACTTTTGTTCAGTGAAAATCAAAATCGCGAAACCAGTCCCTTTGAAATTAATGCATTCCTATGTGGTATTTTCATAGACCCATGTTATAATGTCAGGCTAACCTCTGAACAGAAAAGTACATGTGTAACTGCTTCGACTCATATGTGTATTTTCAAGAATTTTATCCACTTCTGCTCAATTGAAACTAAATGAGGAAACCAGCTCTGACCCAACTAATTTGTCTGAAAGTTGAGATGAAGTCGATTTATATATAATATGAATTTTTAAGAAAAGAATCAGGAAAATACAAATAGTTTAGTATTTTCACAAGACAGTTTAACGTATGATGCCTGATCAAGATTTTCCTAAGCTTAAAACGTTTACAAAATAAAGATAATGTTCTCAAATGGTGGCCGTGTGTGGCCCAGTGGTTAGTGTGCTGGACTGCTGGGCGGGAGGTTGTGGGTTCGATCCCGCCTCTGAACATCTTTAGAAAATAGCATTTACACATACGGTCACCTTCACCAGCTATTGGCGCCAGCTGTGAAGTAACTAGCCATGAAAAAGCAAATTCTCAAACTTTGCCGTTCGGATCCGGCGTTAAACTGTAGGTCCGTTTCTCTTGGTGAACAATTTAAAGCACACATGCCAAGAGATTGAGAGAAGCTTGGCTGGCCCCGTTGGAGGAGCTGTATAGCCAATTTTACATTTACTCAAATGGTGGTGTATGAACTATCAAAAGTTATTCTTGCTGCGTAGAACATTTATTTTCCGGCGTGAAGTTTATTATGACTCCGCTAAGAAATCAGATGGACGGAAAACATTGACCGCTATCATCCGCTCAGAAATAATCATTAATTTACCATCTTTGTTACTATTTTTAAAGTAGTTTAAAGTAAATTGATAATTTATGTACACATATGTACATTAGGGTGGACGCCGATAAAAAAGATAACAGATACCATCTTAAACGATTACTTTTAGGGTGTACATAATAAATTTAAAAATCAAAAAATTTTAGATCATATTTTAACCTCTGCCAAAAGCCTTCAAAGTTTCCACAAATATTACGTATACGACACGTTCACCGAATCGAAATTTTGTCGATAAATTCTCCGTATCATTTTGAAAGTTGTCAAATTTGAATTTAATTGAGCAAGAATAATTTTATTTTATTATATCATTAATTTATTTGAAATATTGTAAAATGGCCTTCAATTATAATTGGCTGTGTGATAGGGCTGTCGTCGAAAATAAATAAAAACGAGAAAGGCAAGGCTAACTTCATCCGTGCCGAAGTTTTTATACACTTGAAATCGCTTGTCTCAACGGTTAGCGACTCCGACCAAACTTCGCAGATCAGCTTAAAAACATTTAATATTACCCATGACCGTGATTGAGAGCGGTAATATTGAGAAAAAACGAGTTTTTCTCATTAAAATCCATTTTTCGACCGATCATTTGTATGGCAGCTACAAGAAGTAGCCATCCGATCCGGTCGGTTCCGACATATTAGCAGCGTGCAGACAAAAGACGACTCTGTGCAAAATTTCAGCTCGCTACCTTCAAAACTGAGGGACTAGTTCGCGTAGAAACAGACAGACGGACAGACGGACGGACAAAGCTTAATCGACTCAGCTCTTCACGCTGATCAAGAATATATATACTTTATGTGGTCGGAGATGATTCCCTCTATGCGTTGCAAACTTCTGGGCAAAATTATAATACACTTTTCAAGTGTGTAAAAAAAAAAATTTTTAATTTTGTTCTTATAAATATGGGTTTGACTCTTTTTCAATATATTTTGTTTATTAATAATGTTTATAAATTTGTATTTAATATGTAAAGACAATTAATTTTGTGTGCAGTTTTCTTTCGGTACATTCCTTCTCAAGAGAAGTAATCTGCTTGACTTTTCCTTGGACTCTGGTGTGTTGTGATGGTTGCATGCATGTTTCATCCACGGTTGGGAATCGCCTCATGAACTCACTCTTTCAAGTGGTCACACGACAGCACTTATGGTTGACTGTAAGCCAAAGCGACGATCGAAAATATTTTTTATGTGCAAATGTATATGCAAATTGCCCTCGGCTGTGCCTGGAAAATGTAGTCACCTTTAGCACTTTCGTAACCCGATCGTTCTATATAATTCCGTGAATTCAATGAACGATCTTATTTAAGTATTCGGCGTAGCTTGTGCTGTAATTCAACAGCTTCTAAAATCATTAAATAATGCAATTTTAAAGTCCTCAAAGTAGTTCTTACCATGATTTCTTTCAGCTCAGCTTTAAAGCACTTTCGCAATTGAAGATTTTGAATTAATAATCAAACTTGATATTATATGGATGCACGTAACCAGAGCTTCATATGCAGCTTAATAATTTCACTTCAGTTAAGTCACGACAAAGTTATTGATTTGGTCGTCGAAGTTTGGACACTTGCCTTGAACTGAATGCATTACAGAGGTATGCGTGGGTGATATATCCATTCTCAGCAGATCAACACAAAAATATGTTTTTCTAAATAAGGAAAACACCACAAAATGAAGAAATCCGAATTGAAAGAACGGTTTGGTTCTTATAAATACAACACCACACTAAAAGTGGTCACAAGGAATCATGATGCGCATCGCCAGTTGAAGGTGAGTCACGAGCTTTCTGCTAGAATTTTTGAATCTTCTGGGGTGGTTGCTCTGCTGCTGGACGTCTGGAAGTATATATTTGCGCTATGAAATTTATAGACTGACTTTGCTTGAAGATGGCTTCTTAGGCTTGGCCTTAGGTTTGCATGCGCGCATCTTGCGCTTGGGGTTTCTCAACTTGGGCTTGGGTTTGGGTTTGCGTCCCCTCTTCTTGCGTTTGGACTTGCAAGATGCAGGCTTACGCTTGGATTTACATACTGGCTTTTTCTTGTCCTCGGGACAACTATTGCCCTGATTTGGTCCCTTTCCCTTTGAAGGCGTTCGAGAGCAGAACAAATTTCGACGTTTTGTGGCCTTCTTTTTGGTATCACACTTTGAAGGCGTTCGAGAGCAAAACAAATTCCGACGTTTTGAGGCCTTTTTCTTCATGGTACCACTCTCATCAACGGATATATCCATTTCGCTGTCGCAGTCGTTGCTAAAATCAAAGTCTGTGCTGGCGTTGGAATAGCTGCTCTCATCATCTGAGTCTGAATTGTCGCTTAGTTTTCCGTATCGAGAACGGTAGACTTCCTGTAAAAAAATCATAGTTTGTATTCGGATTGTTTCTATAATTTCACTTACCGGTGAATATAGCCTGCGTCGGCTAATGGGCATCGAGTGCCAGTGCCGTGTCGCCTGTTGCACTTCTTCGTGTCCACTATAGTCAAAGAACAGCCGATATTCGCGTAGAAAATTCACAAATGGATTGCCCATCATATCGTCTAAAGGCTTAGCAATACTTGACTGTGGGTTTCTTTTTTTTTCCTCCTTGTCCTCTACATCGTTGCTATTGACATCAAGATTGTCCGTGACATGCTCCAAATACCTTCTCTTAAGTGCGCGTTTTGACTTCATAATATCGTATGCGTCATCTTTATCTTCGTCCATGTAGTTCTCCAAGGACTTATTGAACATATTTAAACGTGAACAAAAAACCAATTTGGACTAAAATTTGGATTGATCAAACAAACAAAACTATTGCTAAAACTTTAGTAATACTTAAAAAAAAGTAAATATTTTTAATACACAAGTGATACGTGTGTTTGGAATGAGATGTAAGCACTAACTGAGGAAAGTCTAGCTAAATTTTACAAAGTTGACTGTTTTTCAATTTGAGTGAAAACTCGACGCCTATTTTGAAAAAATTATTCAAAACAATTAATTTGTTACTTTAAAATTTAGAAAAATTCGAAACGCTTACTTCGATGACCCGATTGTCCTGCGTGGTGAGTTATTCTGCCTAAGAAGCAATGATTGGGCTAGAGGCATTACCTTTCCCTCACAGCGCTCTTTGTACCATCTTCAAACCAAACGTATCAAACTTTGACAAACAAAACAAAAACTGTCGGGAAATAACCTCAAGCTAGTTAACGAATGAAAACATAATTATTTTTCACAAAATGTTCGGTTCTAGGCTCTTTGGTACATATTTGGAGATGTGAGAGCTTTTAATTTATCAAATCATCAACATGCATTGTGTTTCCGGTTGTGGTGCAGCGGGTAATGTGTGTGCCTGCTGTGCGAAAGCTAGTGCGTTCGATCTCTCTTCGGAACATCTAACAAAAACAGTTCTTTCCTCAAAACTTTAACACAACCGGTCACCTTCACCAGCTGTTGGTACCAGCTGTGAAGTTACTAGCCTTGAAAAATCTCGGCTGGCGGCCCTACGTACGGCCTAAAATTTTTGTTTTAAATAATGTATAAAATATCTGAAAAACTACTTGCTTGCGAAATAATAGCTCTCTACCATATCTCACACAGAATTTGCAGCCTTTATTGTCTACGGCTAAGAGGAGATATGGAACTCCTCATCGCGATTTGGCCGATACTGGCTCATGGATTAAGTAATGTTTTTTCTCATGACGGTCGAATAGTCACTTACACTGCTCGACAGCATTTTCCCCATTTCAACCAACTTTTTCTCCCCCCACTCACCAAACCAACTTTTTCTAAAGTAAATTGGCCCGCTGATCACGAAAATCGCCATAAAAAAATCTATCGACGCGTTAACGAGATATTATCGATTTTTCAAAAAGTTACCCCCACTTAAACTATCATAACTTTTTTGTTTTTTCCAACGATGTTAATGATCTAAACACATTTAAAAAGAAAAAACTTGGCCAAACAGTTTGTTTTCGGACAAAAATGAGCTGGGCCATGTGCATTTAACGCTATGGGCTTAAATAGAGAAAAAAAGTTTTTTTTTTGCCAAATTTGAAAATTTATCGAAATTAAAACGCTTGTAGATTCATATTTATACAAAATTATTATGTTTTTTTAATTGGACAGTAAAACTATTCAATTTACTTTAAAGAAAGCCCTCAAATACAAAAATCGGACATAAAATAAAGTTTTCAAGAATTTTTTTGTGAAAATATTAAATATTAAAAAAATTATTATGTTTTTTTAATTGGACAGTAAAACTATTCAATTTACTTTAAAGAAAGCCCTCAAATACAGAAATCGGACATAAAATAAAGTTTTCAAGAATTTTTTTGTGAAAATAGGCAAGAACCGCAATACTTGGGACATGGTATTTTGCTGTCGGGGCACTCGACCGCAACACTCTTACTTGTTTTATTTAAAGCAATCTAGTCAAATTGCGTAAACGCCACAATTTTAAGGGTATAAAACTTCAACACAGACGAAGTTAGCTTGGTATTCCCATGTATTGTTAAACTGTTTTGAAGATTATTAGTTGGGGATTCAAACCGGAACCAGAACTGCAACCGATTAAAACTCAGAAACACAACCATATATACAAATACCGAATTTTTTGGAACCGAAAAGAACCTAAACATTGTACCGGTACAGTTTCGGTTCTGAATGCAACAACTAGCTGGCACTTAGTTTTATAAGCAATTTCCAACAAAAAAGAGTCTGGCCTTTCAACCTTTTGTATTGTGAAATAGACAAACATTAGACCAGTCTGCTTGAAAATACTGTAATTAATGCCATGTTAATGGTAACCTCGGAACAGAAAATTACTTGTTTAATTTTTGTTTAAGTTAAACTTAATGGAAAGCAGCATCAATCATGATTTATTATCTTGGGCTTAAAAAGTTTTCTTTGCAACTATTTGAAAATGATCGCCAGATGTATAAATGTAAAGAAATTTTAGTGTTAAAATATTGGTAAAAAATCGGATGATTGTCACACAATGGATGATAACGAAAACTAGGGTAGAACTTAGTAGATAGTAGAAGATGGACGAAGACAGACGCTGTAAATCAGACAGAGAGACAGAAGGAAACTCGTATAGAGACATTGTAAATAACAGAGCGGAAAAACCTGTTCAGAAAGTGAGTTGCCTTTAACTTAAATTAAGAAAAAAGAATTTTTTAGAACAAATGTTCCTAGAATGAGTAAAGTGGTTCTCAATCGAATAATATTGACTTTAAACAACAACAAAACCAGTTTTCAACACTAAGATAAACAACAGAGAGTGAGAGTGATTTGGCCCTTTTTGATCTCTCTCTTGTCAGCTGAACCAAGCGTAAGTTGCCCTTTAGATTTGAATCTGCAAAAGTGTACAACCGCTGAATGTGCCGTCGCGCTATTCCATACGTTGAGTGCATAAGATAAAGGGTTCAATTCCCTGTCAAGCCCGAACAAAGTTGTCTGCGTTTTTTCTATGTTTCTTCTTAAATAAAACGAGTCAGGTGCCGTAGGTCGTTGAAACGATGTTTCTGATTCCTATGGAATATATATGTGGAGGGAGAAGCAGCAGCGCGCGCTTCCAGGAGCCTTGCCTCACAGAGAGACTAGACAACGTATCCACAATTGTGTGACCTTTGAGAAGTGTAACTAAGCGTAGAACTTTTATTTTCCGGAGTGTGATTTTTATGAATTCGCATAAGCAATTACCGCTTATTTTTTTAAATAACAAATTAATTGTTTTGAATAATTTTTTCAAAATTGGCGTCGAGTTTTCACTCAAATTGAAAAGCAGTCAACTTTGTAAAATTTAGCTAGACTTTCCTCAGTTAGTGCTTACATCTCATTCCAAACACACGTATCACTTGTGTATTAAAAATATTTACTTTTTTTTAAGTATTAGTAAATATTTAGCAATAGTTTTGTTTGTTTTTGATCAATAAAATTTTTAGTCTAAATTTGCTTTTTGTTCACGTTTAAATATGTTCAATAAGTCCTTGGAGAACTACATGGACGAAGATGAAGATGACGCATACGATATTATGAAGTCAAAACGCGCACTTAAGAGAAGGTATTTGGAGCATGTCACGGACAATCTTGATGTCAATAGCAACGATGTAGAGGACAAGGAGGAAAAAAAAAGAAACCCACAGTCAAGTATTGCTAAGCCTTTAGACGATATGATGGGCAATCCATTTGTGAATTTTCTACGCGAATATCGGCTGTTCTTTGACTATAGTGGACACGAAGAAGTGCAACAGGCGACACGGCACTGGCACTCTATGCCCATTAGCCGACGCAGGCTATATTCACCGGTAAGTGAAATTATAGAAACAATTCGAATACAAACTATGACTTTTTTACAGGAAGTCTACCGTTCTCGATACGGAAAACTAAGCGACAATTCAGACTCAGATGATGAGAGCAGCTATTCCAACGCCAGCACAGACTTTGATCTTAGCAACGACTCTGACAGCGAAATGGATATATCCGATGATGAGAGTGGTACCATGAAGAAAAAGGCCTCAAAACGTCGGAATTTGTTTTGCTCTCGAACCCCTTCAAAGTGTGATACCAAAAAGAAGGCCTCAAATAGTTGTCCCGAGGACAAGAAAAAGCCAGTATGTAAATCCAAGCGTAAGCCTGCATCTTGCAAGTCCAAACGCAAGAAGAGGGGACGCAAAGCAAAACCCAAGCCCAAGTTGAGAAACCCCAAGCGCAAGATGCGCGCATGCAAACCCAAACCTAAGAAGCAAAGTCAGTCTATAAATTTCATAGCGCAAATATATACTTCCAGACGTCCAGCAGCAGAGCAACAGAATTGAATCGTCTTTTACCACCCCAGAAGATTCAAAAATTCTAGCAGAAAGCTCGTGACTCACCTTCAACTGGCGATGCGCATCATGATTCCTTGTGACCACTTTTAGTGTGGTGTTGTATTTATAAGAACCAAACCGTTCCTTTAATTCGGATTTCTTCGTTTTGTGGTTTTTTCCTTATTTAGAAAAACATATTTTTTTGTTGATCTGCTGAGATTGGATACATCACCCACGCATACCTCTGTAATGCATTCAGTTCAAGGCAAGTGTCCAAACTTCGACGACGTAATCAATAACTTTGTCGTGACTTAACTGAAGTGAAATTATTAAGCTGCATATGAAGCTCTGGTTACGTGCATCCATATAATATCAAGTTTGATTATTAATTCAAAATCTTCAATTGCGAAAGTGCTTTAAAGCTGAGCTGAAAGAAACCATGGTAAGAACTACTTTGAAGACTTTGAAATTGCATTATTTAATGATTTTAGAAGCTGTTGAATTACAGCACAAGCTACGCCGAATATTTAAATAAGATCTTTCATTGAATTCACGGAATTATATAGCACGATCGGGTTACGAAAGTGCTAAAGGTGACTACATCTTCCAGGCACAGCCGAGGGCAATTTGCATATACATTTGCACATAAAAAATATTTTCGATCGTCGCTTTGGCTTACAGTCAACCATAAGTGCTGTCGTGTGACCACTTGAAAGAGTGAGTTTATGAGGCGATTCCCAACCGTGGATGAAACATGCATGCAACCATTACAACACACCAGAGTCCAAGGAAAAGTCAAGCAGCACTGCACACTTTGTTTCATTTGTCACTCAAAAGGTTTTGATCAAAATTGTCTTTACATATTAAATACAAATTTATAAACGTTATTAATAAACAAAATATATTGGAAAAACAGTATAACCCTTATTTATAAGAAAAAAACTTAAAAATGTTATCTCGATTTTTTGTTTGTGGGGGTAGCTTTGCACACCTGCTTTGGCGACTTTCCGACTTTCCCTTGTCATCTAATTTTTTCATCTAATTCATGCATGTCCTACCGTCCTTTCTTATACTGGCCCAATATCGCCCTATGGGTCGTAGCTCTGGACAATTTGGTGGATTTTCTTCTTTACGCACAAAATGAATGCTCTTTCATTCTGCTATCCGTAATGACTCAACCTTTACATCTTCCAGGCACACCACATAAGTAATCCCAGACCAGCAAATGTTCAATAAATCATTGCTTTACCACAACTTTGCAAATTTCGAAAACGACTTTAATAGAGGTGTTTTTCAGGTGCATGTTCTGGTAGAGGAGAGGTGTTTTTCGTGATGAAAAACGTAGATATTAAACAGAATTCCGGGCTGAAAGTCCGAGAAAGCGGTCTTTTCTTATACAAAACTTTAAACAGGTATAAATTTGAGGGGTGTAAGCTAATGTCTTTAAAAAATTAAGCCAGAAACGGGGGTCAGCAATGGGAACAGAGAAGCTGCCACTGACAACGGGATAGAACCAGGGTTCGTATACACAAGAAAAGTACCGTACTCAATAAGTACCGTACTCAGAAAAGTACGGTATATTTTTCGTTTCGTACTGTATGAAATCACAAGTACGGTACATAATTTGTAACGCACCGACCGAAAAAAGCAAGTACGGTACAGCGTCGTAACGACCGATAAAAATAAGTACCGATCTTTTTTGTGTTCAGCACACGTACGTAGTTAACAATTTTAGTTACGAACAATTAGGGGTACTGTATACCTTCAGAAAATTATTTTTTCGATTTTTTTTTTGGCTTAAAAATTGTGTTATAGAATTAAGAACATCTCCTGAAAATTTCAAGTAAAATAAAGTAAACAGTTCTTTTTTTGAGAATTTTTTTAGTGCAGGTAGGTCGGGCATAAAAAGTTTAAGTGATATTAACAAGCGGCATTCGATAGGTAATCTGTTTAATTAAATTTAGTAGTTTTTGTTGTTGTTGTTGTACCTGCGGTTGTTGTTGTATTCCTGTTCAAAGTTGGCTAAAATTTCAAATTTTAAACTTTACATCACACAATTCTTCTGTCAATTGACGTTGGCCGTGGATGCCTTTCTAATTCCCAAGCTGTTAAAGCAATGCTGCCATGAGTTTAAAGTTTCTGGCAGTACAGTTTAGTCGAAAATGGATCGCAAAGGAAGAAAAACGGAGCCGCTTGGCTTGAGTCGAAAAAAAGAAGGAAGTTTTCAGGAAATCGCCTACGTCTGAAACTGAAAATTTGAGTACACTTGGCCCTCGCTTAACATGGGGGTTACGTTCCTAGAAAACCTCGTGTTAAGCGAAATCGTGTTAAGCGAAACATGGATTCAGTACAAAATAAGGGGTTACGTTCCTAAAATTTCAAATTGGCCACTAAAAAATTTTTATTGTTCAAATTTGGTCCGTTTTTATTAAAGTTTCTTACATTTGTTCAAAATTAACCAAATTGTTTTCTTTTTTGATGGCTTTGTAGCTTTTAAAACTTCTTTATAGCATTCCTTATAAGGCAAAAGTATTATTTCCAACATTCTCTTAAACTTAAAACGTCTTTCGATGACCGGATCTGAATTTAAAAATTACGATTCCAAGCTAATAGCATATGCGATTTCGTCTTGGAGCTTTTCTTTCATTAAACTAATCGGATCGGCTTCTTCAGATTTGTCATTTATTCCTTTATCTTCAAACAACTCTTGCTCATCATTAAATGCCATGTCAATATATCCTGGAATCCTCATTTTGGCACTTCTATTTCCAGGCTTTGAACAACCTCTGGCTATAATTTCCTCCAGCATCTATTGAATGTTGACACCTTAATCTGTTTTAAAGATGCACATATGCCCGCGCCACTGGCTATCTTAGTTATGCTGACGCTGCGTTGGTTATGTGCCCAACGATCGTATTACGCAGAATGTGCTTGGGTCTTAGACATTGTAACAAAGTGTTACAGTGTGTATTTTATATAAAGATTGAGTACAGTGAGTACTCTATATGTGTGCATATTACATCTCCCTCCTTTTGAAAAATAACGTAATAGGATGAAGTTATTTTGATAAGATTATTATTACTACATTTTTTTTTTCATGGTGCGAATATATATTTGTATAATTATGTATAAGAAAATGTGCAATTAAAGTGAAAAGTGATATAAAAATTGTAATATAAAAGAAAATTTTGTATTTAAGACTTTATATAGTAATTTGATAAATGAATAAAATAAACAAATTATATATATATTTTTTTTTTATAAATGTATTGAATTAAATGTTGTTTTATTAATTGTATTTTTTTACTTGTTATTTAATTAGTTTATGTAAACTTATAAAAATCGCATTTATGAAATAAAAATTTTTAGCCTATCTTTATGAACTATTTGCCTTTTATTTTTATTATCTGAAATGATTATATTGTCTCTATCTTCTATCTTTTCTACTTTATATGGTCCAGTATACTGGAAATCTAATTTATGACCTGCCTCGTTTTTTAATAAAACTTTATCTCCTATTGATAAATTTATATCTTTTACTTTCGAATCATATAATTCTTTGTTTTTCCTCTTATTTTCTTCTAGTATAATTCTAGCTCGCTTATATGCTAATTCTAATCTATACTTTGATTCTTTCGCATAGTCATCTAAATTATATAATGGGTTAATATGATTGTCTGTGCTGTTAAATGATTTATTTATGCTTGGTTTCCTGCTAAATACTAATTCATATGGACAGTAATCATGTGTTGTGGATGGTGTTGTGTTAAAACAATATACAAAGTATATTAACCAAACATCCCAATCAGATTTGTCAACAGATATATAAGAACGAATGTATTCGTTGAATGTTCTATGGCTTCTTTCCACAGTTCCTAAAGTCTGGTGATGGTATGCTGTTGATGTTATGTTTTGAATACCAAGGTATTTACATAAATCTTTGATAATTGAATTCTTATATTCTGTTCCCATGTCCGTAATGAACGTCTTCATCGGACCGTACTTTAGAATAAAAGATTCAAATATTGCTTTTGCTACTGTGTGAGCACTTTTGTCAGGTATGGGTATGGCAACAAGGTATTTTGTTAAGTCACAAATTAAAGTGATAGCATATTCGTTTCCTTGTTCTGATTTTGGTAATGGACCGATCGTGTCCACTATTACTCTATCAAATGCCATTAATGGACTTTCAGATATTGTCAAAGGTGTTTTAGTATGAGTAGTAATTTTACTTTTTTGACATTTTGGACATTTTCTCACGTATGATTTTATATCTCGTGACATGTTTTTCCAATAGAAATAACGTTTTATTTTCGACGTCGTTTTTGTTATTCCTGTATGTCCTCCTTGAATTGGACTATCATGGTATGTAGACATTATTTCTTCGATTTGTTTTTTATTTTCATTTTTTATTGTGGTCACCGGCTGGAGTAGCGCTACTCTAAGATTTGTTAGTATTTTATTGCCCATATTTTTAAAAGAATCAATTGATACGTGATCAAAGATTTCTTCACACGGTGCCATTTTTTAGTTGAGTAATTCCATGTATACCGGCATCTTTTTCAAGCCTTTGGAAAAATTGATCTAAATCAAAAACTCCATTAGTATATAGGTCATCAACATTAATTCTTGCAATTACTTTTTTTCCATGTTTGAAAGAACATTTCAATAAATTTACTTGCAAGGTCACTACCTTTTTAACATCTTCATTTCGAATGACGTTATATATTTTGGGCTTCGAAGTGATCGGTTGCTTGCGCATTTCCGAATCTATTCCTGCGCAGGATTTTTTCTGTCTACTTTCGCTTCTTGTAGTGACTTTTAGGATTTGGTTTGTAATTTCTTTAAGTTGATCGATGGTTATTCTTGATAACGCATCTGCAACATGATTGTCTTTTCCCTTAAGATACTCAACCGTAAATTGGTATTCTTCCAAGTCAAGTCTCATTCTTGTTAATTTTGAGCTTGGATTTGTCATTGAAAATAGAAATGTAAGGGGTCTATGATCTGTTTTAACTACAAAGTGTTTTCCATATATATATGGTCTGAAATAATTTATTGCCCAATGTATTGCGGTTAATTCTTGTTCTGTGGTGTTTTTATTAGATTCGCCTTTGGTAAATGATCGTGAAGCATATGCAACTGGGAGTTGTAATCCGTTGCTTTCTTGAGTTAATACAGCTCCACAAGCTTGTTTACTTGCATCAGTAATTATACAAAATTCTTTGGAAAAATCTGGATATTGTAGTAATGTCGGGGACATTAATTTTTCTTTTAAATAATCAAATGCTTCTTGGCATTGGGATGTCCATTCGAACTTAACATTTTTCTTACATAGGTGTGTAATATGGCGGGAATAATCCGCGAAGTTTTTAATAAATCTACGATAATAATTACAAAATGCAATAAATCTTCTAGCACTGTCTGCGTCAGTAGGAACTGGGTAATTTTTTATGACTTCATACTTTTTGTCATCAGGTAAAATTCCTTGACTAGTGCATTTATGACCTAGGAAAGTCACTTCATGCATAAAGAAAGAACACTTTTCAGGGTGTAATTTAAGATTATATTTTCGACATAGATCAAAAACGTTGCTAAGGTTTTTAACCATATGATTTTCGGAACAGCCGATTACTATTAAATCATCCATGTATAGAAAAGCTTGGGATGGTTCTAGGCCTGAGAATGCAATTGTCATCATTCTCTGAAATGAATTTGGAGCTATTTTTAAGCCATATGGTAATCGTGTGAAACGATAAGAGCCGTTGCTCGTTGAAAACGAAGTGAGATTTCTTGAACTTTCTTCTAGTTCAATTTGATGGAATCCAGACATTAAGTCTAGGCACGAGAAGTATTTGGCTCGGCCTAATTGATCGAGTATATCGTCAATTCTTGGTAGCGGAAATTTATCAGACAACAATTTTTTGTTTATTTGGCGGTAATCAATTACTAAACGCCATCTTTTTTCTGTTGAATTGGGCAAACCTTTTTTGGGTACAAGTAACAGTGGGCTATTGTGTTCTGATACCGAAGGTTCAACTATATTATCTTCGATTAGTTTTTTGACTTGTTTTTCGACTTCCTCTTTGTGACTATGTGGTATTCTATAGTTTTTTATATAGACTGGTTCATCATCTTTTTTTCTTAATGTTTGTTTATAAAAATTATTTGTAGTTATTGCTTCGGTTTCAAGTCCGAATATATCGACGTATTTTGTGCATAACTCTGTCAGAGTTGATTTGAATAGTGGTGGAAAATTTTTTGATAATTTTTTCATAACTTGTTTTTCTCTTTCTTTTGAACTGATGTTGAATATTTCATATTCTTGTAATGACTCAGTTTTGACTTTATTGAGATTAACCATTACCGTATTGTTAGTTGTGTTTAAAATTCGGACATAAGCATTTTTTGAAGTTGTTATTGTGTTTGCAATATATATACCATCTTCTATTTCTTGATTCGGAATGAGAATATGATCATCTTTTGTAATCACATTTATTTGACGTACTGTTTCGGATCTTGCTGGTAGAATGGTGGCATTTGAATCATTTGAATGGACAATTGGAATTGAAATTTCAGAGTCAATGTTATTCGGACGGAGGAAAAATCTGTATTCGTTTGGATTTATATCCAATAAGCCATTGTAATTTTCAATGAAGTCCATACCAACAATGCCATCACCTGGTATAGGAAAATTGGGTGATACCAAATGAAAATTATATGGTATTATATAATCGTCTGTTCTTAGTTCAACGAAAGCTAAACCTTTGGAGTCGGTTATGCCTTTACCTATTCCTGATATTTTTATAATATTATTTTGATCTACATTTGTATAGTTATCAGAGTTTTCTTTTAAAATTGATATGTCTGCACCTGTGTCGATTAGTAGAGTAAGATTTTTGTTTGTATTTTCATTTTTAATTTTTATAAAAACATTAAGTTTCGGATTGATGCTGAATATGGTTTTTATTGGTTTTGAGTACTTAAGGGGGCTTGCTGGTTTTCCGACGTGCTTTGTGCATGTCTGACATTATTGTTTTGTCGGTTATTTGGTTGGTTATCGTTTCGATTATTATTATTGTAACCTCCATTTTGGCGGTTGTTTCCTCTGTATTGACCTCTACCTCTGCCATTACTGTTGTTTTGGCTATGGTTTTCGTCATTGTTTTGGTTATAGTTTTGGTTATAGTTTTGGTTGTAATTATTTCTGGAATAGTAGCTACGGTTTCTGCCTCGGTAATTACCTCTGAAATTATTACCTCGGTAGTTATGTCCTCTTTGGGCGTACAGTATTGAGTTTGCATTGCCTGTCATTTCTGTACTGCAATGTATGTATTTCGATATGGCTTCATTCATTGTTTTGAAAGTGCCTGCTTCCAGAATTGTTTTAAGCTTACCATGTTCGCAGTTTGTGATCATAGTCTTTATAGCTTCTTTAGTACTAAATGTATCAGCATGTTCTGCACTTAGTCCTTCATCGATATATGACGATTCAAGTAATTTTCTTAAATTTTCGATGTCATTTGTAAATTGTGTGGCAGTCTTTCCTTTTTGGGATACATTTGCCATTTTTGCTTTTACAACGTCCGATGTTTCTCCTACAATTGTTGCTTGTAATTTTTGGATAATTGCATCAATTGTGGTATCATTTTGAATTTTATAAAGAGTTGAGCCAATAATTTTAGATTTTATGACTTCAACTGCGAGTTGTTCATATGTTCCCTTCGTAAGGTTAACCAATTTAATTGCTGTCAAAAATCTTTGCAAATGGATTTTCTTTCCATCAAATTCTGGGATTGTTTGGGCAATTTCCCTTATATATGCCCGGTCGGCCGCTGACGTGTCTGTCATTGTTGCGGGCTTTTGTTCTATAACACTGGAATTCGAGTCAGAATCTTGATCCGACAACTCAGGTAATGTTAGTACTGCTGGAATTGTTAAATCATGTATGCAGTTTTCTTCTAATTCCATGTATATTTCGTCTTTGTCTTCGTCAGTTTCTTCAATCTGAGGAAGTTCTTCTTTTTCATTGATTTCTATACTTGATGGTGTATTTAAAACTGATGGAATTTGTATATTTAGATTAAACTTTGTCTTGATAGATACTAAATTTGATCTGAGTTTTATTAAAACTTTTGACACTTGTGACCAATGGTTATTTGTTAATTTATCCCGATGGTCGTATATTAGTTGACGGGTTTGGTTGAAGCAATCTACTAATATATTTGCATGTTTATTAACCGTTATTTCTTGTAGGGTTCTGTTTTGGTTTAAACATTTATAAGATTTTTCGAACCTAGTTCTAATGTCATTTATTTGATTAGCAATACATTGCCATTCCATAATATTATGTACGGAAAATCATTCTTCTTATTATTTTTTTTTTTATTTTTTTTTTTGTTGTTAAACCCTATCTAGATCGTTTGCTCTACTAAGGTATCTCCTTTTTATAATTTTGTTATGCTTTACATAAATCGTAAGTAAAAATTGACCTACGCTGGCAATTGTCAAAATTAGTAGCAAAATCCACAGAGATTGTATATCATCTGTGTGATCAATTATTTTTACGTTATTGACAACGTTGGCTGTGTTGTCTTTGGCCTGGGTGTCGTCTGAACCGAACCAACCCATGATTAATAAGGTGATAAAATATCAAAATTTAATAAGACAATTTTTTTTTATTTTTATTTTTTTGAAAAAAAAATCTTTAATTTGTTTGTTTTATTTGGGAAGGGGAAAAAAAATTTTTTCTTTCTTTTTTTTTTTGTTTCAAATTGTTAATAAATTTTTTTGATTTTTGAAAATTCTGTCAATATATATTCGCCTATGAAAATTTTTTTTGAATTGGAAGAATTTGTGTTTTTTTGTTTTGTGTAGATAGTGGCATATGACTGGTTTACAATGCTTGTGCTCTACATAAAACTATACCAGCCATATGTTTTTAGTATAAAGCCTAGTTTTAAAATGGTTAGTGTTTCCAAGCAGAGATTGAACTCATTCGCTTGTTGTAGGTTATTTAAAAATTAAAGGCAAAATAGGGCATCCGCATTACTGCAGCCTTATTTGCGTTTCTTCGCTCGTCTGCAAAGTTTATTTGGGACACCTCCAGTTGGTGTTTGGTTTGGTAGATCTTCTTGTCACTTTGGGTTTTTGCTGCTTTCTGTTTGCCCTTCTGTAGTTGAGGATGTGTCATCCTCGTTTGTTGTAGATGAAGTATCCTTCGCATCTGTTGTGGCGGAGGATGAGCTAGAATCATCTGGTATAGATGGAGTGGTTGGTAATGGAGTGGTATCAGTTGGCGTTGTAGAATCACTGGGGTTGGGAGAACTTGTATTTGGGTCAGTGACAATAGTAGTTGTTGTTGTTGTTGTTGAAATAGGCTCATTGTTCAGATCACACGTAACCAATTTGTCATCGGTCAAATCATCGCAATCTTCTCCAATGCATTCGTAGCATTGTAAGGCATTTGTTTTTTTGATGATGCTTTTTTGTTGCTGCTGGTTTAATAAAAGTCCATCGCTGTCACGGTCGCCATGTGATGTTGGAGGTGCATCCTCGTCCCGTCACAATAAGATATAAACATTTGGTTTTGTAGTTTTAGTTTAGTTTTATTGATGATTGGACACACATATTTGGTGCAATCTTGGTTGATTGATTCTGTCTTGCACATTCGTTTAGATTTTCTGTTGCTGTCGACGATGAAGGAGTGTGTCAAATTTATTATATAGAGAATGGTATATGCACATTATACTGGCTATAGTTATGTGACGCTGCGTAATGTGTTATGTGCCCAACGGAGATCGTATTACTCTGCCTTGAAATGTGCTTGGGTCTGAATTGTAACAAGGTTACAGTGTGTATTTTATATAAGTATTGAGTACAGTGTGTACTCTATATGTGTGCATATTACAAATTACCAGCGTATAGAGCGCCTGATGTAATATGTCTTGAAAGTGTAAATTATACCCTGATCCATTGGCTGCAGTAGGCAGAAATTTTATTTTAACATTCGGATGGCTTAAGTGTTTTGGATGACCTGGGGCATTGTCCAACAACAAAAGTGCTTTAAAGTGTAAATTCTGCATTTTTTAATATTTTTCAACTTCAGGTACAAAACCAATCAAGAACCAGTTTTTAATTTAGAATTTGCTTTCCAGTAAACAGGTAGTTTGCTCTTGTCTTATAAACGCACGGGATTCAAAGATAAACATGCATTGGTTTTACTTGAAAGTTGACTGGTACAATACTACACAGCAAAAGTGCAAATCGATCTTTTTGTGCCTTAAAGCCTGGAGTTACTTTTTCATTCTTTAATAAAACAAAGTGTTTTGGCATTTTTTTCCAGCAAAGTCCAGATTTATCAGCATTGAAAACTAGGCCTGCATTTCTTCTGGGTATTAGCAACGAAATCTATGCTCTCCATTTTGCTCGAGCAGTTCATAAATCCTAAGTGCCTTTTCCTAAATGATCCGCTGTCTTAAAGGGTTCTTTCAGGGCAAGTGCTCTACTGGTACATTTTGTAGATGCAGACGACCCAATCCCTCCTGCACGTCGTTTTCAGTTTGGCAGTTTGAACATTGTCTAAGCGGCTTAAAATTAAAATCTTTGTTTTTATAGAAATGACTTTTCGGTTAAAAGGAGCTCTGTTCTTTCTTTCTCCCATTGTAAAAGCTAAACATTATATATTTTATTTATTTACTTTTCGATTTAATCAAGCCGTACCACCGTTTTTTATTATCTGACAGCAAAAAAAAATATAAAAATTCGATATTTTGCAATCGGGGACGGGGTTTTTATCGTTTTGAAAGGGGGAAGGGAGCAAATTTGTAACCGTGTAAGACCGAGTTTGTGCTAAAGAGTCCGTGTTAAACGAGGGCCAAGTGTACAAGTTACCAAAAATTGAATGCATCTCTAAATGAAGAAATCAGTATTGACATGACCGTGAATTATGTAGTCTTAAATTTTTTTTTATTTTTTCTGGCTTGCAAGAATTACTAAAATGCAAAGAATGTGATGGTAATGTACAATTCCGAAAATGCAACGAAGTCGGCAAAGACAGTTATTTGGACTCATGTCCGAAAACTGGTAGAGCGTGGGAGATAAATCGACGAATTGTGTTTGCAATGAGACTGATTGGAATTGGATATCGTGGTTTGATCACATTCGGTGGTTTGATGGATTTATGCATCCGAGAGCATATCAAGAAATTGCACATAAGCTTTTATCCGCTGCGAAAACAGTCGTTGAAAAAATCATGCAAAATGCTGTAAAAGATGAGAGCGAAAAAACCAAGTTTAGAGGAGGTGCTGAAAATAGACTTACTGTATCTGCTGACGGTACCTACGCGAAACGAGGACACATTCTCTCATGGGCGTGACGACGCTAATAGGCAAACTATCCAGCAAAGTAATCGACATTGAAATGAAAAGCAAAATGTGCAGTGTTTGTGTCAAAGCGATAGCAAACCCTGAAATTGATTTCGAAGAATGGTTTGAAGATCGCGCTCCTTTGTGTCAGTCTAATCATGTAGGCAGTGCTGAAAAGATGGAGGTGGACAGTATTATCGACATGTTCCAAAGGTCGGAAAAAAATATAAGGTAAAATACGTAAACTACATTGGTGATGGCGACTCAAAAACATTCAAAGGATTATTGGACGCTCAGCCCTACGGTGACGATGGCATTGTTCAAAAAAAGTGCGTCCTGCACGTGAAAAAGCGTATGTACAAGCGGTTATCTGAGGCCAAAAAACAATTAACATAAAAAAGAAAATCTCAAAGAAATTCTGATAATCCTAGCACTTCCAAACGCGCAAGGAAGTCCAAAGAAAAGAGTGCTGAACTCACACTCAAACTTATTTCAGAGTTAGCAACTTACTATGGTCTCGCGATTCGCCGCCATCCACATTCAGTCGACGAAATGTACAAAGAAACTTGGGCGACATTTTATCATAAAATATCAACCGATAAAGTCCCCCAACACGAAGAATATTGCCCAGATGACGAAAACACTTGGTGCAAATGGAACAAATGGTACAAAGCAAAGAGGAATGGTGAAACTTTTAAGCATCCGCCGCCACTTCATAAAGAGGTGCAAGATGTTATCAAACCAATTTACGAGGTACTGAGTGACAGAAGGTTACTTGAAAGATGTTTGGGGGGAAACACCCAAAACAACAACGAGTGCTTCAATAAGACATTGTGGCAGCTGGCTCCAAAGCACTATTTTAACGGAAAGCGAAATGTTGAACTCGCTGCCTATTGCGCACTGGGCAATTTTAATGAAGGATATATTTCCATTTTAAAGATAATGGTTGGTTTAGTTGTCGATAGTTTCGCTAAAAGCCACGATGATGTACGCATCGACGAGGCCGAGAGAAGCATAGCACGCGGTAGCGCTCAAGCTGCATGGGCACGCAGAAGAGAGAGGGCATTGCAGTGGGAATGTGATGTTGAAGAAGAAGGTGATCTCTACGGTGCTGGCATGGGAGATATAATGTAAGTGCTTTTCCTCACCATACTTTTTGACTGACCCTCGTAATAAAAAATATTTGTTATTCCAAGAAACTACACTAACTAAATAAATAAAATACGAAAAAAAAATTAATAGAAATTAAAATATTCGGGTGTGTCACAGAAATCTCTAGAGGTTTTCGTATAAACGTCAGCATTTTATATAAAAGCTGTTTAAATTTATATGTTATGGGGCTAAAATATGCCCGGCTACTAGATTAGATGTCTAAAGTTGAGAGATTTGAAACCGCCTGCTCAAAGTCAAGTAGATTTGAAGCGTACGGTTTTCCATCCACGTAATCTAGTAGGCGGTCTGATTCTTCGCACTTCGCAAATAAAGTAGTCCCTGATTTGTTCGAAGTGCAATCGATTACACGAAAATCTCTACAGATTTCTGTGACACCCCTGATTATAAATTAAAAAGGTTGGATACTTTTTGAGCGACCCTCGTACTTCGAAAAATTTTTTTTTCAATTTTTCTAACTAAGTTGTTATTTTATTATTAAATATATTAGCTTTTTCTCAAAAAATTTGAAAATAAAAACAAACATTTTTTTTCACATATTTTTTGTTCTTTTTTTACCATTTCTTGAGGCACTTTGACCCAAATTTCTGGAGAACGGTTTAACCGATTTTGATAATTTTTTGTTTTCGGTGAAAGCTAACACCCAAATGCACCAAAACCAATTTATAGATTTATTTAAAATAATTTTTGTTTCATCGAGAACAGATGTCGAAACTTTAAATGCGATTATCTCGGAACCACTTTTTCCAAAATGGTTACAAAGTTGACCGATTCTCAAATTCTTTTTTGCAAATTGTTTGTAATACCCACCATTCTGGTGTGAACTAGGATATTTTTGATCGGTCAAAAAATAACGGAGCTAGGACCAATACAGTGGGAAAAAAAGGCGATTTTCGAAATTTTGACTTTGAAACCCCATAACTTCGCCATTTATTGACCGATCTAAAATATCCTAGTTCACACCAGAATGACATCAATTCTTAACAAAACCCCGTCTTCAGTTTTGAATTCAGATCATCCGTTCTCAAAAAATGTGTGCAACCATGGGCCTATGTTTTAAATTTTTGGTTAACTTTGAACAGGAATACAACAACAACCGCAGGTACAACAACAACAACAAAAACTACTTAATTTAATTTAACCAATTACCTATCGAATGCAAAAGACCGCTTGTTAATCTCATTTATACTTTTTGTGTAATTTAATTTTTTGTAAACCCTTAAAAAATTACACCTGAAGGTATAGAGTACCCTTAAGAACAAAATGGTTTTTAGTTGAGTACACGGAGTGTAAAACGAATTTAGTTACAGACTTTGTGATAGGTGAGGTATTTAAACCATTTACACTGACTGAAGACTTATTAAGTCGCGAAAAAAACCAAAGAGGATAAAAATAGTAATTATGAAAAACGTAATTGCCAACCAAGTAAAAAATCATCTCAAATGCATAGGCGCAATTCGCAGCTAAGGGTTCTCCGTGGTAACAAAACCGCTAAATGCTTTGGAAACAATTTTTAAGAATGCAAATGATCACACATAACTAACTGTTAATGACAATACCGATCCGCAATAAATACCACGGATGACCAAAGGTAAAGAATATACCCAAGATCTTAAAAACTGTTTCGAACCACTTTCCGTTACTGACAAATAATTCGTGGGGACCAAGGGGATCAAAAAATGCGACAAACAAACAAATTTAAGTTCCAGTCAAATGGAAAATCATGTCAGGATCTATACCTGCCCAGGATAATTGCTTATGTAAATAAACCGCTAAGAGCTTAAGAAACTGCTTTTCAAGTCCACAAATTTCCCATAAAAAAGATAGGTCTGAACAAAATCCTTGTAAGAAAAACATTTTTATTTTTAATGCTATCGCAGCCAATCCTGTTACTGATCAATGTTACATGTTGCCACACAAATCTGCCAAGATTGATCCAAATCGGATGACTTTAGCATATAGCTGCCATAAGAACGAAAGGCCGAAAAAGTAGTTTTAGTGAGAAAAACTTTTTTTTTGTAAAACATTACACTTTTCAGTTATGAATATATTGATGAATTTATTGTATAGCTGGCATATAACAAACTGGCAGGCATATCTCAAGTTCCAAGGTGGAGCCGAAGTTAGCTTGCCTCTATTATTCTAAATAAAACCCACTTTTCGACCGATAGTTCCTATGGCAGCTATAAGATATAGTCATCCGATCCGGTCTTTTCCGACATATTAGCGGTGTGCAGTATAAAGAAGACTCTGTGCAAAGTTGCAGCTCGATAGCTTTAAAACTGAAAGACTAGTTTGCGTAGAATCAGACAGACGGACGGGCAAACGGACGGACAAAGCTCAATCGACTCAGCTCGTCGCTCAGCAAGAATATATATAGTTTATAGGGTCGGAAATGAATATTTCTATGCGTTGCAAACTTCTGGGTAAAATTATAATACCCTTTGCAAGGGTATAAAAATTTTAAAAATATGTTTGAATTTTTTTTAAATATTTCCTAGGCGCTTAATAACGAATTGGCTTTAATTTTAAAGCAAAAAATCTATTTTTCTGTGCCGTTCTTGGTCGCTGAAAAACATTGTTCTACGCGATTTTTGGCAGATCAATTACCTTTCGAATAATACCTTGCATGACTCTATCTGATAATTATGAAGTAAGACCATAACACCATTTGTAGAAAACTTTGTAGATATTTCCAAAATGTTTAAAGCGATCAAGCATCCAACAATTCAATGCACTATTTCACATGTTAATTAACTAAAAACAAGATTCGGTTCTATCCCGTTGTCACTGGCAGCTTCTCTGTTCCCATTGCTGACCCCCGTTTCTGGCTTAATTTTTGAAAGACATTAGCTTACACCCCTCAAATTTATACCTGTTTAAAATTTTGTATAAGAAAAGACCGCTTTCTCGGACTTTCAGCCCGGAATTCTGTTTAATATCTACGTTTTTCATCACGAAAAACACCTCTCCTCTACCAGAACATGCACCTGAAAAACACCTCTATTAAAGTCGTTTTCGAAATTTGCAAAGTTGTGGTAAAGCAATGATTTATTGAACATTTGCTGGTCTGGAATTACTTATGTGGTGTGCCTGGAAGATGTAAAGGTTGAGTCATTACGGATAGCAGAATGAAAGAGCATTCATTTTGTGCGTAAAGAAGAAAATCCACCAAATTGTCCAGAGCTACGACCCATAGGGCGATATTGGGCCAGTATAAGAAAGGACGGTAGGACATGCATGAATTAGATGAAAAAATTAGATGACAAGGGAAAGTCGGAAAGTCGCCAAAGCAGGTGTGCAAAGCTACCCCCACAAACAAAAAATCGAGATAACATTTTTAAGTTTTTTTCTTATAAATAAGGGTTATACTGTTTTTCCAATATATTTTGTTTATTAATAACGTTTATAAATTTGTATTTAATATGTAAAGACAATTTTGATCAAAACCTTTTGAGTGACAAATGAAACAAAGTGTGCAGTGCTGCTTGACTTTTCCTTGGACTCTGGTGTGTTGTAATGGTTGCATGCATGTTTCATCCACGGTTGGGAATCGCCTCATGAACTCACTCTTTCAAGTGGTCACACGACAGCACTTATGGTTGACTGTAAGCCAAAGCGACGATCGAAAATATTTTTTATGTGCAAATGTATATGCAAATTGCCCTCGGCTGTGCCTGGAAGATGTAGTCACCTTTAGCACTTTCGTAACCCGATCGTGCTATATAATTCCGTGAATTCAATGAAAGATCTTATTTAAGTATTCGGCGTAGCTTGTCTAATTCAACAGCTTCTAAAATCATTAAATAATGCAATTTCAAAGTCTTCAAAGTAGTTCTTACCATGGTTTCTTTCAGCTCAGCTTTAAAGCACTTTCGCAATTGAAGATTTTGAATTAATAATCAAACTTGATATTATATGGATGCACGTAACCAGAGCTTCATATGCAGCTTAATAATTTCACTTCAGTTAAGTCACGACAAAGTTATTGATTACGTCGTCGAAGTTTGGACACTTGCCTTGAACTGAATGCATTACAGAGGTATGCGTGGGTGATGTATCCAATCTCAGCAGATCAACAAAAAAATATGTTTTTCTAAATAAGGAAAAAACCACAAAACGAAGAAATCCGAATTAAAGGAACGGTTTGGTTCTTATAAATACAACACCACACTAAAAGTGGTCACAAGGAATCATGATGCGCATCGCCAGTTAAAGGTGAGTCACGAGCTTTCTGCTAGAATTTTTGAATCTTCTGGGGTGGTAAAAGACGATTCAATTCTGTTGCTCTGCTGCTGGACGTCTGGAAGTATATATTTGCGCTATGAAATTTATAGACTGACTTTGCTTGAAGATGGCTTCTTAGGTTTGGGTTTCTCAACTTGGGCTTGGGTTTTGCTTTGCGTCCCCTCTTCTTGCGTTTGGACTTGCAAGATGCAGGCTTACGCTTGGATTTACATACTGGCTTTTTCTTGTCCTCGGGACAACTATTGCCCTGATTTGGTCCCTTTCCCTTTGAAGGCGTTCGAGAGCAGAACAAATTTCGACGTTTTGAGGCCTTCTTTTTGGTATCACACTTTGAAGGGGTTCGAGAGCAAAACAAATTCCGACGTTTTGAGGCCTTTTTCTTCATGGTACCACTCTCATCATCGGATATATCCATTTCGCTGTCAGAGTCGTTGCTAAGATCAAAGTCTGTGCTGGCGTTGGAATAGCTGCTCTCATCATCTGAGTCTGAATTGTCGCTTAGTTTTCCGTATCGAGAACGGTAGACTTCCTGTAAAAAAGTCATAGTTTGTATTCGAATTGTTTCTATAATTTCACTTACCGGTGAATATAGCCTGCGTCGGCTAATGGGCATAGAGTGCCAGTGCCGTGTCGCCTGTTGCACTTCTTCGTGTCCACTATAGTCAAAGAACAGCCGATATTCGCGTAGAAAATTCACAAATGGATTGCCCATCATATCGTCTAAAGGCTTAGCATTACTTGACTGTGGGTTTCTTTTTTCTTCCTCCTTGTCCTCTACATCGTTGCAAGTGACATCAAGATTGTCCGTGACATGCTCTAAATACCTTTTCTTAAGTGCGCGTTTTGACTTCATAATATCGTATGCGTCATCTTCATCTTCGTCCATGTAGTTCTCCAAGGACTTATTGAACATATTTAAACGTGAACAAAAAGCAAATTTGGACTAAAAATTTTATTGATCAAAAACAAACAAAACTATTGCTAAATATTTACTAATCCTCAAAAAAAAGTAAATATTTTTAATACACAAGTGATACGTGTGTTTGGAATGAGATGTAAGCACTAACTGAGGAAAGTCTAGCTAAATTTTACAAAGTTGACTGTTTTTCAATTTGAGTGAAAACTCGACGCCAATTTTGAAAAAATTATTCAAAACAATTAATTTGTTATTTAAAAAAAAAAGCGGTAATTGCTTATGCGTAATCATAAAAATCACACCCCGGAAAATAAAAGTTCTACGCTTAGTTACACTTCTCAAAGGTCACACAATTGTGGATACGTTGTCTAGTCTCTCTGTGAGGCAAGGCTCCTGGAAGCGCGCGCTGCTGCTTCTCCCTCCACATATATATTCCATAGGACTCAGAAACATCGTTTCAACGACCTGCGGCACCTGACTCGTTTTATTTAAGAAGAAACATAGAAAAAACGCAGACAACTTTGTTCGGGCTTGACAGGGAATTGAACCCTTTATCTTATGCACTCAACGTATGGAATAGCGCGACGGCACATTCAGCGGTTGTACACTTTTGCAGATTCAAATCTAAAGGGCAACTTACGCTTGGTTCAGCTGACAAGAGAGAGATCAAAAAGGGCCAAATCACTCTCACTCTCTGTTGTTTATCTTAGTGTTGAAAACTGGTTTTGTTGTTGTTTAAAGTCAATATTATCAGATTGAGAACAACTTTACTCATTCTAGGAACATTTGTTCTAAAAAATTCTTTTTTCTTACAATCATCAGATATTTCAAATGTTTTGTATACCGGTATCCGAGAACCGATATTTTAAAACCGAAAAGACCGAAAAGATCCTAAACGTTGTATCGGTACAGTTTCGGTTCTCAGTGCAACAACTAGACTGTACCGCGAGCAGTTAATTTTGGGGGGTTTTTGCGCAATTTGACTAAATTGCTTTAAATAAAACAAGTAAGAGTGTTGCGGTCGAGTGCCCCGATAGCATAATACCATGTCCCAAGTATTGCGGTTCTTGCCCATTTTCACAAAAAAATTCTTGAAAACTTTATTTTATGTCCGATTTCTGTATTTGAGGGCTTTCTTTAAAGTAAATTGAATAGTTTTACTGTCCATTAAAAAAACATAATAATTTTGTATAAATATAAATCTACAAGCGTTTTAATTTCGATAAATTTTCAAATTTGGCAAAAAAAAAAAACTTTTTTTCTCTATTTGAGCCCATAGCGTTAAAAGCACACGGCCCAGCTCATTTTTGCCCGAGAACAAACTGTTTGGCCAAGTTTTTGTACCCTGTACCCATTGAAAATGGGTAAAAGGGGATCATGAAGTTGTGCAAATGTATGTAACAGGGAGAAGGAAGCATTCCGACCCTATAAAGTATATATATTCTTGATCAGCATCAATAGCCGAGTCGATTTAGCCATGTCCGTCTGTCCGTCTGTCCGTCTGTCTGTATGAACGCGTCGATCTTAGAGACTATAAGAGATAGAGATACAAATTTTTGCATGTACATTAGACTGAACGTCCCTTATATGAAAAAAATTTTTTTGGAAATGTTCTGTTCCTCAATGCGCAAAAAATTCGAAATATTTTCTAGTGAACGTAATGAAAAACCAAACTTGGATATTTGTAGTTTTAGGGCTGGCGCCGTGGGTTTAAAGTTGCTACATTAAATTTTGATTTCCCCTTTTTCATTTTACGTTTTCATTGCTTTGCCAAAAACAATCATTGCCGTGACTGAATTAAAACAGGATTGGCATACCGTGAAATGAAGTGGTCCTTGGGCGTAAGCATTTTTCACCCAAACATTCCATGTTCCGCTAGCATTGTTCGCGTGGAATTCTTCATAATTTGACCATTGTCCAAGAGTGAAATAAAGTGTTGAGTAAATTTCAGCGCTGTGCTTTAAAGGTTTTGTTCTAATCATGGATATGCATATGAGCCGAACACCAAACGAAAACTAAAATGGCTTCCTCACTGAAGCAAATTCTCAAAAGATCATTTTTGAAAATGCAGATTCCTGTCCTCATTGTGTTGCTTCGTCATATGCATCTTAACAATTTACAAAATGGCTGGCAACAAAGATAACAAATTAAACATAGATATTCAGTTTTATTTATTTCGCTGCTAGAAAAAAAAACTCTAATGTCTAAGGGTTTAAAGCGAAAATGCAAAGTGCAATTAAAAGTAGTTATTCAAATTTATTCAAAAGAATATTTTTTTTGCTATTTGGATAAGCATACTTTTTTCCTCTTCTTTAAAATCCATTAGATCATTGGGTGGCGACTACTTCCACTAGATAGCAGCATCAGGACTTAAATCAATCAAACTTTTTAAAGCAGCATCAAAAAGTTCTTCTAAATGGTCCATAAATCTCCTTTCTCTGTTGCGGTACAACTCTTTATCGTGTTTCCTCAAGCTCTTCCTAGTTTCATGGTAAGCCCAAGTGATTTCAATACACCATCAAATTAAAGGATAGTGCGCTTTAGGCTGACCCTTATTGTGTATTTGAATCCCCTTATATTATGCAGAAGAACCGCTTTTCTAGATGGTAGCTTGCTGAATCCAGCACTACCCGCAACGCGCCAATCAAATAAATGCTCGAATCCTCTATATCCAGCATTTAGCTTTTAATAAAATATTTTTAAAAATATATTTTTAATTCAAAAAATGTTTGGCATCTCAAAGGTTACTTCTACGAAAAAGTAAAATTAAAAAGGGGAAACTGAAATTTAATTTAGCAACTTTAAACCCACGGCGCCAGTATTAAACCTTAAAATTTCGAAGTTTGGTTTTTTATTACGGTAACTAGAAATTTTTCCGAATTTTTTGCGCCCTGAGGAACAGAACATTTCAAAAAAAAAAATTCCCATACGATTATGTTCAGTCTAATGTACATAGGTATATATCGTACGCAGATCAAGTTTGTTTCAGATTTGCAAAATTTCCCCCCTCCCCCCTTAAACCGCAAAAAACTGTCAGAGCCACAATTTTACAGTTACAACATCGTCGCTTAATATATATTACCTTAGGCCTTTAATGTATCTATTCTAAAAAGCACAATCAGATCCGAGCAAAAACACCGAAGTTATTCACGAAACAAATTTTGCCCCCACCTCACGCTTTACTTATTGCGCTCTGTTTGAGGCTTGCGCGTGAGTGTGTGTGTGCGTGTGTGTGAGAGCGCGTGATTATTTACGTTTGTGTGTATGTGTGCGTGTGTGTTTGTTAATTGTACAGGGTATTTTGAAGTCGAGAAACTCGACTGCAACGGTCTTACTTGTTTCTTTTTAAATTTGTTTAAATCATTAACATCGTTGGAAAAACAAAAAAGTTATGATAGTTTAAGTGGGGGTAACTTTTTGAAAAATCGATTATATCTCGTTAACGCGTCGATAGATTTTTTTATGGCGATTTTCGTGATCAGCGGGCCAATTTACTTTAGAAAGAGAGCGTAAGTTAAAGTCGGCTCTAACCGACTTCGATATACCCGTTACTCATGAAAAAACATGTTTAACAGTGTTCCTGCGTTCCCTAGGGTGACCATCCAAAAAGTATGCAACATTTTTTTGGGTGGGTAGCGGGGGGGCTTGGTTCATTTTTTTGCTCATAACTTGAGAACCGTTCATCCGATCTTTATCATTTCTTCAGCAAATCGATTTTGCTAATTTCTAACTATCTCTAGAAGGTACGAATCATCTATCTTCAAAACTGTAGGAGATATGACGTTTTTTCGAAATTGCGGGGGCGGGAGGGGGCGTGGCCTAAATTTGAAACAAACTTGATCTGCGTGCAGATAAAAGCAGCATTTGTCCCATACATGTCAAACCTCTATCTCTTACCATCTCTGAGATCTAGGTGTTCATACAGACAGACGGATGGACGGACAGACGGACATGTCTATATCGACTCGGCTGTTGATGCTGATCAAGAATATATATACTTTATATGGTCGGAAATGATTCCTTCTGCCTGTTACATACATTTGCACGACTTTAGTATACCCTTTTTACTCTACGAGTAACGGGTATAAAAAGTTGGTTTGGGGAATGGGGGGAGAAAAAGTTGGTTGAAATGGGGAAAATGCTGTCGAGCAGTGTAAGTGACTAGTCGACCGTCATGAGAAAAAACATTACTTAATCCATCAGCCAGTATCGGCCAAATCGCGATGAGGAGTTCCATATCTCCTCTTAGCCGTAGACAATAAAGGCTGCAAATTCTGTGTGAGATATGGTAGAGAGCTATTATTTCGCAAGCAAGTAATTTTTCAGATATTTTATACATTATTTAAAACAAAAATTTTAGGCCGTACGTAGGGCCGCAAGCCGAGATTTTTCAAGGCTAGTTACTTCACAGCTGGTAAAGGTGACTGGTTGAGTTAAAGTTTTAAGGAAAGAACTGTTTTTGTTAGATGTTTCGAATAGGGATCGAACGCACTAGCTTTCGCACAGCAGGCACACACATTACCCACTGCACCACAGCCGGAAACACAATGCATGTTGATGATTTCATAAATTTAAAGCTCTCACATCTCAAAATATGTACCAAAGAGCCTAGAACCGAACATTTTGTGAAAAATAATTATGTTTTCATTCGTTAACTAGCTTGAGGTAATTCAACGACAGTTTTTGTTCTGATTCTCAAAGTTTGATACGTTTGGTTTGAAGATAGTACAAAGAGCGCTGTGAGGGAAAGGTAATGCCTCTAGCCCAATCATTGCTTCTTAGGCAGAATAACTCACCACGCAGGACAATCGGGTCATCGAAGTAAGCGTTTCGAATTTTTCTAAGTTTGAAAGTAACAAATTAATTGTTTTGAATAATTTTTTCAAAATAGGCGTCGAGTTTTCACTCAAATTGAAAAACAGTCAACTTTGTAAAATTTAGCTAGACTTTCCTCAGTTAGTGCTTACATCTCATTCCAAACACACGTATCACTTGCTTGTGTATTAAAAATATTTACTTTTTTTAAGTATTACTAAAGATTTAGCAATAGTTTTGTTTGTTTTTGATCAATCCAAATTTTAGTCCAAATTGGTTTTTGTTCACGTTTAAATATGTTCAATAAGTCCTTGGAGAACTACATGGACGAAGATGAAGATGACGCATACGATATTATGAAGTCAAAACGCGCACTTAAGAAAAGGTATTTGGAGCATGTCACGGACAATCTTGATGTCAACTGCAACGATGTAGAGGACAAGGAGGAAGAAAAAAGAAACCCACAGTCAATTAATGCTAAGCCTTTAGACGATATGATGGGCAATCCATTTGTGAATTTTCTACGCGAATATCGGCTGTTCTTTGACTATAGTGGACACGAAGAAGTGCAACAGGCGACACGGCACTGGCACTCGATGCCCATTAGCCGACGCAGGCTATATTCACCGGTAAGTGAAATTATAGAAACAATTCGAATACAAACTATGACTTTTTTACAGGAAGTCTACCGTTCTCGATACGGAAAACTAAGCGACAATTCAGACTCAGATGATGAGAGCAGCTATTCCAACGCCAGCACAGACTTTGATCTTAGCAACGACTCCGACAGCGAAATGGGTATATCCGATGATGAGAGTGGTACCATGAAGAAAAAGGCCTCAAAACGTCGGAATTTGTTTTGCTCTCGAACGCCTTCAAAGTGTGATACCAAAAAGAAGGCCACAAAACGTCGAAATTTGTTCTGCTCTCGAACGCCTTCAAAGGGAAAGGGACCAAATCAGGGCAATAGTTGTCCCGAGGACAAGAAAAAGCCAGTATGTAAATCCAAACGTAAGCCTGCATCTTGCAAGTCCAAACGCAAGAAGAGGGGACGCAAACCCAAACCCAAGCCCAAGTTGAGAAACCCCAAGCGCAAGATGCGCGCATGCAAACCTAAGGCCAAGCCTAAGAAGCGATCTTCAAGCAAAGTCAGTCTATAAATTTCATAGCGCAAATATATACTTCCAGACGTCCAGCAGCAGAGCAACAGAATTGAATCGTCTTTTACCACCCCAGAAGATTCAAAAATTCTAGCAGAAAGCTCGTGACTCACCTTCAACTGGCGATGCGCATCATGATTCCTTGTGACCACTTTTAGTGTGGTGTGGTATTTATAAGAACCAAACCGTTCTTTTAATTCGGACTTCTTCATTTTGTGGTGTTTTCCTTATTAAGAAAAGAATTTTTTTGTGTTGAACTGCTGAGAATGGATACATCACCCACGCATACCTCTGTAATGTATTTAGTTCAAGGCAAGTTTCTAAATTTCGACGACATTATTAATAACTCCAAAACTGCATATGAAGCTCTGGTTACGTGCATCCATATAATATCAAGTTTCATTATTAATTCGAAATCTTCAATTGCGAAAGTGCTTTAAAGCTGAGCTTAAAGAAATTATGGTAAGAACTACTTTAAGGACTTCGAAATTGCATTATTTAATGATTTGAGAAGCTGTTGAATTACAGCACAAGCTACGCCGAATACTTAAATAAGATCTTTCATTGAATTCACGGAATTATATAGAACGATCGGGTTACGAAAGTGACTACATTTTCCAGGCACAGCCGAGGGCAATTTGCATATACATTTGCACATGAAAAATATTTTCGATCGGCGCTTTGGCTTACAGTCAACCATAAGTGCTGTCGTGTGACCACTTCAAAGAGTGAGTTTATGAGGCGATTCCCAACCGTGGATGAAACATGCATGCAACCATCACAACCCACCAGAGTCCAAGGAAGAGTCAAGCAGTTTACTTCTCTGGAGAAGGAATTTACCGAAAAGAAACTGCACACAAAATTAATTGTCTTTACATATTAAATACAAATTTATAAACATTATTAATAAACAAAATATATTGGAAAAGAGTCAAACCCTTATTTATAAGAACAAAATTAAAAATTTTACCGAATTTTTATTGGGCCCCCTGCTCTGCACACCTGTTTTGGGTGACTCCGACTTTCCCTTGTAAATGTAAATGTTGGCTATACAGCTCATAAAACGGGGCCAAGCCAAGCTTCTCACGATCTCTTGGCGTGTGCGCTTTAAATTTTTCGCACAAGAGAAAGGGACCTACAGTTTAATGCCGGATCCGAACGGCAAAGTTTGAGAACTTCCGACTTTCCCTTGTCATCCAATTTTTTCATTCATTAATTCATGCATGTCCTACCGTCCTTTCTTAAACTGGCCCAATATTGCTCTATGGGTCTGGACAATTCGGTGGATTTTCTTCTTTACGCACAAAATGAATGCTCTTTCATTCTGCTATCCGTAATGACTCAACCTTTACATCTTCCAGGCACACCACATAAGTAATTCCAGACCAGCAAATGTTCAATAAATCATTGTTTTACCACAACTTTGCAAATTTCGAAAACGACTTTAATAGAGGTGTTTTTCAGGTGCATGTTCTGGTAGAGGAGAGGTGTTTTTCGTGATGAAAAACGTAGATATTAAACAGAATTCCGGGCTGAAAGTCCGAGAAAGCGGTCTTTTCTTATACAAAACTTTAAACAGGTATAAATTTGAGGGGTGTAAGCTAATGTCTTTAAAAAATTAAGCCAGAAACGGGGGTCAGCAATGGGAACAGAGAAGCTGCCACTGGCCACGGGATAGATCCGAATTTTGTTTTTAGTTAATTAACATCTAAGAGATTGTTAAATATTTTGTTTATTGATATAAAGTTTACCCTGTAAATAGTAAAATAATAAAACTCTGAAAAGTGCGCCTTATTCGATAGTTTTCTACTGGGCATCGATTGCGGCATCGATATTAAATCGTGCTGTTATCGATAAGCTCATTTCAATATAACGGCCTTTGGTAACTAAAATGGCTAACAAACAACAATTGCGCCTGGTGGACTTGCAGCCCATTATGAGCCAGTTCTCAACTGTGGCCCTGATCATTTCCAAGTCTGTACCAAACTTTTTCCCGGACAAATTGAGTGGGGATCAACGCGGAGTAATCAATTTGACGCTGCGCGACTCCAAGCATCATTTGACCAACTGCACGTGCTGGGGCCAAAAAGCCTGTGTGGACGAGTACAATGCAATGCTCCATATAGGCGACGTGGTAGATGTGGTAGGAGCCAAGGTGATGACGCTTGCGCACCTTTCGCAGGGATTGGCTGGACAACGCTATCAGCCGCAGGCCACAATTGGCTGTGCGTTGGTGGTGAACGAGGGCCAGGGCTACGTGGTGCGTCACAACTCTGATGATGAGCAGACCATTCAAACACTGCGACGGCTAATTCACCAGCCGCATAAGCCACTGGGCTCTGTCTTAAAGCTGGCGGACTTACGATGCGGTGCCGGCGGTCAGGAGCGTCAAATGCGAGCTTATGTGGATCTCCTTGTGGTGGTGGCGTCTATGCGACCCGTGCGTGAGCTGAAGCGTAAGGCGGTGGCACGCGATGGCAATACACACATGCAATGCCTTGAACTGGTGGTAATCGATGCCAGTTGCTCGGATGGCGTGATCTTCTGCATTTGGCACCCGGAGTGGATACGTAGTGCTCAGTACTGGCAGGAGCGTAAAACTATTTTAAACCTGATCGATGTTCGCATCTCCTACTCCGAGTTCTATGGCTGCCTAACGCTCACCCATGCCACTTGTACTCTTATCTATGAGAATCCGCAGGCAGCAGGCGAGGACTGTCGAGAGCTACTCTCATTCGCGGCCATGGCACCGCTTAAAAACTTTGATCTCTTTGCCCAAACGGAGCTGGGCAATTTGCCAGCAGCGGCACAAATCCAAACACAGATGACAGTGAAGCAGATTTATGCCCGTGCAGAAGGCGAACTTAAGGATGCGGCCACAGAACAGTTTACGGCTGTTCTATATGCCATGGTCACCAAGTTTGATATTGATGGTCAAACCCTGAGCGTCAGCAAAAAGTGGTAGGTGACTAATCAAGGCGGTGCATCCACAAACATGTCATTTAACGCACTTTTGTCCTCTTTTACAGCAAGGCCTGCCAACGTCTCATACCCAACAATCGCGCTGAATGCGATAATGAATCCTGTCAGTTGGAATTCTCGCTGGAACACAGCGGTGTACGCTATGCCCACTTCTTTAACATCAACATACAGTTTAGCGATCAGACGGGTACCCTAATCGAGTCCCGTCTAACTGGTGGGGTAGCCGAGCATTTGCTGGGCCTCACTGCCGATGACTTTCAGCGGTTGATGCAGCGTGAGAAGACCGATCTGAAATGGCGCTATCTACTCAAGCATTTCGAGGTGAAGCTGCTTATCAAGAAGCCGGCGGTCATGCGTAAAAACTTAGCCATCATTGTTGTGGACATGCAGGACGCCGAGCTGAGTGAGCTCATTGAGAAATTTGCTGTATTCTAAATCAAAGGGAAGTGCCCAACTTTACACATATTTTTTATAAGATTTTTCACCCCAAAGTGTCATCTGTGCCATAGGCCATGTACCAACTAGATTTGTATTTATGTTTAATTCAAATGTTTCTCCTTAAATAAAGATATTTTTTTCTCTAACGTGTTTGCTATTTATTTCACGAATTGAAACGGAAATTTGGTCAGAGTCTGCGGAAGCTAGCTTCGTCTGTGTCGAAGTTAAAAAATGGTTTGAAATATTTGAGTTTAGGAACGCAACGAACAGCTGGTTTATTAATTAAAAGTACATCGTGAGGTTATAATTGATGAGGAGTAATGGGTAATATTCATTGCGATTAAGCGGCACCACCGTCAGCAGAAACAGCAACGGGATGATCAAATTTCAAATCCTCACCAGTGTCAGCCAAAATCTCAGCTGGTGGCTGACCAAAATCTCGCAGTTGGCGCATATAATCCAAAGTAATGAGGAATTTCTCGCGCTTAACAGCGGGCGGATCCTCTGCACTCTCGGTTTCCAGATGATTCTCCATGATCTTGAACAGCTGCAAATGTTTTTGGTATCTTTCCTTATCCTCTGCGCTTATTATGCCATCGTTTTGCTCCAGATAAACTGGATACTTTTCCAGCATTTCTTTAATGGTGGGCAACAGGATATCAGTCGAAAGCATACTCTGAACCATTCCTTGAACAAATGGGACAAACACATTGCCGCCATCAGCATCGCCGATCTCATCCAAACTAGGAGCACCCATCAAGATGGCTACGTCAATCCCAGGGACTGGCACTGTTAGATTCTTAGTGTTCTCCTGAACACCCTTGAAAGTTTCCGAAATGCTCCCCGAGTACTTGGCCACATCATCGTCTTTGGCCGAATTGTTGCCGCTCAAAGTCAAAGCGGGTGCTTCTTCCATTTTCTTGAAGGCAGCTATCACCCCATCCGGATCCTGAGGTGAAGCTGGTATATCACCTAACAGTGTGCTCATGCGATCGGCTAAGATTTTAGCACGCTCGACGTACATTGCGTTGGGATCCTTGTCGCCTTCCCCAGTGGCGGTGTCTTCGACATGTGCCTCCTTGTCGCCGCGTTCGTAGAAATCTCCAATTTGCTTTTTCTCAGACATTGTGAAATTTTCTTTTAGATTTGGATTATTCTCTTTTTTATTTGATTGATTCTGACTTTGTCTTTACAAGTTAATGACACATAGAGAAGCGTCTTGCTGCGCTAACTTTTCTCTCGAAAATTCGTTGGCTTTTTGCTGTGTCTGACATTTTGTTAACTATGTACTATATGGCCGTCTCGCTCTAACTGCTCTGTTTTCTTGTGTCGCCTTTCCCCCTTTATGCGGGCAGTTCGCGTATTTCCATAGCCGTGATTATACGTACTGCTCGATAGCAAGTCTGTGTGAAGGAGTGAGGCTAGGTTTATATAGGGGGGGGCACACTGTGACCGTGTTGTCTGTGACGTTCTGTGACCCTTGTACTCAGAAGTCCAAAGTGTTTACATTGGAGTCACAGTTGTGCCCTCACTGTTGCTTTCCAAGCGAGTACTTTCGATGTGAACGCTTCTTATCGTTGTCACAGAGCGCCACTTTGCTTACAAAAGTGAACATTAAACTGTTGGTGAGTTGTGAGCCGGATCCGCATGCATGAAGCAAACAATACCGGCAACAATCAAAAGAAAACAATTGAAGAAGCCAAAAATTTGTTATGATCCAACCTTCTTTCCCGGGTCCAACTATCGGTCGACGGCTAGCTTAGGGCTGACTCAGGGATGAGTACGACCTCGATAGCTGGACTGGTCGGCTAACAACAAAAAAATGTATATTTCGAATGTGTCCACTCCTCGTTTTCCTTAGCCGCTTCCGTCCTCGGATGTAATTTCGTGGAAATAAGGCCTATTATTGAAATTCACTTTACTTTTTTCTACTCTTATATATACATATATTCAATTTCTGCCACCGAATACCCCTGAATATGCCCTATCCTTGGAGACCTGCGTGGATGATGCGCACCTCTATACCTTGGATACTTAGGAAAAACCCGATTTTTGTGTGGAGAGAGTCTACTGCTCCACTTTCTTCCTTTCGAAATAGTCAGGAAAAATGTTTTCTGGGCAGAAGAGCGGGAAAAGGTATGCGCTCCTCTCACTCTTAACTGGAAAGATGGTCTACGCTCCGCTCAAGATTGGAATAGAATGAGACTCAGTATAATTGAAGCTCTTAGGCAGAAGACTCACACGGAACAGATGACTCGGAAAGGATCCAGCCAAACAAGAATATACAGATTCCTCGAACATACAGCTGCCCTTAAACTACAGCATCTTGACACCTGTAATATCATATGGGTGATGAAAGCGCGGCTTGACCTTATTACGCTGTCATCAAATACGTATAATAGATCGGTAAACGTGCCATGTCCACTTTGTAATACCGGAGAAAATGAGGATTTGACACACTTTTTAGGAAGATGTCCCTGCCGCAAGAATCACAGATGGGCGCCTCTGGGTAAACCATCAGGTCTGTTCCCATTTCCGAGTGGATTTAAAAAGTAAAACGATTGTATTTCCGAATCGTTTTCATTTGATGTTCCCGTTTCCGAGTGAAATAGAAATCGATTTACTTTTCGAATGAAAGTGCGAATCGTTTTCGAACTACAATTCAGCAATGGTAACATAAACAATTTCGATCAGCACTGCGCATGCGCTGATGCGGAATTGCGAACAGCTCGGTTTCATTTCGATCGTTTTTGCTTTCGTCTACATGCAATTTATGGGGTACATCTTTGAAATAAATAATTTTAAATCAAATTGAATGCCCAATATTTTTAAGGTTACTTTAAATTCTTCTCAAAATATGACTTATTAATATAAAAATTTTGGATAGGTAAAAAACATAACCGTTGACATGAAAATTGTCAATTACTTTTGATTTCACTCACTTAAAGGCAAAACTTTTGAAACCGAATAATTTGATCGTTTTTCGGAAACGGGAACAGCTATCAATTCCGGTTCCACATGATTTGATCGAAATCGAAAACGGGAACAGGCCTGCATATCTTTCAAAGGAGGAGTTACATGATATTCTTGACGACAAATATAGCGAGAATTGGAAAGGGCTGGTTACATACTTAAAAAAGGCGTTGGTTTATAGAAATGAGATTTGAGAAATAGTTTAGAATACATTAATACGCGGGCGTATTAGTCAAAGCTCGCACTGCTGAACGGTCTGATATCTTGGGAAGACCAGGGAAGTCAGGCGTAGTAAGCGGGTGCGGGGTGAGGCAAAATGTGCCTGGACGACGGACGGTTCATGCAACCAAGTCGGTTATCATAACAATAGTTCTTTAGTTTTTTCTTTGTCCACAATGTTATGCTTAACCCTCCCTATTAACCTTGCTCAAATTTTTTTTTCCCAGAAAAATTTTTTTTTGGGTTTATTGTCTTTACTTTTTGAAAATAAAGGTTTGTTCTGGAAAAATGTTTACTTTCGCACGGATCGAATCTTATAGGACTAAAACCTTGGACCGCCTAGAGGCGGCTTTGGGAAAAAAGGCACACGTTTTATTATAAAAAAAAACAATGGCTCAAAAAACAAAAGAAAAAACGAGAGCATAAGTTAAAGTCGGCTCTAACCGACTTCGATATACCCGTTACTCATGAAAAAACATGTTTAGCAGTGTTCCTGCGTTCCTTAGGGTAACCATCAGAAAAGTATGCAACATTTTTTTAGGGTGGGTAGCGGGGGGGCTTGGTTCACTTCTTTGCTCATAACTTGAGAACCGTTCATCCGATCTTCATCATTTCTTCGGCAAATCGATTCATTTTCCTAATTACTAACTATCTCTAGAAGGTACAAATCGTCTATCTTTAAAAATGTAGGAGATATAACGGTTTTTCCAAATTGCGGGGGCGGGAGGGGGCGTGGCCAAAATTTGAAACAAACTTGATCTGCGTGCAGAAAAAAGAAGCATTTGTCCCATACATGTCAAACCTCAATCTCTTACCATCTCTGAGATCTAGGTGTTCATACAGACAGACGGACAGACGGACAGACGGACGGACGGACAGACGGACAGACGGACATGGCTATATCGACTCGGCTGTTGATGCTGATCAAGAATATATATACTTTATATGGTCGGAAATGATTCCTTCTGCCTGTTACATACATTTGCACGACTTTAGTATACCCTTTTTACTCTACGAGTAACGGGTATAACAAGTACACATGTAAAACTAAAGTAACTTAAATTACCAAAACTCCAAAATATTCAGAAAAGGCTTGGCAGCTTACAATTTGGAATGCGATTCGAGCGAATATTCCCCGGGATTTGAGATATACAAGGAGCGGCAAAGAAGTATAGTAGTTGTTGAAGTAGATAATCTGGTTTTTGAAATCCAGAGCATTGCGTGACAAACGAACAACTACATTTGCTGCCGCACCAAGATCGGGTGAGCCAGTTCGAACAACAATGTCTCCTGCGCCGCAATATATCTCAAAATTATAGCAAAAGCCAGAGGAATCACAAAAATTTAAGAATTTAACTTCCCATTTGTGTGGTTTGTCTGGTAAATATTGTCTTCATCTCAGGTCACACATAACCGTTGGCTCATCGGAACCAACTGAAACTTCTCATGGAAGTGATTCACTATAGGCCGTATTTAGTATAAAGGATGGTGGTCGGTCGGCAGAGTCCTTAGAGGGCAATTTACTATCATCGTTGAAATGCAAATTGCTTCGTATTTTTTCAAACCAAGTTTTTTAACATTGTGTGTTTGAACAGTTTCAAACGCGTGCTTACCCCAATATGAACGAACATTTGAGTAGCGAAAACTTAAAAAAGGAAATCGCAGATTTATCTATGACTTAGTTCTTTTGCCGCCACAACATATTTTTGAAAAGCGGGGATTTTGGATCTATAGGCCAAACAGATCCCACAAATTCGTTTCTGTGCTTGAGGTGAGTTCGATGCAATCGAAGTTGAGGGTGACAACAATTCGCCAACAGAGTAGGACTTCCTCTTGAAGTTACACAAATCTCCCGACATATTTACCGCTATTTCAATCGCTTCTTAATCTCCTCATTGACAGGAAACGCCGCGCATAAAGGGAACCCCAGATAGCCCGAAAATGTTTAGTTTATTGAATTTGGTCAATTATTTTGGATTTTACAGTGGTTCAAAGTTAAACAATTTTTCAAACTGATCAATTTTTGTATTTTTTTTATTTCAAATGCTACGTTTCGGAACGTATAAAATCCAATCGGAAATTTCGATTGCAACTTGGGTTTTTGCTATTTAAAGATGCATCAATTATTCAAGGAATCCTATATTATTCCTATCCATAAAAACGGACCAAAGTCAATCATCTCGAACTACAGGTGCGTATCGAAGCTATCGGACATTCCTAAGCTTCTTGAAAAGATCCTGACTCCCCAACTACAACATTATTGTCGTTCGGTAATATCTACATCCCAACATGGTTTCATGAAGAATCGCTCTATCTCTACGAATCTACTTGAATTTACTAGTCTTGTAAATAATGGGTTTGTCAATAAGCAACAAACTGATGTAGTTTATACTGATTTCAGTAAAGCTTTTGACTCAGTCAATCACGAGCTCTTAGTACATAAATTGTGTCTGCTCGGCTTCCCACCAATCCTCCTGAACTGGATAAAGTCATACTTAAGCGATCGATCTCAACGAGTTCGTTTCAAATCAGTACTATCCAGCTCCATTAATGTACTATCTGGGGTCCCCCAAGGTAGACATTTAGGCCTCTTACTATTTAACCTTTTTGTAAATGATATCCCACAGGTCTTATCCCGTTCGCAGGCACTGATGTATGCCGATGACCTCAAACTTTGTTTGTCGTATAATGACACTACGTCTCCTCTACTCCTGCAATCTGATTTAAACTTTCTTAATCTCAGCAAGTGTAAATGTATGACTTTTAGTCGAAATAAACCATATGAGTTTGATTATATGATTGATTCCATCCCTTTGGAACGTATCCATAAAGTTGATAATTTGGGTGTACAATTTGTTCCCAAGTTATGTTTCAATAGTCATTAATCAGTCATCGCAAACAAGACAATGGGAGTTCTCGGTTTTGTCAAACGATGGTCGAAGGAATTTAATGACCCCTACGTCACTAAGCGACTTTATGTCTCACTAGTGAATATGGGTCGTGTGTGGTCTCCATACTACCAAAAATATCAAGATCAACTGGAATCGGTTCAAAAACAGTTCTTAATTTTCGCTCTTCGTGGCTTAAACTGGGATTCCACCATTCATCTTCCTCCTTATGAGGACAGATTACGCCTAATCAACCTTCCTTCTCTTAAGAACCGCCGAATTTGCCATAGTGTTCTTTTTATTTATAAACTCCTGTCAGGAGATATTGACTCTATCGCTTTGTTATCTAATATAAGTCTTGCAGTCCCACAACGCGTTACTAGAAATTTTTATCCTATTTATCTACAGCCTTGTGTAACAAACTACGCTCATCACGAACCCTTCCGAAACCTTTGTTTAAACTATAACTTGCATTTTCACATTTTTTCATCTCAATCCTCCTTGTTTGTAGTAAAAAATAATTTATTGTCGTTCCTAAGTAGGACCTCTTAAAGTTAGACAGAACATTGTTAAACTATAAATAAATAAATAAATAAATTCTATAGAAAAATTAAAAAGGAATTTTTTTTTATTTTTTTGAATTTTTGAGTTTTTGTCGTTTTACTGAAGTACTACTTTCGTACCTTATTTTCCCACTTTTATGGACTGCGCGAAATACATTCACGCTCATTCACGCTTCTAGAGTGAACATTTTTTTAAAATACATATTTGTAAAAAAAAAATATATTATGTGGTCTTGCGCATAGCTGCGCCTTGCGAGTATGAGCGACTTGAACATATTAAAATGCATGAATAATCTACGTATTTAGGTGAAATCAAACGCGTGTCGGTTTTGCGTAGCGTAAATCGTAACTTTTGAATGGAAAGAGATATTTGAAAAATTCCCAAGGAAATGTGATAGAGAATTTCAGTAGCTTTCAAATAAGCTTAAGTTCATTATTGTAGGTCAACTGGGTGACCCAGGACTGGCCGCCAAACTGCAAATTGGATAAACTGAACAGGTTGCCAGAAATAGAAAAATCATTTTAACTTTTTTTTAAAGCGATTTATTTAAATTATAATTGTTAAACTACTTAAAATGTGGCCGTATGTGGCCCAGTGGTTTGTGTGCTGAACTGCTGGGCGGGAGTTCGTGTGTTCGATCCAGCCTCTGAATATCTAATAATAAAAGTTTATTTCTTTCTTTAGAAAATAGCTTTTACACATACGGTCCCCCGATTATTCTCAATTAAGTCTTTTTAAAAGCATAGCATACTTTTAAAGGCATTAATCACAATAAATTTTGTTCGTATACCAGAGGCGGCCAAATGGAGAGGAAAAAAAAGTGAGCTTGTGTTAGTAAACAAGAGAGCTCTCTCCAGACAACAAGCATTTCACTTGCTAGGCAGTGCTCACCGATTCACACAACCATAACTTCGGCTCGCGTTTGCTTAAAAATACGACAGACTTCGGCTCGTGCGAGCCTTAGGTGGACGGGTCTGTCGTATACACGTAGTATAGACTTGTCTGTCTGTCCGTCTGACTGTATGATCTCAGGGACTATGAGAGCTAGAGCCACCAAACTCGACATAGTCTTTTTTTGTCTGCACGCGGATCAAGTTTGTTTCAAATTTGGGCAGCGCAAAACCAACCCCATTTTTGCTATTTTTTGCTCCGGTTCAGGTTTGGGCGGATAAAAATTAACGAAAAATCCTGGAGTCTCCGACTCCAGAGTGGTTCAACTCCGAACCAGCTTGCAGCCTTGATAAAAATGATCTGGACACTAAGAAATGAGTTAAACTTTTGCTACTAAAAAAGATATACGGCTCTGTTCCGAATTCCGAGTCGGTTTCCGTGTAAACGTTATTTTTTCTTATTTCAAATTAATAAATCAATATAAATGGTGCAAATAATATCTGTGGTTACTAGATTGATTCGTCGCTTTTTGACGAATGACGGTTTCAACTACTTAGGCAATTCCGATTTTCCTTAAACCAGATCTAGTAGTGGATCTAATGGAATTCCACTTGCAAACGTTTACACGAAAACCGACTCGGAATTCGGAACAGGGCAAATAGATACATTTATGTGTATTTGTTACTAGATTGTAGGTTGCTTTTAAGCTAGTGATTTGATTGACAATTGTTGATTCTTCACATAGCTCTTATATTTTTCTTATTCTAGGATTAATACACAAATTGCTTGTACGTTATTGGATTTAATATGGAAAAATAAATCACATTTTTGGTATCTGAATGCAACAGTGCCGCTGTAGTCCCCCAAATAAGAGCATCATTAGACGTACATGGCCACACAGCACAATCTATAACCGATTTAATGTATATTAACAATTTTATTAGCATAATCTGAGTTCTGGCATCTGGTTTTTGATTTTTTTGTGATTGCTAGTGTACAATTTGAGTTTCTGAGTTGAGTTTCGTATCGGTAACAATGTTCAACGCGTTTGTGGCATCCTGTCGATACTCTGTTCTTTAACAATTACATTTTATTGGGCCACAATTATGGCAGTATAAATAACATTCTGATGGTCGGTTTCGATTCATCAATAGCATTCATTTTGCACAGCTCGCTCCAGGGTGAATGTGTACTCCTCCGCTAGCTCGTCTACAGATATTTGACGCGTCAACAGGGCCAGTATGCTGTCCACCTGCATTTGAGTGCCATTGTAGCGATCCTTGGTAGCCAACTGGGGCGACAGCTGAAACGGAATGTCCTGCAGATAGTTGACGGGCATGTTGGCTGCTGGACCGCTTCTCGATCCCAAGGGCGGTGGATATGGCAAGGCACCGTAAGCTGATTGCGGCATGGGCGGATACATGCTACCTGCTGGCAATTGATGAGGATCTGCATCGGATTTGCGTTCCACAAAGACGAACTCATCGCCATTGTTAGGCTTGGGGCCATCCGCTGGTCCTTGTATGGCCTCCTCTGTGGGCGTCTCGGCCGGCTTCCGCTTGCCAAAGATTGAGAACATTGTTTACTTTAAATCAAATTGTATTTCGACGTAAGTCAAAATGTTGAGTGTGTTTGCCAAAAGCGACAAACACGAATGAGTGTAAATTTGAATTGAAGTGGGACTCTGCTGCCTCTCCTTTGTATTAAAGATTGAGTGTTGAGTCTCGTCAATGACAAATCTATATGTATTCTGGGATTTAACAAATTTATTGCGAATTACAATCACAACTTTTCCTAGGGCAAGTAACGGTGTGACCAGACTATTAAATTCCTAGTTGCGACGGTGCGACCAGAGTAAAAAATACCAAATAAACGTAAGGAGCCGTTAAGCTTGAAATATTTCCCACCTTTAAATTATCAAATTGAATCGTAATCATTTATTTGCTTCAAAAGGTTATCAACCTGATAGTATAGTATTGTATTAAGGAGTTAGTTTCTTAGCTCCATTTTTTCGATCACATTCAGAAACTCCGGAAAAATATTCTGTGGGCTCTGTCAGTGAGTTATCGACTTCAGAAAGCAATATAATACGGTCTGATGCTTACTCCACAAATACACGCAATGAAAGCAACAGAATCGGTAATTAAATCGTCAATTATATGAGAGAAGTGTGCCAACTTTGCAACCACCTGTATTAGCGCATCAGTTACTACTGTACTAGTTCGATAAATTTATGAGTTTCGATGATTGCCCTTGTCACCCTTTTGTAATGTGTACGGCCACACTGGCTGTATTTTTATTTATAAATTTCCCAGGTGGGAAATTCTAGCAACGCAGCTTCACTTCGCTTAAATAGCTGAAATCAAGGCAAAGTGGTAAAGATGTCGAAGGCTGACCAGGATCCGATTGCCTCGCTGAGCATCATGGAGGTATGTGTGGTGCACGACACGGCCTGGCGGGAAGCAGAGCAGCGGCAGCGAAGACGCGAGAAATTGGTGTACACGCTGCTGCTTAGCTGGCTGCTGCCTTATTGGATACACAGCCACAGGATAGATACTAACTCTCTACCCCGTCTCTGATTTGCAGCAAATTAAGCTGCTGATTAAACCGCCGCCCAATGAGGATGAGAAACTGGTTCAGCGGACAACCAACACGAAGCATCCGTATTACAGGCGACCGGGCCGGGGGCATAACCACGATTTCTGTGATGCCTGCGAGGAGGGTGGCAATTTATTGTGCTGCGACCGTTGCCCCTCCAGCTTTCACCTGCAGTGTCAGTGAGTATACGCAGCATCTTGTTGATCGGCCTGAGGCGGCACTCCATCTTCTCTCCTCTCCCCTCCCTTTAGTGATCCACCGCTCAGCGAGGAGGATATACCCAGTGGCCAGTGGCTGTGTCACAGTTGCCGCATGGCCAAAGTCTCGCATCCGCCCTCATCGTCCAAGGCCTCATCCGTGGAGCGTGTGCCGTCGGCGGGGAGTGGTTCCAGGGCCAATACCCCTTCCTCCGGGGAACTGGAGTCCATACCCCTGAAGATTCGGAATTTGCGCAAGCGCAGCAATAGTGAGCGGAACAGCACGGAGAAGCTGTTGGCCAAAATGCCCCTGGCCATACAACGAGCCCTGGATCCCAACAAGAAACCGACTCCCCTGGACGATGTCATACGGGCCGCGAGTTTATTGAATCCCCAACAGTTTTCGCTGCCAGCCGAGCTGGAGCTGCACACCCAATTCCCAGGCAATGGCAAAGTGCAGCCCGTCCACCAGCAACAGCACACGGGAGCTGGTGGCAATGGTCATCGGAAATCGAACGCTGGAAATCAGCGACGCAACTCCAAGCCATTTGAGCTGGATCCCCAGGGATTGGTGCCGCTGCCGGCCAAAACCTGTTTTTATTGCCAACGCTCGTGCAAGCGGGCACCGCTAATCTCCTGTGACTATTGCCCGCTGTATTACCATCAGGATTGCCTCGATCCGCCACTGACCGCGCTGCCAGCTGGCCTGTGGATGTGCCCCAATCATGCAGAGAACTTCATTGTAAGCCGGATGACCTCGCGGAGCTGGGCTTAGAGTTGATCACGTTGTTTTTTGTCTTTCAGGATGCCAACATGACCACAAGCATTTCGGCCACGGAGAGAGTGCGTTTGTGGAATCGCTTTCATCAGCCCCTGGACCATGAGAATGTCAAAATGGAGTTCTTTCGGCGCGTAAATACGCGGCATCCGCCCTTCCGCATGAAGCTGGGGGTGCGGGCCCGTGCCCACATTGATGTCCCGGCGATGGTGCGCTACCATTATGAGCATCCGCCTGCCCTGCTGCCATCGATGCGGCAAACGTTGCGGTACGATCGAGTGAAGCGGCGCAAGAATTTGCCCACCGCCGTGGAGGAGATATCCCGAGAAAGTGTGACCGAATCGCTGCTTAAGGACTTGGAGGCATTGCGCTGTGCCCGGGCCAAGTTCCGCGAGATCCAGAGGGAATACGGCAATGTGGAGTTTGAGGGAATTGATAGCGACACGGATACAGAGGCGGAGGCCGAGCCGGAAGAGCAGGAGGTTATTGCGGAGGAGAAAAAGGAGCTGAACGGAGCCTCAGATCAACCCCCGGAGGGAGGCAGTTCGGTAGAGGAGGCTGCCCTGGCCATCAAGACCGAACCCAAGGCCACTGTGGAGCTGCCCGCCCTGGATGCAAGCTACGAGGATGATGAGGAAGACTGCAAATCGGTTATCATTGATGCGGATCTTTGTCATTTGGATGTCGATATCATTAAGAAGCTGGCCCACCAACGTCTCCAGCAGCTGGTCCAAGAGCATCCCGAGATTGTGACCCAGTACAAAAATCGCACAGCAGCGCGACGACTGCGCCAACTCAGTGCCGGCTCAGCCGGCTGCGCTCTCCAGGGCAATCTGTCGCCCGAGGACATAAATCGCTTCTCACTGCTCTTCACCAGCGAAACCTCCTCGATACTGGCCCAGAAGAATGGCAATGCCGCCGACGAGGACCCCATGATGGTACTGCATCCGGCCTTAGCCACAGCGGCTGCCATTGCGGCCGCCGATGCCGCCGCCGAAAGCTATGTGCCCCGCTCCCGCAGCGATACGGAAAAGGCCTACGAACTGGCATCACGGCTCGAGCTTAAGCTGCTGCAGTGCAAGGTACGGGCGCGAGCGGTGCTGACGCCGCTGGGCGACATGCTCGAGGACAGTCGGTGGTTCAGTCCGCTCGGACTGGACCACTCCATCTACATGCGCTATCGCACCCTGTATGTGGGCTATGGTGGACACTACACGCCATCGACGACGCTGGCCCACACAGAGACTGTGGATCTGTCGGCAATTGGCTATTGCTCGCGCATCTCTCCGCAGCACGCCATCATTTTTTACGATGAGTTCTCCAAATCGTATGAGCTCATCAACTACTCGGAGTTTGGCACAGAGGTAAATGGCCAGCTGTATACGTGCGATCTGACAGATTACTTGCCCACACATGCCGGCAAACGGATGCGACCGGATGATGCGGAATTGAAGCGACGGGTGGACGATCTGCTGGACAAGCGTCGTCACATTCAGCGGCAGTTCGAGCCCAAGAGAAATGTGCAGGATAGGTGAGTGGAATGGGGGGGAAAACTTAAGGACCAGAGGAAGGACATACATTTTTCTTTTTTCCTTCCTTTTTTGTCTGTTTATTTTATTTAACTCGAGTTTAACTTTGCGTCGTTTTTCTCGTGCTCTCGTTATTTCTCTCTCTTTCTGTTTCTTCTTTGACTTCTCGTTTTGATGAAAATCTCTATTTCACTATCGCCATCGCCCTCTCTTCCGATTTTTAACCATTTCTTGGTATCTTTTGCTTTTATCTTTAAGTAACAAAGCACACACAATACCAAGAAAGTCTATACGACTGTTTTAAGCCCCTTCCAGCTCCAAAGTCTGCAGTTCAACAGTTACATCAAGCGTAAATTAGGGCAATCACCGACAACAAAGGGCAAGCGCTGTGCCTGAGTATTGGTCTAACTTTGGTCTAAAACTGGATTATTCCCATAGATATTCCTTCTACTAAATCAGAATTTATGTGTTTAAGCGTCTAGCGCTTAAGTACACATTGTTTCTATTTGAAGGACCTTTATAGGCATTGAAATTAGCAACCGTCTCTCGGTGGTGTGATCCATTAAGAAGTTGTTATATCCTTGGAGAGGGTATATTAAAATTGTCCGGATGTTTGTAACACGCAGAAGAAAACGCTTCCGACCAAATAAAGTATACACTCCTGCCCAAAACTATACGACACCCCGATAATTTTAGTTTCGACCCTCGTAAAAGCATGGGCAAGCATAATTCAACGAAATCAAGTATGCAGAATGAAAGCTTTATTCCATTGTTCATCCTGGAGCTTGTGAAGCACAGATCAAGCGTTCCAGACGCATGAAAGGCTCCCCAAACCATTGCGGATCCCCTCTCCGAAATTGCGTTTGGAAAACATAAGTGGATTCTTACGCAAAGCTCTCGAATTGTGACGAAACCCATCTGGGCCGTCAAGATTAAATTTTTTTTCATCAGAAAAAAATATTTTATTGAAAAAATATTGAAGAAAGCTGTTTGAACAAAATTAAGTTAAAATTTCATACCAAGACCCACTCTCTCTCCAAGTTTTTTTTTGTACAAATTAAAGTCGTGTGTTTTGTGGTGCGACTTTAAGAACGAAGTATTTTTTAAGACTCCTCTGACAATGCACTTCGAAGATTGCAGCGTCTGCCAAACAGTCATCCGCGACACAGCGTTAGTGCAACATGCGACAACTGTGGAGCACGAAGCAAGCGAATTGCTAGCTTTAAGTATAACATCAGATTTTAAGCAGAATTCATTAAGCTTTCATTTTGCAAACTTGATTTCGTTGTTTTATGCTTGCCCATGCTTCTACGAGGGTCGAAACTAAAATTTTTGCGGTGTCGTATAATTTTGGGCAGGAGTGTGTATAGGTACACTCCTCATCACTTGAATAGGACACCCCTTAAGTGTGTTTTATATCGCCAATGATGCCAGAGACTTGATTTGTTTTTAATTAAAGATCACTTAATTGCTGTGATTAAACGAAATATAGTTCTTCATGATAAAGCTTGAATGATTAATAAACATTTTTTGAGCAAAATCCGTCTTAGGCTAATGTCAGAGTGTGATAAACCATTGCAACCTTTTGTTAATGCAATCGCTTTAAAAGTGTCAGAGTGAGGGCCAAGCGATATGCGAGTCCATGCGATAAAGCAAAAGCGATGCGTTAAGCGGTTTGCAACCTGCTTTCTCGTTAAAACTCGCTCAGATCGCTTGAAGTTTTTGTTGCATTCTCAGCTTCTTCTATTCGTCAATCATGCATAAACTATAGAGCAACACTGTAGCCGCACCTTGTTTTTTTCGGTGTACGCAAAGAAAGAGTAGAGGTAGAAAAACTTTGCGATAACCGTTTGAAAGAGCGTTAAAAATGAAAGAAAATAAATGACAAACATCAATAACCGTTATGTTTCATTTTCGATTTGTTAGAGGTGCACTATTATAGCCGCACTTCACTAAATTAAATAAACTATAGAAAAATGTTAACTAATTAATATATTTTTATTCACTTTCATAATGAGTGTAACCTCCTTTAGCACTAATGAACTCATAGATCCTATTCGGCATACTGTCTCTGAGGTTTTTTAAATCTCTAAGGGACAGTTCTTTCCATGCCTTTATTATTGTTACTTTGAGCTTCTTAGTACTATTGTACTTAGGGTTTTGAGCATAAATCCTTTGGACCAGCAAGGCCCCTCCAAAAATCAAACATTATTGCCTAGTGTTTAGTGCACTAACGCGTTGTCCAGTTGGAAATATACTTTTAACGGCTTCTACCCGAAAGAAAAGGCAATAAATTTAATAGTAAAATGCTTGGAAATGCAAGCTCCAAGCATCCACGCTCGCAGAACGCAGACCAAACTATTAATGATCCTCCTCAAAAATTTCTCTTAGAAAAGCACATGGGTTCGTTCTTCAAATTCCTCCAATAGTGCGAAAACCCATCAGGACCGACTTTTTCTCATCCCAGAAAATTATTTAGTAAAATAAATTAAAATTTGCATTGCTCTGTAAAAAGTCAGTACCCATGTTATCTCTTGCGAACTTCATCCGGGCTTCTTTATGGCGGTCTAGTAACCTTTCTGCCACCTTCAATTTTTGTCCCACTATGTTTCCAGATCCCTTTAAAGTCCATGCAACGGTCCAGCGAGATACTTTTAGGCCACATTCAGCCGCTAGCACATGAGCGGTCTTTAAAGAATTGCTTGCAGGACACACTAATCGGCGCTGGTCACACTGACATATCTTCGACTTACGTCCTACGTATTGTTTTTCCATATTCATTTCAATTTTTAACAAAAATTTTGCACAACTTTGTCGGAGCGAAAAATTTACACTTTTAAGCGTCAGAATTTGGCCTTTCTCGACATCTGACAGCACTGGCCCACTTGGCATATTTACACATTTTTTACTCAACCAAGTGTACGCAATAAAAATTGCAGTCAGCAAGCACAGAATAAGAAATAAAATTGTGCGGCTATAATAGTGCACCTCTCACAAATCGCAAGGTGCTGCAATAGTGTTGCTCCAGAGTTTATTATTATTATTATTCATTTTTGACAAGGCAATAAGGGACGAATACCAAAATTTGACTAACGTTTCTGCAATCTACTGCTAATTTTTTTTTAATAATTAAAAAAACTTTTCTGGACGTTTTTGTAAATCATTGTATAAATTACACTAGGCAACAAGGTCCAGTATATGGAAGGGTTGGTAGTGATTTTAGATGATTTTCGTGTGCTGAACACAAATTTATTTTCAGAAATGCTCCATAACATCGAGATTTTTAGTATCTTGACCTTAAGAAAGCAAAAAGTGCGTTTTTGACCCTTTTTAGACGCGATTTGTTGGGAAGCTATAGTTGTGTTTTGGCTGTCTTTAATATTTTTGTAAATTACTATGTCTTAACTTTAAAATAAATATTCTAAAGTATTTTTCGAATTCTTTTACCGAAGATATGCGATTAGACAGTCTCGATAATAAGAAAATAACAAAATTGTCTACCGCCCAAATTTTCCAGAAAATTATCAACAAAACCCATTGCATACTTTGGCGGCCAGCAATAAAATAACAGATATTATGTGAAATTGTATACAATCACTAACAATAGTACATCTTAATTGCAAAAAATCGTAGAATTGTTTCTATTTTTTTAAGTCAAGGGGTAGTATTTTTCGAAAATATCGAAGAGAGTCAAAGCAAAACAATCAGTTCCACACAGAATGCGTCTAAAAAGAGTTAAAAAGGCATTTTTGGCAGCTTTAAGCTCAAATTACTAAAAAAAACTCAGACTTGTTGGACCATTTGTGAATACAGATACAGGTTCAGCACACGAAAATCATTTATAATTACCACCATCTCTTCATAAAACTTTAAAAAGTCTAATTTTGTAGCCTTGTGTTATTAAACTCTCCTTTTTATACACTTGAAAATGGAATAATAATTTTGCCCAGAAGTTTGCAACGCATAGAAGGAATCATCTCCGACCACATAAAGTATATATTCTTGATCAGCATGACGAGCTGAGTCGATTAAGCTTTGTCCGTCCGTCTGTCTGTTTCTACGCGAACTAGTCCCTCAGTTTTGAAGCTAGCGCGCTGAAACTTTGCACAGAGTCTTCTCTTGTCTGCACGCTGCTAATATGTCGGAATGTGTGCCCGGATCGGATGACTACTTCTTGTAGCTGCCATACAAATGAACGGTCGGAAACTTGGTTTTAATCAGAAAAACCGTTTGTTTCTCAATATTACCGCTCTCAATCACGGTTATGGGTAATATTAAATGTTTTTAAGCTGATCTGCAAAGTTGGTCGAAGTCGCGTTTTCAAGTGAATCAAAACTTCTGCACAGACGAAGTTAGCCTTGCCCTTTTCGTTAATTTCGATTTCGGTTGAGTAGGTGGACGCTGGAGACTTTATTTTGTTAAAAAATTAATTGTTGCTCTATTATTATAGGTATATGAATTCATCATGCCTTTACTAAAAACTAAAATAAAGCAATACAACTCGCTTGCGCTCACAATAATCACAGAAAATAAAGTTGGTATTATTAAATCATGGTAAATTCTGACAGTAAATTAAACTTGATCATTGCGCCTTGCTCAAAGCTCATAGCAAGAAATATTATCCCTTCTCGCGCGCATTCTGACATTTGCCTTTTTTCGGAGCTTAAAAATTGCGTTACTTGAATAGGACACTTGAACAAAAACATCATTTTAGGAACTCAAATTTTTTTTAAACATTAACACAAATAAAATATAGGGTATTTGGTTTAATTTAGGTGTAAATCAAGGCTGCAAACCGGTCCTGAACCGAACCCCATAGAACCGGTTCGGTTCGGGTTTTTTGGGTCCGACGAACCGGACCATGAACCGAACCTGTAATATTTTCGACTCCTCGAACCTGAACCCGAACCGGACCACTTTTTCGAGAAATTAGGTTCGGTTCAACAAATTAATTAGTTTTTCCAACGACACATAGAATTAAAGAAATTTATTGTTATCTGACTGCTATCATTCAAGAAGTTCTCCAATCCTATGACATTTCTTTAGGTTAGATTTATACTATTACCGTCGATAATGGAGTGAATTATGGATCGAGGTAGAGAACTTTGCACAGCAGAAAAGAATTGCAAGTATGAAGAAAGTAATGTTGATGAAGGTTGCTCATGTGCGTCAAACGCATTTCTTGATATGGAAGAGATGACCATGTTATCTATTGAGATTCCCTGGAGGACTCTAAAAATTCTTTAGCTTTTTGAAAAATTGAGAAAACTACGATTTGACGCGATGGACTCTTAAGGATTTATTGATTCAGAGTTCTTTGAAGAAGCTCCAACTAAAAACATTTGAATGGAACGTAGTCCAAGCATCTGTTTGTTGCTGCAGACAATTAATTAAACTTCTTAAAAAGTCCAGGATTTACCATTTATTTCTCTTGCTTTTCATTTCGAGTTTCTTACTATAATCGTTCGATAAACGTTCTTCTGTTATATGCTCAGTACCAGTATTGGCTACAGTGCTCTTAGACCCGAGATTTTTAACTTTATTAACTTCCGACAAAAAAAAGTTCAGAAGTAGTAGCCTATTACTTACATCCAGAAGCTCAAAAATGGATGAATCAACTTCTGATTGCAAAGAAAAGAAGTTTATCAAATATAGATTCTTACAAAAATTGTGCAATAGAACATTCATCGTCAAATCTTCTAAAATTACATCATTTAAATAAACAACATTATAAATAAGTATTTATAAATCGAAACTATTCTTTTATGTTCAAGCGAACTGAGGTTCGAACCATAACCTTGGTTTCAGTGGGTTCCGAGAACCGGTCCGCGAACCAAACCTTAGACTTTACCTTCTGCAAAATTTTAGAGGTTTGCAGCCTTGGTGTAAATCAATTTTTTTTAATAATGTGTCGAGCCACCATGCCGTATTCAATATATTCATATTCAATTATGTTTAAATAGGGCGAGTGAGGCGGCCAGCTTAGTAAGTTCGAGCTGTATGTATCATGCTGATATATCCATGGTAGAGGCCCAAAAAGGTTGTAAAAATATGGAATAGTCTTTTTTAATATTTTATTGTAACACAACGCATTCATCGTTGGTGACAGAAATTTTAGTTTACACACCATCACACCTCCAGATCTAAATATGCAGAAGGTTTAAATGATGGGTGTTCCTTGCTAAGATAACGGAAATAGTAACTATAACCATCTGGACCTTCTAAATAAAACTGAGACGTTGCGCTTTTCTTGGCGTGTTAAGGGGAGGCTTCTCTTCTTTATTTTCAATTTCTTAGATGTTCAGCTTTCGAAATAACGCGACGGACAGTGGATAGACTAGCATTAACATCACAAACAAAACATTGTTATCGCTAAAACCTAATAAGAAATCAAAAAGGCAAAGCTAAGTTCGTCTAATAGCCTAGTTCATCTGACATACAGCTGTGAAAAAAATAATAGCACCACCACCAACAAAGCCATTTTGAATTAGTTGCCCCATTAAGAAAACTTTAAGAACATTTTTTTTTAAATGGAAGACTCTTAGAAACCTGAGAATAAAAAATCATATATTTTTAACGTTTCTCAGTTATTCAAGGAACGAGAGCTGGAGAAACATTAATGGAAACATCGATGCATTGATCAAAGCTGCAGACATCGGTGATTATTTTTCACAATCGATGTTATTGCAACCCTACATAAAAAGTTCACACCACACTATTTTCTTATAAAAATTGACTTGCCGTCCGTAATTGGACCAAACCCTGTTGTGTCAATCGTTTAGATGTTACAAGTAGGAAAATAGTTCGATTTATTAAAACTCGCAAATTTTCCATGATTTAAACACACTTTAGTTCCCTGCCTTAACGAACAATTTTTTTTATAGAATTATTCGAGAAGTCGCTACTCGGTGGAATAGTTTATATTTAATGGTAAAGCGAATTTTTCTTCTTTCTGATTTATCCACAATTTTATTCCAAATTCTAAGCAATTTCAAAAGCGCCCAAATAGACTCTTTACATGAAATGTCAGAAATCCTTACCATTTTTTAAGATGCCACTTCGGATTTTGTGGGAGAAAATATGCCATTATTTAAATAATAATCCTACTAATATGCGCGATATAGCTACAACGCACAAAAAATGGGAAGCGAACTTAAGTCTTTCCAGCTTAGACAAAAAGCTTGTCTGAGTACACTAAATGAAGTGTCTAAAAAACAGGGTTCGTAAAATAACACACATTTGTTTTTTACACGCCCTATATTAACACAAAGAAAAAATTCAGTCTGTAAAAAATTTTAATTTTCACACGTGTTACTAACAATTTTTTTCAGAAGAAAATAAAAATTGTTTTCATGAGCAATAGTATTGGTGTGTATGTGTGACGCGTCGGCTAGCCTGTGCTCAGGCCGACTACAAACGGGGGTGGGTAAAAGGCACACACTCTTTGTGCGATCGAGCAGATTTGGGTTCATTACGAATTTCGTAATGACCTGCTTCAGCTGTGACCGCAAATATCCAGATTGAAGCAAAACATTCGACCTTTAACTCTGTGAGCAATGGTGACGCATGAGAGGGAATATCCCTTTTTATAAGGGCCATAAAAATTGGCGTACCTCAGTTTTCGCAGCTACCTGTTAACCGTCAATGGGTAAGGTAAGAGTTAACCATTTTAATAAAGAGACAAATGCATATTGCAAATGTAATTGATTTTTTGTCTTGTCAAACCTGGTATTCTCATTTAGAGTACATTAAAAAGTGGTTTCAAATAATTTGTTTTGAATTTTATTCGCAATTAATACAATTTCTTTTTACTATTACTATTTAATAGTCGAATGTTTGGACTCAATGTGGATATTTGTGGTCACAGCTCCATAGTTCTGCTGTGGGCAGGTCATTAAACAAAGAGTGTGTGCCTATTACCCACCCCCGTTTGTAGTCGGCCTGAGCACAGGCTAGCCGACGCGTCACACATACACACCAATACTATTGCAATGAAAAAAATGTCTGAAAATTTTTTTCACGCGCGAGAAAAATATTGTGTGAAAAATTTTCTGGATTTTTTTTCACAGATGTTAGCAAAAATTTTTTCACTCGTGTTAGTAACACGCGTGAAAAAATTCTCGTGATAATATCATGAAAAAAATTTTTATTTTCTTCTGAAAAAATTGTAAGTAACACGTGTGAAAATTAAATTTTTTTTTCATTGATGTTAATTATCATGGCAGAAAAATATCTTTTGAGCATTTTACGAACCCTGCTAAAAAATATTTATGTATTCCGGCACCATCCACAGATTCTGAAAAGACATTCAGTAAAGCTGGAAAGACCCTTTAGGACGCAGGCCATTAAAGCCAAAGAATTTGAGGCGTTTATTGTTTCTTTAAAAATATAAAAAAAATTTTAAAAAGACTTAAAAAGAAATATTTGATCTAGAGCCCTAGAAGGAGCACTGGTTTTTTAATTTATAAAATTTATTTATATTTTATACATTCTTTATTTTTTTTCAATTTGATCTCAAGCAAGAAAGTGTTTTAGGAAGGTTCATCACCAGACTCAAAATTTGAACTAAACATCGATGTTTTACTGCTAAAACATCGAAAATATCGCTGTACGTTTCATCGATGTTTCTCTAGCTCTATAAGGAACTTTATTGAAATTGATCAAATTAGACGAAAAAAATATTAGCACCACTTTTCAAAAATGGATTTAAAATTAAAAAAATACCAATAAGTACGAATCCATTAGTTAACAATTTTAACTTTTAATATCCATGATAGTTTTTTTTTCAATGTATGGGACCTACACCACACCCTTCAAGCTTAATGGTTTCTGTGGTGTACTGGTGTTTGTATTCTGTGTTCCTTGGACGTCTAACGTATGATCGAGATCCCTTTCCACCAAACATAACCATCTGACCAAAGAATATTCCTCCATTGTTGAGATGTTCAATTTGCACTTTTTGCGATTAGTAAAGTGTGTCGCGTTAAAAGTGGGAGATATGTGCGAACTTTTAGGTCCATCGCATTTATTTTAAGCTTATTCTTAAGCTGGGTAACAGGCTTGAAGGGATCCTTCTTGCTCTGAGAAATCAGTCTTTTGACATGGAGAGGGGTCATAGATCGTTTTCGTCCGCGTCTTTCAATCCTTTTTTTTTTCATAGTTTAAGGCGTTTTTAATCATTTTATTGGAGCAACCTACCAATTGACCAATATTTTGTTAGGAGCGCGCTTCTCCGCAGTGCAGTGCTTTCCACGTCCCATTGTAATGATTATTAATAACTTTTATGATAGAAACAATGAAATCTTAGTTTAAACTAATAAACACCCATACGGGATTTACTAAAACAAAGGGCTAATGGCTATTTTTAATACCCTTGCAAGGGGTATTATAATTTTGCCCAGAAGTTTGCAGAAGTTCATAAAGTCTAATATTTCAAAACCTTTGCAAGGGTATAAAAACTTCGGCACAGAAGAAATTAGCTTGGCCCTCTCGATTTAATTTAAAATATATACCTACAATTTTTATATATCTGACCATAATAACAGCACAAGTGTTTTTTCCAATTTTACAGAAAAGCAATTATTAACTTCAAATGAATAAGTTAAATGAAGAATATGTGCCATCTCCCGTGTTGCAGACCTTAATATGGACAAGAACTACCACAATAGAGAAATAGCTACACTCTTCGATAGCGAAGCAGCGCTTAAAGCGCTCGGCCGTAATAAGTTTACCTCTAAGCTAGTCTTAGATACAAAGAACAAATTGGACCAACTAGGCAGCAGGAACAACCTGATCCTACGATGGTTACCGGGACATGGCCGACGAATTGGCACGCAAGGGTGCAGCCACCGCAATGATAGGGCCAGAACCCTACTGCGGCATAGGCCAACACACAATAAAAGTGCTTCTGAGAAAAGAGGAGAATACGAGACAAGCAAAAGTTTTAATAGTAAACCAAAACCCCTAAAGGTTCCAAAAGTTAATCCAACAAAGAAAGAATGCTCTTAGGCTTCTGACAGGGCTCAACACGGGCCACTGCAGACTGCGGAGCCAGCTAAGCAGATATTGTGAAAAGAAGGTGAAGTCCTCTGAACATATACTAGCACAATGCAATGCCCTAGCGAGGCGCAGACACATTCTTCTCCAACAACAAATAATCAAAAATAATATGTAAAAAGAGCGATTTAAAAAAAATGTGAAATGTTTTAAAGATTGGTCTTACAGACCACAACGTATTTGCATTTCTTGAGACCTATGTTTGGATTTACTATTATATCTTTGTAACCACAATGTAGAATTGATACTGAGAAACCCATTGGTATTAAAATTTCAATTTTGACATAACTCGACTTGTGCTGTTATTCCTTATTGCCACAGATATATTCACAGAAGAACAAACAAAATATTTTATAATGTTATAACATGTAATTGTGAGATGCTCTGGGTCCTGATGGAGTACCTAGTTGTGTACTGAGGTTCTGTGCTGATGCAAACCAAAGATCTGCACGAGTGCACCGCAACTACAAGTGTACTGCATTCGTACTTGACGTTCGCAATTTAAAAAGCACAAAATCAAATTTGATAAGATATTGATAATCCAAGTCAAAGTTGGAAAATATTTAAACTTTTTTGTTTTTTAATTAAAAAAAAACTTGAAATGGGATTTCACCCAAATCTTGCAAAACAGTGTATATTTATAAGTACCAGATATATGTATAAAAAAACATTTGTGTTGATATGTTAAATGGTTTATGAGATATTAACCCAAACAGGTTTTCAATTTTACTGCTTTAACCGAGTTTTCTATCTTTGTTAGCTTTCTCTAAATTTATTGCATAAATAATAAAAAAATAATTTGGAATTTAAAAATAAAAATATGTAATAAATGTAATATTGGCTATACAGCTCCTCCAACGGGGCCAAGCCAAGCTTCTCTCAATCTCTTGGTTTGTGTGCCTTAAATATTTTCGCACAAGAGAAAGGGACCTACAGTTTAACGCCGGATCCGAACGGCAAAGTTTGAGAATTTGCTTTTTCATGGCTAGTTACTTCACAGCTGGCGCCAATAGCCGGTGAAGGTGACCGTATGTGTAAAAGCTACTTTCTAAAGAAAGAAAAAAACTTTTATCATTAGATGTTCAGAGGCGGGATTAAACCCACAACCTCCCGCCCAGCAGTCCAGCACACCAACCACTGGGCCCCACACGGGCACAAAAATAAATAAAATTCAGAAAAATGCATGAAATCTTTATTTGAATCGATAGTACGGTCCATATAATTTAATGTTTGAAGATTATTTCATGCAAATGTTGACCGTGACTGCGCCTCAAATGGTCCATCCGCTTAGTCCAATTTTGGCATACTCTTTCCAACATTTCGGCCGGTATCTCATGAATAAATGCTTCAATGTTGTCTTCCAATGCGCCAATTGAAGCGGTCTTGTCTGTATAGACATGAGCTATAACATAGCCCCACCAAAAATAGTCTAAAGGCGTTAAATCGCATGATCTAGGCGGCCAATTGACCGGTCCCGAACGTAAAAATAAAATGTTCACCGAACTCGCCTTTCAATAAGTCCATTGTTGCACGTCTGTGTGGCATGTGGCACCGTCTTGTTGAAACCACATGTCATGCAAGTCAAGCTCTTGCATTTTGGGCAAAAAAAAGTTGGATATCATCTCACGGTAGCGCTCACCATTCACAGTTACGTTACGATTCGCATCATCCTTGAAGAAGTACGATCCAATTAAGCCACCAGCCCATAAACCGCACCAAACTGGATGCATTGGTAGCTCTTGCAATGCTTCTGGCTGATATTCACTCCAAAATCGACAATTCTGCTTATTTACGTACCCATTGAGCCAAAAATGAGCTTCGTCGCTGAACACAATTTTTCGGTAAAAAAGTGGATCTTGAGGCAATTTTCCAAGAGCCCATTCACCAAAAATTCTACGTTGCGGTAGGTCGTTTAGCTTCTATTCTTGCACCAGCTGTATTTTGAAAAGCTTCACATTTAAATCCTTCCGCAAAATTTTCCACGTTGTTGAGTAACAGAGGCCCAATTGCATCGATAATTGATGATCATCATTAACACTGGCCGATACACCTGCGATATTTTCTTCAGCTCGCACTCTACGTAAGCGTTTTGGTAATTTAATGTCCAACAATGTAAATTTGGTGCGAAATTTAGTCACAATAGCCCGAATAGCCGCTTCAGTGGGTCGATTAAACTGACCATAAAATGGAAGAAGCGCGCGATGAACTTTCCTAACAGAGCACGCATTTTGATAATAGAATTTAATTATTTGCAAGAGTTATTCGTTTGTAAGACGATTCATGGTTAAATTATAGACCAAACTGAAGATGTTTGACAGTGAAACGTGCGTGAGCTGTTTAAACCAGTGTTGCCAAAAACATAATAACTAAAAATTACCCTTTATATTTTTTCTTAAGTTCCAGCCAAGAATGTTACACATTTTAAAAACAAAGTTTCAATGTAGCCCTAGGACGATAATCGCGGTTAAACATTATCATCGTCATCATTATCATCTTCGTCATCGTCATCAGCACCCTGTGAAAAAAAAAAAAATTAAAAAGAAGCACTGTCATCGTTTTCCTGCATCGTAAAAAGGCATTCTCCAACTTGCAGTCTCCCCCGCACTTTGAACATGCTTTTGCCCTCAAAAAGCAGCCATGATTCTGAACAAATTGGAAAACCTCCTCATCTTTTAAAGCGAAACATTTTATTAGAGTGTTTTCACAATTTAGACAATTCATTTTTCGTTCTTTCGCCACAAAAAAAGAGGCGTTAACAGCACTTAAAGCTGCCTTTTTTCTTAACATAACGTATTGGAAAACGTATTATGACGTATTAAACGGTTTCGCAATGAGTGGAAATATGAAACGGCCACACTAACAAAAATTACAGTTAATGCAGAGAAAAATATGTTTCTTAATCAAAAAAACTCAACTTTAAACTTTAAATCATTTTTACCATTGAACCGCGAAACTCCCAGGCGATCTGAAGACACCATAATTCCTGTAAATTCGCGGTCCATGGAGCGAATTATAATGAATTGACGTGCACAAATCATACAGGTTCTTTTTTTAATTAATTTTTTAAATTCAAAGTTAAAAATTTTGACCATAAAAATATATGCTCGATCACATATGCTTTTCTAATTTTGATGTTTTTTCTTAACTTTCAATAAAATTTAAGTTATTGTTTGTTTTGTTTTGTTTTTGTTTTTTTCAAACAAAAAGCTTAAAAATATTCTTTATTTATATTTAAGGCGTACGGTTGTTTGAATTTAAGTGCGAAATTAAGGAAAACTTGACACTTATTAGAACTGTTATGAATTCTTTCTCCTGCGGCGCTTATATAAAATCAAAATATGTTTAGATATTCAATGCTTACCTCACAGCAATAAAATTCCATTCTCATTCTTCGGATAATACATACATCCTCCCAATGGCAAAGAGTATCTCGTAGATTCTTTGACCATGCAAAGGATAGCCAGAATAGTTGTCCTTTCTGGCGCGCACGTCACCTATACTCACTAATATAATATTAGAAAGGTCGCCAGATCAATTACTAAATAATAAAATATTAATTTATAGGAGGCTGTCCACGAGACAACAGTGGACATCATGTACACGGCCTTGTGAGGCTTGCATGGACTATGCCTCCTGGTTAAATGGTGTCAAGTTCTCCTCACGTTCGCAATCAAATTCAAACAAACGTACGCCTTACGTAAAAGAACAGAATATATTTTCAATACATTTATTTGCAAAACCCAACAGAATTCGAAAAGCATATGTGATCGAGCATATATTTGTATGAACAAAAATGTAAAATTTAAAATTCAATTAAAAAAGAACCAAGGTCGATCGCCAATTATTTTCTTTAGTTTAAATTCTTTATTATTTGCATTCCATCGAGGAAAAAAATTCCGAATTATTGGGTTCACTTACCCTAAAACTTTTCTCGCAATACATTCCCTTGCTCTGCCTAACATCTTGGATGCTACTTGTATTTTTCTGTACGATAGTTGAGTAGAGTTAAATTGTGCTCATTTTTTGAGTTTATTCTAAAAGATAAACAGAACAACTTATTCGAAATTACCGCCTTGTGCCTTCTAGCACAAGGGCGCATCTTATGCATTAAGAAATTTTTCCACTGTTTTATTAATACAATAAACTGAATGTGTGAGAGTAATAAAATTATGAAAAAATACAATGAACGAGAGTGACTAAATTTATAATTGAACTACAGCTCCTGTCTGGGTTTGGGTCCGCCCGCACGCTTAGCCATAATAATACAAATAAATAAAACCGCATACCTTAGACCCCAGAATTAAGCCCGATATAGATCAAAGATTTTAGCCTTAGTCTTATCAATGGTGGTGGCCTTTTCGGCTTCAATGTCGAAGCCAATGTTCTTGCCAGTGTCTGCATTGTGAGCCAAATACAATTGGTTGACCACATCGGTGCCTCCATTCTCAACCAAAGCTTTGGGGTAGGCCTCCAAGGCATTGGCAAACTTGCGCACTGCATACGGTTCGCAACCGGGCAAAGTGTCGGCATAGGCTGCCAGTTGAGTGGCCAGCTCAATTTCGACGGCTTCTGCTCCTGGCAGATAACGACCATCACGGCTCAGACATTTTGAGTTATTCACACCACGGCACGCTTAATGTTGTCCATGAAGTTGTCGGTGGCCCCACATATAACTATGGTGGCATTGCCCTCATTTCGGAAGTCCACAATCGCGGTATCGCCCAGCTCCTCAACGCGAACCTTATGGCAATAGCGCAACTCTTCCTAGCTGGGTGTGGTAATGTGCGACAGGACTGTGGCATTAACCGAGCGACTCAGACGACGCAAACCGAATTCGGAATTTAGACGAACGACCATTAGGCCATATTTGTTAAGGTAATGCAGTGCCATGTCTTCCACTTTGACGCCAGCATCGACTATGGCTTTGATCTGCACCTCCAGTAGGCTATCCTCGCCCGAGGAGAATTTCATTAGCTCTTCTGCTGACTTTATCAACACAGTTTCCTTGGTCTCTGTCTGAGACAGTCACTATTTTGGCCTTTTATACGAAATTCAAATCATTGAGGAAATCCTCCCGACCATACTGTTTGGACAATCTTCGATCTTAAGGCCAGCCAAGTTGGGCAGGATTCCCAAAGGCTTGTTCAATGCCTGTTCATAGCCATCGGCTATTTTAGCTGTGGTAATGCACAGAGCAGAGCGCCGGCAAAGACAACCACAAAGTTGTACCAACTTTCGCAAACTTCCGCAGGCTGCATTTGACTGTCCATCACTAACATCTTTTAAGAAAATATATTTTTGGCGAATAAAGCAAGTGAAAATTGGAGTTTAAGCATCTCAAAATTCAGTCTGCCGTTTTCAGTTTCAGAACAATCCTAAGTTTAGGGTGCTCATTGGCGGATCTAAGGGCAAATACTTAATTTACTCAAGTTTAAATTTGTATATTAATATATATTTTTTTTACTTTAACAGATTGGCGCCCATTGTAAAACCGGCTTGCCGTTGCCAGACCTCCGGGACAGTGCCCATGATCCCCGGCGCCTGGGAGGGATCTGCTGTGCTGGCTCATGGCAGCCTACTACGCTTTGGCTGCCTCTCCTTTGTGTTCTCAGTGCCCTCGGTGGAGCTTAGCAAGCGTTTGGCGTAGGGTTAAGTAAATCATCGTCGCATTAACACCAGTACCCGAACCAACGCCATAAAATATACTCCCAACAACATTAATCTCAGTGAGCGGCAAGCGTGGGCAGCTATAACCAGAAGACGATGGTCTAGGGTTAGCAATTACAGCATAGACACATACACACACACACATTCATCACCATTACGAACCCATTCGGGTCTCCCATCCCATGTCCCCATCTATTAGGATTAACACTAAACAGGATGTATGGATAGATAAGTACAACCCATTTTTGGTAGCTGTACACTTAACTTTTAACTCCGCATAGCAATATTTGGAAACAGATTTATTATTTTTACGATTACTAAAAGTCATCATTTTATATCCCCCGAAATGGTCATATTCCTTTTCTTTAATTATTGTAAAATGTATAAAGTCTAAAACGAAATAAAGTTTACTACTTGACAGGCAATACTCTAATACTATCAATTTAAACATCGTTTGAATCGGTTGGTGTATTCTCCATCTCAAACCTTTCGAACCGGTCCCCATTGTTTGGAAGAAGGTTTGGTTCGAAACTGATCTAACTAAATTTATGAATATTTTGGCAGAAATAAAACTGGATGGGGAATGACTAGTAAAGTCTTTTTGGAAAAAAAGCTAAATTCGAATTGAAAAATGTCAACACTAACTATTGTGAGGGCTAATCGCCTTATCCCGAATGTATTGCCTTGGCTAACCCGGAGACATGGTAACTCAGCTCCTCAGTGGACATGGCGACGATCTGAGTCGATTTAGCTTTATCCGTCCGTTTGTATGTTTCTACGAAAACTAGTCTCTCAGTTGTAAAGCTTTCGAGCTGCAACTTTGCCCAGAATCTTCTTTTTACTGGAACCGACCGGATTGTATGATTATATCTTATAGCTCCCATTGCGACTATCGGTCGAAAAGTTAATCTTAGTGTTTTCTCACTTTTTTTGTTTTTAATGTTAGCGTCTCCCAACTCAGCGATTATTGATATTCAGGCATGTTCTCTATTCCATTCCTTTCGAAAGTGGAATTGATTCATGTTCTCGCAACACCAAAGCGGAAAAGTGGTTCCTTGTGAAACGTAATGGTTTATAGTGGGTGGAATGAAAATTGCCAAATTACGCACTCTTACAGTATGTATACAAAGTAAATTTTTCTTAATTCTTAGATCAATTTAGAAATTGATAGTGAAATTTAATCTGCATTCTAGTCATTAATTGATTTAAACAGCGGTGTCACAGAAATCTCTTCCAACCAAATTCCAACCCAAAACCAATTCTCGGTGTCACAGAAATCTCTTTCGGTTGGTTTTAAATCTCTCGTGTTTTGTTGGGAGATTTGGCAAAATTCACCACTAAAACAATTTTGATAAGTAAAATTGGTATTGAAAATGTAATCAACAATATTTTCTGCATAGATTGCATCAAATGAATTACATTTTTTAATTGTTTTAATATTAAAATATGCGTTTCAATAATTGTTTGCAAAACCAACCGAATGTTGACAAATCAACTTGCTACTCAACGTCAGCTCTCGCGCTCTACACATGGTGGCTCTCTCTGAGTACCAACATGCGCTAAGGGTTGCCAAGTAACTTATAATGATTGGCCCAAAATTTTTTCATTTTATTTTGGAAGAATATTACTAGAATTTGAATTATAATTTAAAACTGCATCGTAAAACATGTAACACAATCAAAAAATTCCATTTAAACATCAAATTAACTCAAAACTAAAAGATGGGAATTTTTTTTTTGCAAGAAAGGACAACCCTGTTTATAGATTTGAGAGAAAAATTCCATTAGCATGGACGCAAAACTTCCAACTCGATTTTAAAATCACCGATGGAATTTTTGAGCGTTTTGCAAACCAACCGAGGCCAAAATCTCTAGAGATTTCTGTGACACCCCCCAATTGGTATTTTGTTGTACTTGGGTGTTTTGAAATTGCCACAACTCAAAATGGCATGGACAAAAAACTTAAGGCTTATCGCTTTAACAGATTCAATGCCGCGCTGAAGGTTCGAAAAATTAAAGCAGTGTTTACACATCAACGACAATACCAATACCAATAAATATTAAAAAAAGGAAATTTGATCTATGACAAGCTGTACGGGATACGGCCTTTACTAAACAGTCTCAAAGAAAATATTGGTAAACTACCCCAGGAAGAACACCAAAGTATCGATGAACAAATCATTGCGTTCAAAGGTATAAACTAATCATTTTCATAATGAATTACATAGTTTCTTTAGTTTAAATCAGAGAATAAAACCCGAACGAATAACGGTTTCGGTTATGCTTACTGTTTTGGCCGATCGCTTTTTTCCGGTTACAGGTGTTTTACGGTTGTGGGATATCTGTTTCGGGTTTCGGTTACGGTTGTTAGTATAAAATATCGCTTCGACACACAAACTTTGTACAAAGCACACAAAAGCGACCGCATTTATAATCTCATTTATTGATTAAATGTAGGTACTATGCTTAAATTTCTTATACAGAATTTCCACCTTTATAGTCTCCTATTTTAAAATTTTAACTAAAAAAGTCGTTATGTACCTTCATGTGACGAATTGTTATTATCAGAATTGACATCTTAAACGAGATTGTAATTACATCTAAGTAGCATAATATCATTTTGAGTTTGACTGTTCCATCTAGCGTCATTACAAATTTTACTTCTGAAAATAAACCCTCAAGGCCCATACGGGCATCCGAAGTGCTTAATTTAGCTAACTTCACCTCATGTTTCGTCGCCTTGGAACGTAAGAGCCGTGTAACCAGACTTAAGAAAAAATTACGCCAAAAAATATGTTTTTGATACTTTTAATTTAAGGGTACTGTATACCTTCAATTGTCATTTTTTAAAGGTTTACAAAAAATTAAATTACTCAAAAACTATAAGTTGTAGTATTAAGCGGTTTTTTTTTCATTCGATAGGTAATCGGTTAAATTAAATTTAGTAATTTTTGTTGTTGTTGTTGTTGTACCTGCGGTTGTTGTTGTGTTTCTGTTCAAAGTTAACCACAAATTTAAAACATACTGAAGACGGGGTTTTGTAATGAATTGATTTGAGTGAACTGGGATATTTTGGATCGGTCAATAAATGGCGGAGTTATGGGGTTTCAAAGTCAAAGTTTCGAAATTCAACTATTTTTCCACTGTATTGGTCCTAGCTCCGTTATTTGTTGACCGATCAAAAATGTTCTAGTTCACACCAGATTGGTGCGTATTAGGAGCAATTTAAAAAAGAATTTGAAAATCAGTCAACAGGTACTCTTTAAATCTTTGCAACCATTTTGGAAAAAGTGGTTCCGAAATAATCGCTTTTAAAGTTTCGACATCTGTTTTCGATGAAATAAAAATTATTTTGAAAAAATGTAAAAAATGGATTTGGTGCATTTAGGTGTTAGCTTTCACCGAAAAAAAAAATATCAAAATCGGTTAAGCAGTTCTGTAGAAATTTGGGTCAAAGTGCGTCAAGACATGGTAAAAAATAAAATCTCAAAAAATTTCTAAGTAACATTTTTTTCCAAACATTTTTTTCTAAAATATCGAACAATTTATAAATATTTATAATGTTTTTTACCAAAAATGTTAAAAAACTAAGAATTTCTAAAAATACGAGGGTCGATGAAAACAATTTTCATATAAAAGGGTCCGGAAAAATATTTGTTTTTGTTTATTTCTGTAAAACTGTGTTTCGGATCTGCTTGAAAGTTTTGCAGGATGTTTATAAGATCCTAATAGAACGTTTAAGCAAATAAAAAAAATAAAAAAAAAATTTTCCGAAGGTATACAGTACCTTTAATTAGCGGTGGGTCACACTACTCAATCATTTGTATTTTGTTTTGATGCCAAGTTGATTTTTTGTAGAAGCTCGGCCACTTCTCCCCAAGCCTTGTTCACAAAATTAAAGTTCGAATGCTTGGGGTGGAAAATATAAAAAATGACAACTCGCTCTTTCACCGCCAAAATTAAAAGCATTTTTTTGTCATGCAAAAACACTTTCAAACGATTCTTTCGTTTTTGTTTTTCTCCCATGTTCTTTTCTTATTTTCTTTTTAAATCACTTCAGCTAAAAGCAGTCCAGCTGATCGATGCAGGTAGAAGCAGAGTGGCTTAACATGGTGCATTCTCAATGCTGCCCACAGACATCTATATGGCTTCCTCACTGAAGCACATTTGCAAAAAAAGTTATCGTCATCACTGAAAATGCAATTTCCTGTCCTCATTGTGTTGCTTCTGCATTTGCATTTCAACAATTTACAAAATGGCTGGCAACAAAGATAGCAAATGAAACAAAAATATTAAATTTTAGTTTATTTTGCTGCTAGAAACATAACATCTAGTGTTGGTAAAGGTTTAAAGCTCTTCGATGTCAAATTCTTTTATGTTAGTGCTAGAATTATTTCGGTGGCCAAGCGAACCATTGTTTTGGTCAGACTAGAAAGCTTGTGGTCTCTTGAGTCCAATTGAAACTACATCAGAAGTTTCTAATATCTGCAATTCATTGTGTTATCATTGATATTATTGGTAAACATTAAAAAGTATAAATTAATTTCAATTTAATTTAATTTAAGCAAATTTCAAATTTTTGCCATTTGGCGCGCCATTAATCGTCAACTAGCCAAAAATATAGAAATATCAAAAATAGAAACTATCGAAAAATCGAATGGCAAACGAGTAATGCGACTACATTTTCTCAAAATGCACTTTTTTGGCATCTCTTGTGGCCGTACAATATTGTATGGGGGAAAATGTACATTTTGCCCAAAATGCGAAAATGCAAAATGCAGTCGTAGTGAGGACAGCACATTACATAGTATCCACAAATTTGCTGCTAAGTGCAACATTAGTGGTATTCCTGAAAGTTGATTTGCTTTCGTGAAAGCAAAAGCAAAGCAGTTGGTGGAACGACCTGATTTCATTTTGATTTGCTTTCAACTGGCGCAAAATTTAAACATTCGTGGGTAAGCAAAAAATGACAAATGAAATTGTAAAATTGAATTTTCTAATCTTCTTTAACAATAGTATGTGGGCAGAATCTGTAGTACTAAGAAGTTTGTAACTTTACTAAGGTGAATTCAATTAATTATGTATTTGTTCATGACCACGGAAAGTGACATGCAATTGGACAGATCCAAAGAGGAAGAGGCAGGATAAAATAATGAAAGAATTTGTAACCTCGAACCTTCAAATATATAAGCCTGAACACCTTTGACCACGTCAAGCACAAACTCCAAGAACTCGGGCACTTATGAATCTGTCCACTTTAGGCCGCGGGCCTTTTTTTCAGTAGTCTCGTATGCAGTCTAAGATGCAATAAATAATTATCAATTAATTGCTGAAATATAGAATGCAAAATAACTTACAACGTTCTTTATATTGAAATCACAAAAAAATTTAAACAAACACCATGCGCGCGGAGCTATTTCTTCTATAAAAAACGGTCACACTAAAACGAAAGCAAATCGAAATCAGCATCGAAGCTGATTTTACGAAATCAATTAGTATGCCTTTAATTTCCTAACATTTTCTGGGCACACTGCTCATTTTGTATGGAGCAGCTGTGATCAGCTGTTTCACGAAATCAAATCAAAAGCAAATCACTTTCAGGAATACCACTATTGTCTGTTAAGTGTAACTTTCAACTTCGCACCTCCGTACTTGCAAAAAGTTCAAGAGACGAAGTTGTAACTTCTGCTTTTTCTTCCCTCAATTTTTGTATGAAAATTCACGCTACTTCTGATGTCCGTATGGGACTTCAACACTTACTTGTGTGGGTGGTACTGCTAGCAAAACTTTTGATAATTCAAAAAAATCTGGAAATATTGTTGAATTTTTTCTCACCATTCCCGTATATTTACCTTGCTTAGCAATCTTTTTTGTTTTAGATAATAATAAACAATTTTCAATTTCGTTTAAAGCGCGCCATTTTACAAATTTTGGCGCAAAACGCATTGCGTGCGTGTGACGCTTATTACATACTCTGCATGTATGTATGTATGTGCGTAATTATTGCACTTTAATTTCTTTTCCACACTGCTTGTCATTTACTTTAATAACTATTCAGCTCTTACATATGTTAAAATCATAGCGGCTTTGCTTTGCCGACAATAAAATTCTTCTTTTGTCACGAGTTGAAGACGACCGCAGCAGCCACTACACAACCCTTATCCTTATCCTTTCGCCCGGTCCAACACCACAGAAATTGCTTTAATTTTATTTTAAGAAATTACTTGGCCCTTGGCATCGGGAACAATGTAAACAACATAAAATGTCCACAACCAAGCTTATGAAGAATCAAAACGCGGATGACATGATCTGTTCTGTCTATGTACAGTGTTGCCAATTTTTTTGCGGGCTTTGCAAGCTAGATCGTCGTTTAATAATAGCTAGAAATAGCTAGAAGTAGTTGCAATGAAGCTATGTATATAAATAGCTAACATATGTAGTTTTTTTATAATTAAAGCTAGTTTCTCAGACGCGGACAAATTTGTTAGAGCCCATCTAATTACATAGCTCAGGATCTTTTTCGGTATGCTTCTTCAGTTGTTATGGCTGGAGATGTACACACCCAATGTATGTACACCACCCGAGTCCAAACTCCATAAAGCTCTAAGCCTTTTACAGCTCATTTTAGTAGTGTGTCAACCGGTTTACTTAAGAAGCTTCCACCGCTACTGTTGTGGTGGCTAACTAATTCGCCCGGCGAGTATGATCCGCCTCCAGTCCATGGAGCTGACTGTGGTTATGAGTATTACCTCTAAATGTGCTAATAGTAATCTTCTGATGAGTTTTGGGTTGTCGTTATAACAGTATGTCTCAGTAGTCAAGTTCTGCGTCCGCAGCATCAGCTGACTTTTTTGGCCGTTTTCTGGCCACACTACATTGTCAGAGCGGCTCTGGAAATTATCAAGCTATTTACGCTCCGACAAAATTGTCCGCGTTCGAGTACCTAGCTTAATCTTAATCAATCGATGTCAAGCTCAACAAAATTGTCTTCCTCCTCAATACTACTTTCCAGGCACTTCGTAGCTATGTCAGTCCATTAGCAACAATGCGGCGCATAATAAATAAGCAGTGAACTTTAGTCACTAAATTTTATATATATGTAAAATGTCGAAATCGAAAATTTTTACTAGTAGAGGAAAAACCGAAATTAACCCATATATTTGTTTAGGTTACGGTACTGATAACCGGTTATGTAAATAAAGGTTATTCAGTTGCGTTTAGAAACAAATTTTTTTTTCGGTTAAGGTTTCGGTTTTAAATTTTAAAGTGTTTTTAGCGGTTTCGGGTTTCTGTTTTATTTGGTTTACATTTTTGTATCAGTTCGATCGTTTTATAAGCAATACAACCCAGCTAAGCCTCACTAATGGGGTCTGAAAATATTTACGCGTGCTGGAGCCTCTGGATTAGACTACGAAAAATCTTATATTGATGTTGCAAGACCTGCGATTGTTGCTTCTTACGATAAGGGTATGGGAGGAGTGGATTTGGCCGACATGCTCCTGGAGCTCTACAAGGTCAACCACCGTTCAAAGAAGTGGTACATCAGAATCTTTTATTGGTGCCTGGGAACATCCGTTACAAATTCGTGGCTATTGTATAGAAATCATTTAAGTCTGATAGAACCAAGGCAAAAGCATATTCCTGTTATAAAATTTCAAATAGAAGTTTCTCATTATCATCAGCTTATAAAATGTACTGCCAATACTTCGTTCGAAAAAAAGAGAGGTCGACCATCGTATGTTGAAAGAGATAGCTCAATGTATCCCTGGGCTCCCATCAAGCAGTGCGCCTTCGCATCAGTCTAAAAAGTACAAGTTCCAGCCGAATCCTTCAGTCTAACAACGATATGATAAAGTGGAACATTGGGTAATATTTGGTGAAAAAGGTCGTTGCAGATTATGCAAGACAGGAACACCAATGTCCAAATGTCTTAAATGCAAAGCCCATCTTTGCTGTAGGAACAATAAAAACTGTTTTTGTCTTATCATACCTAATTTTTCAAAATAAATAATAATAATTGTATATGTATATGTATATTACTTTTGCCCAACGTTGCTCACAAGCGACTTCCGGTAGCCCTCAAACCGATGGGCATGGCAACTTAAAATTTTGCCCAAATACAAAAAGATTAAAAGAAAAAAAATAGTTTCAGTCTTCAGAAAAGAAGTTGGGGTCGAAAGGGTTAATGTGTGCAGAAATTGGCATTGCTCTCATTAACAAATGTTCTATTTCCGATCCTTTCGCTTGGAATTCTGATTTCTCTCTGGTGTATCTAGTGCCATTCTCGCTTGGTCCAGTGGATTGCGATAAGTAAAAAGAGAGCAATTTCATTCGAAATTGAGAATACAAAAACAAAACCGAAGCGGAATTGCGTTCGATTTACTTTTCAAAAAGTATTGGAATTGAGAACATGCCTGATTATATGCTTTCCCAAGGATTTGCAGGGTTTGGTCAGAATCGGATGAATATATCTTTTAGCTGCCATAGGAACTATATGCCGGAAAATGGGTTTTTATTTAGAAAAATTGTTGATTTTAGTGCTGGCGTTCTAAAAACTCGGCACGGACGAAGTAAGCTCGTCCTTCTCGTTTACTTTATAATACAGCTCGTGGCAAGCGCTTTCGGTTTCCAATGCAATGACAAAATTGGAAACGATTGGATATAAAGACAAAGTTTAGCAAAACAAGACACAATAACTAAGCCCAAATAGTTTCAATATCTTATGAATGAAAAGTTTTTAGATCTTTATATTATTTAATTAAAAAAAATTGCATACTTTTTTTTAAATAAATATTAATCCCTGTCCAGCGTCGCTCTGGATCTTACATTTCTATTAATATAAAAATATTAAAAAAAATTGTCGATTTCGGATTACCACAAATAATCTAATTTGGAACCGTTCTTAAAAAAGAAAATGTAGTGCTATTCAAGTTCTTAGCTCGGGCAATTTCTGAGATCAGGCTCTGAATCACTTAAACCGGTTTTGACCCCGGAAAACAATCAGCTTTCTATTTCCACTATAAAATCCTAACTTTAAGTTCAAAACCTTAATTATTATTTAGATATGAGTTAAAACTTCTTTTGAACAGGGTTAAGGAGCAGACTTGAGACATAACTAATAACTCTTTCCTGAATAACGTGAACAAAAGCAAGAATCTTATGTAGATTGGCTCAGCGTTTAAGACGCCCATTAAAAATATTGACAAGCAGTCATAAGATTTTACACATACTATGTCGAAAGTGACGAACTTTGAATGGTTTGAAAACAAAAAATTTGGTTATTCCAACTGTGTATTCTAATACTCAGTACCAAAGGTACATGGAGTATATTAAGTTTGTGCAAAAACATTGTAACAGGGAGAAGGAATCATTATATTTATTCTTGATCAGCATCAACAGTTGAGTCGATATAGCCATGTCTGTGTCGTCCATCCGTATGAACAAACAGATCTCAGAGATGGTAAGATATAGATATTTGAAAATTCGATACTTCTTTGACGAACGATCTGGTATCTGGAAAAGACCCAGAAAGCCAGGTGTAGTAGCCAAAGAGATGGAGAGACGAGTTTAGTGTTCGACTGACGGCTTCAAGCCAAGCCGGTATTACCACCAATTATCATAGCTGTATCGTTAATAGTCTCGGCTTGGTCCTTTGGGCTGTATGGCCAATTTTACATCTTACCTCTAATAGTCTATATATAACGGCCTCAGCTAAGAAAAATCTGTCAATGTGGAATTCGCGAGATTATCTTTTCATAGGAAACACAAAATTCAAGCTCCAGAACTGCTTTCTTTGGTGTAAACATAAGTATAACTCGTATAAGGTTATCGTTTCCGAGTGCTTTGGGCGATACTTTGCAACCATCCTAGGTAGTAGCAGTAGCAGCTGCCATCTGTTTTTGAAGCTGTTAGTTTGATGTGAACACATGCTGCAGGTTTTTGCCGCTTCGACAATGCTGCACGCAGTGTGGATTAACAATTAGAAAAGATTGAAAATTCCGGGTTAGATTTCTAATTTGGAGCTTCTGGAAGAAGCCAGTAAAATGTTCAGACGCGGAAGTCCAGGACAACAAACGAACCGGGTGAACTATGAACCCACGTCAATTGACGACAATCGACCTAGAATCGAGTACCGACAAAACCAATGTTTGCGCCTGTTCATTTGACGAAGTGAACAATTGGGAATAAAATCTCAAACTACAAAAGAAAACCTATCTCGTCCCATGGTCGATTCCGCGAACCAACCTTTCACAGATAAATTTTCGACTCACTGATTTTCCTGGGTCGACAATCACTGGCCCACTTGGGTTACTCACCCAATCAATAAACACTTCTCTGAAGAAGTCGTGTAAGTCAATAGATGTTGCCCGGGCCCATGGCATTTTGCTGAAAGCTCACTTCATTCATTTGGCCAAAAATCCGAGATAAACAAATTGGAAAACAGTAAAACTACACGTAAGGCTCTGCATTTTAATGTAAGACAATGACGTTTCAATTTGATGTGACATTGTTCTCAAAGCACATACATATGGGTCATATTTTTTTAAGCCCAACGGTTTTCGGATTCCAAATTTTCGATTTAAGTTAAATTTTGTTCTTTAAAAATTAACAATTTGTAAACTATTAAAGTCTTCAACGTTTGGAAATAGTCATAATTACGGTCACGACTAGAGCAATAAAATGTATATTTCTAAAAGCTAAATCAATGCTGGCTATCACTTGTATATAAACTTTAGCAATAATTATTTAATACTAGCTTAATACCCGGCGTTGCCCAGGTCGTAAACATTTTTAGTTTTCCCAGAATACTTTCATCCAGTGTGAACCGGCTTGACACCATGTGATATACACCCAAATAAATATTCTCACCTGAAACACCAGCAAAAATGATAAGGTTTCCAAATCAAATAATTCGTCTTCTCGCTCCTCGGTTGCTTCAGTTGCTCTGACAGTGGACGATCGAGTACGAACTCCACTTAGGCGGTTTCCACGCTTTTTAGAAGTTTCAGTTGGTCTTCTTTTCAGCCATCTTTTAGGATAATTTCGCGGTTTTTTTAACCATTCACAGACTTAAAATGTAGCCTATGACTCTTTCCTGATCGCCATGAACATACATACAAACATACTTTCACTTTTATATATATACATAGATCAAGTTCAGTATTTTTGGGAGAAGGTGTTGGTTCTACCTAAGTTATACCTAATTTTAATAGAAGTGCAATTTCTTTAATTACACTAGTTTACAGCATTTCCGATCCCGACCATCTGGCAGTTATTTCGTATGTAAATCCTTTTGCTGAGTCTAAAAATCCAATCCGCAAATTTTTTTATGGGGCCGTTTTCGAGAAATCGCGGAAAAGCTAGATTTTCGATTTGTAAAAAAAGTACCTTTAGAAAAATGCGTATATCTTTGGTACCGGTTCTTTCATAATGAACAGGTAATGCTTACTTGGAAGGTAATTGAACACCCTATCATTCGTTGATACACCACTTCTTAATCCGGTGCTGGACTTCAGCGTTATAAAGGCTTTTATCGGCAACTTTGCATTAAATTTATCACTTTTTTAAAAAAAGCTAGATTTTAAGCGCGATTTTCACCACGAAAAAAATTGTGTAAAATTTATTTTATTGCTGGTCACTAAAGATTTATCTATTAAAAATACAACGCCACATAACTCATTAAAATCCGATCAAGAATAATGAAGTTATTGGCATTTTAGTGAAAAATGGAAGGTTTCAACTTCAACCAAATTGACTTAGTTTGACTGTTTTATTTTCGTCACAGGAGGCATAGTTAAAATTCAAAAAATTCTATTTAAAAGCTACTATGACCTAACAAATTTATTTTATACCTGGTTAAGTTTTTTTGTGATTGACTAAGGTTGAAAAATGAGTGCAAGACGTCAAATTGAATGCAAGAATGATCTTGGGATGCTAACAATTTCAATAACAAGGCATATAGAAAATCGATTATATATTGGATATTTACCTAAAAATGTTTATAAGTTTTGATTGTGCATATTTTATAACACAGTTAGCACTCAAAACAGCCTGGGACCAATAAATTGTAAAACAAGAGGCCTCAGATAGCAACACCACATACCCAGTTTTTATACCCTTGGAGAGGGTATATTGAAATTGTCCGGATGTTTGTAACGCATAGAAGGAAGCATCTCCGACCACATAAAGTATATATATTCTTGATCAGCATGACGAGCTGAGTTGATATAGCCATGTCCGTCTGTCCGTCCGTCCGTCCGTCCGTCCGTCAGTCCGTCTGTCCGACCGTCTGTTTCTATGCTATCTCCTCCGTCATTTTTAAAGCTATCGTAACCAAACTTTGCACCAAGTCTTTTGGTATAAATACGCTGCACATTTGTCGAAACCGGCCGGATCGGATGACTATAGCATATAGCTGTCATAGGAACGATCGGTTGAAAAACTAGTTTTAGTGAGAAAAACTTTTTTGTTTTTAGTGCTATCGCTCCCAACGCTCGTATTTATAAGTTTCCAATGATTTTACATAATTTCAACAAGATTTGTCGAAATCGGACCACTATATAGGATAGCTGCCATACAAACAGTCAGGGTTATATCAAGCTCCAAGGCTATATAAACTTCGGTCGAGCCGTAGTTAGCTTGCCTCTATTTTTTTTATCACGTCGAGTTCGCGATTAATGGTGAAGGGATTCAACACATTTGTTATACCAAATTCCCGACTCCAATGGACAAGCGGTTAGTACCCCGCCCTCAGAAGTCTAATTTAGAAAAAAGAATCTATGGAAAACCACTCGATAGAATTTTTGATATTACGATAGGATGAAAAATTGCATTATTAAAATGAATTTTATCATAAAAAACAAAAAAATTTTCTTCGGGCGGCGGTAAAGCTCATATAATTTACACAAATGTCATTGAAATTGTTAGCGGAGTCGAAAATAAGTAATGTCCGCAACCATACCAAGATCATTCCTGCATTCAATTTGACGTCTTGCACTCATTTTTCAACCTTAGTCAATCACAAAAAAACTTAACCAGGTATAAAATAAATTTGTTAGGTCATAGTAGCTCTTAAATAGAATTTTTTGAATTTTAACTATGCCTCCTGTGACGAAAATAAAACAGTCAAACTAAGTCAATTTGGTTGAAGTTGAAACCTTCCATTTTTCACTAAAATGCCAATAACTTCATTATTCTTGATCGGATTTTAATGAGTTATGTGGCGTTGTATTTTTAATAGATAAATCTTTAGTGACCAGCAATAAAATAAATTTTACACAATTTTTTTCGTGGTGAAAATCGCGCTTAAAATCTAGCTTTTTTTAAAAAAGTGATAAATTTAATGCAAAGTTGCCGATAAAAGCCTTTATAACGCTGAAGTCCAGCACCGGATTAAGAAGTGGTGTATCAACGAATGATAGGGTGTTCAATTACCTTCCAAGTAAGCATTACCTGTTCATAATGAAAGAACCGGTACCAAAGATATACGCATTTTTCTAAAGGTACTTTTTTTACAAATCGAAAATCTAGCTTTTCCGCGATTTCTCGAAAACGGCCCCATAAAAAAATTTGCGGATTGGATTTTTGGACTCAGCGGAAGTACTTACACAAGGAATTGCTACCAAATGTTCGGGATCGCGAAATTTTTATTATTTTGTAAACTAGTGTTATTATTCAAAATAATATTCAGAATTTCTGTACTTTTGACCAGACAAAAAAATGTTTAAGGCCATAAACTGAGACTGTACTCGATAAAACTCATACGACAGCGCAATATCTTTAAGGGGGGACTCTTCGGGTCGAGGCTGTTTTTGGAACTTTTTCTACAAAATCTTAGTTTAAAAAGCATAGTGATCTTTCAATTGTGTCTCTTTTATTGTGTTACAAATAGATTAAAGTGGACAAAGTAAATTTTACTGCTTCGATATGAGGGCTGTTCACAAATATCTCGACCGATAAAGTGGCGGTCCAAAATAAAGGTATAGTGCTGGCGGCCACAATTTCTCGTCTCCAGGTTGTGTGAAAAGAAAACTAAAATTGGGGCTATAATCAGTATATACATATGTCATTTTGGTCTGACCCTCGATTTGATTTGATTTTTATTTGACAAAATGGCGGCCATTAAAACCTTAAAAATCGATTTTGGGCCGAATTTCAAAATTTCGAATTTCAAAAAATCCATTTAGGGCGATATTCTCAAATATCTTAGCTATAAATAATGCAAAAAAAAATCTAAAACAATTTTTGTACCCTATAAGTTATTTACATTGATAAGCTGACAAAATGTTAACCTTAGCCATACCCGTCCGTCTGTATGAACCCGTCGATCTCAGAGACTATTAGTTATAGGGCCGCAAATGTTTGCATGTAGGTAGGTGTATAGTATACATACACCATATACCGTACCCAAGTCAAGTTTCTTTCAGATTTGGAAAATTTCGCCTCCTACCCCCTTTAACCACTAAAAACTGTCAGAATCACAACATTTAGTAGGGAGAGGGTATATTAAAAATGTCCAGATGTTTGTAACGCACAGAAGGAAACATCACATAAAGTATAAATCGCTCAATTACTTCAATACTGGCATAACTCAAAAAATACGATTTTTGACTTAATGATGCAGAAATATTCGCTTTTCTCTTCTACTTTCCGTGTGATATGAGAATATGTCGCAATATCATTTTGCAGGTTCATTTTCATGTTAATGCAAGAACCGCCATATCTCAGTTGTCCTGCAGTTGATATTGAACAAACATACTTCGGCTTTCAGTTAAAACATCATATTTTCAAGATTTATTAAAAGGCATTCTAAATTTATAATATTTTTCTTGATTAACTGAAAACTAAAAGAACCATTTTTTCTAGGTTAAATCCATTGAGAACTTCAAACGTGTTTTTCTCAAAATGGATTATTTTGAGCTATGCCAGTATTGAAGAAATTGAGCGATATATTCTTGATCAGGATGACGAGCTGAGTTGATATAGCCATGTCTGTCTGTCCGTCTGTTTCCATGCTTTCTTCTCCGTCAGTTTTAAAGCTATCTTAACAAAATCTTGCACGAAGTCGGATGACTATAGCGTATAGCTGCCAAAGAAACGATCGGACGAAAAATTAATCTTAGTGAGAAAAACTTGTTTGTCTTAAACGCAATCGTCCCCAAACTTCGTATTCCTATGCTTTCACATTCCATTGAAAATCGGACAACTTTATAGAATAGCTGGCATACAAACGATAGTTCTGAAAAAAGTCTTAGTAAGAAAAACTTCTTTTTTAGTGCTATCGCTTCCACCACACCAAGTTTTATTCAAATCGGACGACTATAGCATATAGCTGCCATAGGATGGGTTGCAAAAGTAGTTCTAGTAAGTACTTTTCAGTTATATTATCTGTTTCAACACAAATATTGACAGTTTGATTAAAATCGGATGAATATATCGAATAGCTGCCATATAACAAACACGCGGGCATATTTCATGCAATAAACTTCGGTCGAGCCATATTTAGCTTTTCTCTATTTTTTTAAATTGTTAGTTAAAAATACTTAATCCATCAACTAATATTGGCCAGATTGCGATGAGGAGTTCCATATCTGCTCTTAGCCGTAGACGACAAAGTCTGCGAATTGTGTGTAAGGTAAAGTTGAGAGTTATCATTTCGCAACGAACTATTTTTCAGATACTTTAGACATTATTTAAAACAAAAATATAAGGCTTTAGAGCCGGGCTACTGTTTAACGCCGAATCTGAAGAAAAGATTTTTAAAGGCTAGTTACTTCATAGCTGGTGAAGTTGGTTGGTTCTGTTAAAGTATTTGTTTTTATTAAATTTCCAAGAGAGATCGAAAGCACGAGCTTTCGCACAGCAGGCACACACATTACCCACTGCACCACAGCCGAAAACACAATGCATGTTGATGATTTGATAAATTTAAAGCTCTCACATCGCAAAACATTTTCTATAATATATAAAGAATCTCAAAATATGTACCAAAGAGCCTAGAACCGAACTGTTTGCGAAAAATAATAATATTTTTATTCGTTATTTCAATTATTTCAAGCCAATTTTTGTTTATTTTATAGCTGTTTCTCATAGTTTTAATCGTTCAGGTTTGAAGATAGGACAAAGAACGGGGTGAGGGAAGTGTGATGCCTCTTACCCAATCATTGCTTCTTAGGCAGAATAACGGACCACGCAGGACAATCGGGTCATCAAAGTAAGCGGTTTGAATTAATTGTTTTAAAGATTTTGCAAATTAGGCGTAGAGTTTTCACTCAAATTGAAAAACAGTCAATTTTGTAAAATTTAGCTAGACTTTCCTCAGTTAGTGCTTACATCTCATTCCAAACACACGTATCACTTGCTTGTGTTTTAAAAATATTTATTTTTTTTAAGTATTACTAAAGATTTAGCAATAGTTTTGTTTGTTTTTGATCAATCCAAATTTTAGTCCAAATTGGTTTTTTGTTCACGTTTAAATATGTTCAATAAGTCCTTGGAGAACTACATGGACGAAGATGAAGATGACGCATACGATATTATGAAGTCAAAACGCGCACTTAAGAGAAGGTATTTGGAGCATGTCACGGACAATCTTGGTGTCAATTGCAACGATGTAGAGGACAAAGAGGAAGAAAAAAGAAACCCACAGTCAAGTATTGCTAAGCCTTTAGACGATATGATGGGCAATCCATTTGTGAATTTTCTACGCGAATATCGGTTGTTCTTTGACTATAGTGGACACGAAGAAGTGCAACAGGCGACACGGCACTGGCACTCTATGCCCATTAGCCGACGCAGGCTATATTCACCGGTAAGTGAAATTATAGAAACAATTCGAATACAAACTATGACTTTTTTACAGGAAGTCTACCGTTCTCGATACGGAAAACTAAGCGACAATTCAGACTCAGATGATGAGAGCAGCTATTCCAACGCCAGCACAGACTTTGATCTTAGCAACGACTCCGACAGCGAAATGGATATATCCGATGATGAGAGTGGTACCATGAAGAAAAAGGCCTCAAAACGTCGGAATTTGTTTTGCTCTCGAACGCCTTCAAAGTGTGATACCAAAAAGAAGGCCACAAAACGTCGAAATTTGTTCTGCTCTCGAACGCCTTCAAAGGGAAAGGGACCAAATCAGGGCAATAGTTGTCCCAAAGACGAGAAAAAGCCAGTATGTAAATCCAAACGTAAGCCTGCATCTTGCAAGTCCAAACGCAAGAAGAGGGGACGCAAACCCAAACCCAAGCCCAAGTTGAGAAACCCCAAGCGCAAGATGCGCGCATGCAAACCTAAGGCCAAGCCTAAGAAGCGATCTTCAAGCAAAGTCAGTCTATAAATTTCATAGCGCAAATATATACTTCCAGACGTCCAGCAGCAGAGCAACAGAATTGAATCGTCTTTTACCACCCCAGAAGATTCAAAAATTCTAGCAGAAAGCTCGTGACTCACCTTCAACTGGCGATGCGCATCATGATTCCTTGTGACCACTTTTAGTGTGGTGTGGTATTTATAAGAACCAAACCGTTCTTTTAATTCGGACTTCTTCATTTTGTGGTGTTTTCCTTATTAAGAAAAGAATTTTTTTGTGTTGAACTGCTGAGAATGGATACATCACCCACGCATACCTCTGTAATGTATTTAGTTCAAGGCATGTATATCAATGTCTTATATATATCAATATCTTATATATATATATAATAAGCTGCAAATGAAGCTCTGGTTACGTGCATCCATATAATATCAAGTTTGATTATTAATTCAAAATCTTCAATTGCGAAAGTGCTTTAAAGCTGAGCTTAAAGAAACCATGGTAAGAAATACTTTGAGGACTTTGAAATTGCATTATTTAATGATTTGAGAAGCTGTTGAATTACAGCACAAGCTACGCCGAATACTTAAATAAGATCGTTCATTGAATTCACGGAATTATATAGAACGATCGGGTTACGAAAGTGCTAAAGGTGACTACATCTTCCAGGCACAGCCGAGGGCAATTTGCATATACATTTGCACATGAAAAACATTTTCGATCGTCGCTTTGGCTTACAGTCAACCATAAGTGCTGTCGTGTGACCACTTGAAAGAGTGAGTTCATGAGGCGATTCCTAACCGTGGATGAAACATGCATGCAACCATCACAACACACCAGAGTCCAAGGAAAAGTCAAGCAGTTTACTTCTCTTGAGAAGGAATGTACCGAAAAGAAACTGCACACAAAATTAATTGTCTTTACATATTAAATACAAATTTATAAACATTATTAATAAACAAAATATGTTGGAAAAATGTTAAACCCTTACTTATATCTGGATTTTTGGTTGGACGCCCCGCTGTGCACACCTGCATTGGCGACTTTCCGACTTGCCCTTGTCCATATTTTAATACCCTGTACCCATTGAAAATGGGTAAAAGGGGATCATAAAGTTGTGCAAATGTATGCAACAGGGAGAAGGAAGCATTTCCGACCCTATAAAGTATATATATTCTTGATCAGCATCAAAGGCCGAGTCGATTTAGCCATGTCCGTCTGTCTGTCCGTATGAACGCGTCGATCTCAGAGACTATAAGAGATAGAGATACAAATTTTTGCATGAACATAGGTGTATACTGTACGCAGATCAAGTTTGTTTCAGATTTGCAAATTCCCCATTTGGTGGATTTTCGTTTTTACGCACAAAATAAATGCTTAAAGTTCAATAAATCATTGTTTTACCACAATTTTGCAAATTGGGTACATGACTTTAAAAGGTGTTTTACGTGAAATCCAGACTGGAAGTCAGAGAAAGGGGGAAGACTTTTCCTTTGCGGAAATTCTACCAGGTGCAAATTTGAGGGGTGTAAGCTGATGTCTTTCAAAAATTAAGCCAGAAAGGGGGGTCAGCAATGGGAACAGAGAAGCTGCCACTGGCAACGGGACAGAACCGAATCTTGTTTTGAGTTTATTAACTTGGGGAAATTGTGGATTGCATTGTTGGACGTTTCAAACATTTTAGAAATATCTACAATGTTTTCTACAATTTGGGCGACGGAGTGTCGGCGACTTTGAATAACTTTATCGAGGTAATCAGAAAAATTTGATTATCAGGCCTGTTTCCGTTTTCAATTCCGATCAAATCATGCGGAATCGGAATTGTTAAATGCACTCGCTTTCAAGAACCGACTGTGTTTTTCGGCTTTTAACTTAAATCCCCATTTACCTTCAATCGACCCTCTTGATGACAAAAAGATTCGACCGAATTCTTTAATCGTCTCTTAGAAACCACAGCTCTTATCAATTCAGGCATGTATATTTGTAGCTAAATAAAGAGTCACTTATTTTGCGCATACAATGTTCCTTCTGAAATGTGTACCACTCAAAAAAATACTAGATTGTCGATGTGTACTCAGAAAATCGCGTATAGCTTCGTCAAACGGTATCCAAATGCATTGGGACAACAACCGTTCGACAGAGAATTAAATGGGCTTCTATTACAAACTTTAAGGAAAAATCGCATAGAATACAATAGTTAAGCCAGTGATGGCCAAAGTACAAATTTCTCAAAAAAAGTTGAAAATGCCAGATCTGTAAGCCGCATTTTTCAGCCATCGCTTTAAATTAGTCAAACCATTGATTAAATTGTATTGGATTCCAGTCGTCACTATCGGAATTGATAAGGTTATGAGCAATCAGACGGTTCATTCGCGGGTTATATCTATTTAAGTCAGGTAAAAAAGCAAAAAGCGGTTTTGGGCCATAACTTAGATTTTGGGGGTGTTAGGAGAAAACCAAGTATGAGGAAATGCTATACTCGACTAGCCCAACAATATGTACTGGGTCCCGTGAAAAGTATGTGCAGAATTTTTTTTTCTAACACTGTGTAATATCCTATTCAATTACTTTGATCATATGATGCCCATCTATGCATTTATATGTGTGGCTTAGGTTATTGCATTGTAGGTCACTTCTAATTCCAATGACAGTACCAGCAATTGCTCTGCCAAATCTGCTGTTCCTTATTGCTGGTTGCCAGTAGAGCTGGAAGCCCTGAAAGGGGTTCTGATACCTGATACCACATACATGTATACAGCTTGTATAGAGTGTAACTCTTTTTTTGGACTATTGTTCAAAAATTTTCTGTTAATTTTACTAGTCCATACCGGTATACCGAAATCAAAATCTAGGTACCGGAACCGAAATAAAATAGAACCAAATCAGAACCTTTTACCGAAACGGCAGTTTCGGTACGTAACACAACCGATCCATGCTAGGAAGTAAGTACAATTTAAATGCATTACACGAAATTATTACACTGTGCAACATTTAAAAATTGATAGAGCCGAGACCAACAAATTCTGAAAGGGTATGCTGGCAGTACAAATACCTTCGCTGGGTTTGGTCGGGTTAGCTACCGTTTCTTTATATTGTATTTTGAAATTTTAAGCTTCTGAAAACTGTAACGAATTCGACAAATCATTAAAGGACGAAAACGTAGCTTAGACTAAAATAAACAATCGGTTGGAACATACCAACTTTGGGTTGTCCTTTCGATCTGTCAGACGTTTCTGCTAAAATTTGTGATACTTTCTAAATGCTTAAAGAGGAAAGACGCTCAAAAGGTTATATGCTAACACAATGGGCCTTCATTGGGCTAAGTGAAGAATCACTCCTGAGGCATTGTACTGAGAGGAAGTTCTTAAACAAATAATACTCAAGCTCTAAAATAACAAAATGGCTTGAAATAGCTATTATTATTTTAAAATTGTCGAATTTGATGGACACTCCGGTTTAATTTGTCCCTCAAGGAGTATTAAATTCACCAGCCATCTTTAATCCCTATAATTTCTACTAAATGTAATGGAAAGAACATTTCCCTTTGCCCCTACCCAGGAATTGAACTCATTTGGTGGTATTAAATTAAATGGTTTACTTTTCAACCAGATTTGCATTCACTGGTTAAGGCATATATATATTTAGAACAAGAAGAGTATATACAACAGAGTTTCCGTTGGAGGTTCTGCTCCCCTGGAGAGAATACACACAAATTGCAAATAAGTACGTCGTAAGTAGCTAATATGCATTTAAAAAAAAAAGCTAAATTATTTTTTTGTTATTTGATGGCTGCACAGCATCCACACACGCACACACAATCTAAACTGCTGTCTGACTGGACTGCGCTGGCACTGGTGGCTGTTGCTCGGGTCCTCCAGACTTGGCTGCATTACGTGTGGCTCGCGAGCGTTCCCATTCCACTTTGTGCTTACGCTTGGTGTGATGATACATATTGGATTTGGAGCGAAACTCTGTGGGACAGAAGGCGCAGGTGTGTAATTTGACGCCCGTGTGCGTAGCAAAGTGCTCCTGGGGAAATTGGAATGACATTTTAGAGTCAATGGGAACCAATGGTAAATGCTTACCTCCAGGTAACGTTTCATTTTAAAACATTTGCCGCACACATCGCAAGCGTATTTGGCCTTGCTTAGACAGCGATGATTCAGACCGGAGAGCTCGCCACAATTGGGACAGTTTGCAGGTGATGGCGGACAAATCTGAGCGGTAGTTGGAACCGAAGCTGGCAGGCTATTGCTGAGAGAGTGCTCCATGGGGGACTCAGAAGATGAGCTGAAAGTGTATGAAATGGGTCATTTAAATTCAGTATTGCTTACTGACCCCTTCATCTTGGCCACTTACCTCGTCACTAAAGCTGCTGCTGTTGTTGCTGGCGCTGCCACGGTGCTCGTACTGACTGCAGCCACCGCCGTCAAGGCCTGATTGAAGAACTGCTGTTGTTGCATTAAACTAGCACAGAGACGCTGCTGGAGACTGCCGGTCACGGCACTGGTAGTGCCGGTGTTAAGAGAGGCGGCGGCCACCACAGCTGCAGCAACCGCGTTATATTTGGCCAGAATGAGCTCGTTCTCCTTGAGCCGTTTCTCCGGCAAGCTGTGATAGAGATTATCCTCGGGACTGCTGTCACCGCTGGCGGCCTCGTCGCTGCATTCTGTGGGTTGCACCTTTTTGGGCGAGTGCGTTTTGCGGCGACTGGAGCGGCTGTGGGGTATTGCCTGGGTAATCGGTGCTTTGGTCATGCTCAGATTAATGGCTTCCATTGGGTGAATAGGTGGAGGCGGAGGTGGTGGAGGAGGCGGTGGAGGCTCTAGCTGCGGCTGCTCATCAACTGCCTCCGACTTGACTTCGGTCATTTGGTTGGACTGCAACTGACACTTTGCCGCATCCCGCTCTGCTCGGGCCTTGAGCCATTGCGTTGTGTGTTTGCTTTTCACGTGCGTGTACATATTGGAGCGACAGCGGAAGGCCATGTCGCAGTAGGGACAGGCTATGGGCCGGTCGCCCGTATGCGTGGCTATGTGTTCCTCCAGATAGCGACGCATCTTAAACGATTTCTCGCAGAACATGCACGGAAACTTGTGGGCCGCCGCTTTGGGATCCGCCTTGAGATAGGATTCATTTAATTCGGGCTCCTCCTTCACCTCCACCTCCGCTTCGGGCTCATATTCCACACCGTCGCTCTCCTCTGACCAGTTAACGTCGCAATCGATCTCCAGAAACTGACTGCACAGCGTCGTCTGTTTCAGCTCCACCAGTTTCCAGAAATTATGAAAACTCTCCAACTGGACACAGCACTCGGAGCAGATGCAGGTGGAGATAGCATCATCGCGGGAAAGCTGCAAAAAGGAATCCTTGTTGAGCATGGCAGGTACGCACCTCTTCCTCTACCCACACTCCAACGAATTACTTACACAGAGATACAAGTGGATCGAGATCAATTGCACCAAATAGCTTTCCGGCATTGTTTTGTTGTTGTTGTTGCTGCCATTCCCGTCGTTGTTGTCGTTGTTATCGTTATCGACCGCCCCACCGAACAGCAGCACGGCATTCTGCTCGTCCAGTGTGTTCAAGCACAGGCGACAAATCATTTGCACGGAAACTTCAATCTAGGAGCAAGGTAATCAATCTCCAGTTTACTTGAACATCTAGGTAAATTCGTCTTTTTTTGGTCCAGTTGACGTTCAGTGTGACCATGCACGGAGTAAGATGAAAATACCACTCCAAATAAATGCAAATAAAAATTACCAGAAAAAATACCACCTCAATATGGTCACATTGCCTACTGCATTGTTTTTGGTCTAATTTTAAAATAAAGTTTCACAATCAATAAATAAAAATGATTAACATGGGGCCTGATGAGATATGACACTTTAAATTCATAATTTATACTAGTTTACATTTGGTTGAAGTCTCACGGAAAATAATAACACAAATAAAACTGGTGGGCCGTTTCGAGAAATTGTGGAAAAGCTAGTTTTTTAATGAGAAAAAGAAGTACCTGTAGAAAAATGTGTATATCTTACATATCGGTTCAGTCATTATGAAAATGTAATGTTTCCTTTAAAGGTAATTTTAAGCCATATTTTTCATTCACACTCCACTTCGTAATCTGCTGCTTGACTTTGGCGTATACAGGCCTTAATCGGCACAATAAAACAATCACATTAAATCTGAAATCTGAACTTAAAACGTTCAATTTTTTACCTTAATGCCATTAAATTCTATATGGTTAAGTGGATTTTAATGAATGGCGTTGTATTTTTAATAGATAAATCTTTGGTGACCAGCAATAAAATAAATATTAATATTACAAAACTTATTTCGTGGTGAAAATCGCATTAAAATCTATCTTTTTTTTTTTGAAAGTGATAATATTAATGCAAAGTTTCCGATAAAAGCCTGTACAACGCCGAAGTCAAACACTACATTAAAAAGTGGTATGAATGATTGGGCATTCAACTGCCTTTTAAGATACCATTACCTTATCATAATGACTGAGCTGATATTCAAAATATACACTCATTTCTAAAGATACTTCTTTTCTCAAATAAAAAAACTAGCTTTCGGCCCTACTAATACAATTTTGGACTGCATTTTTGAAGGGATTTGCATATAAAATGACTACGAAATGGACCATAAACCGAACCCCTAATATTTTTGACTCCTCGAACCTGAACTCGAACCGGACCTCTTTTTCGAAATAATATTAGGTTCGGTTCAACAAATTAAGTAGTTTTTTTAACGACACACACAATACAGAAATTCCATATAATCTGACTTGTATCATTCAAAAGTTCTCCAATCCTACGACCTTTTTCTAGGTGAAATTGATACTATCTGATTTGATAAGGAAGCGAATATGGACCGAGCAGGACAACTTTTAAATGACAAAGCAGCACATTACAAACATGCTGAAGCTACAAAAAGAAATTATCTATAATAGTTTTAAAAATTCACCTTTAAATGAATCAACTTCTGATTGCGAAGAAATTAAGTTTTTAAAAGCAATAGAAAGCAATAATCAAATATTAAATATCAATTCTTTAAATGATGTTATAGATTTGTGGTGATCCCAGTTCACCCAGCTCCAATCACGGATCCAGTTCCTCTCTCTAGTTCACACATTACTTACAACTTTTAATGCTCGATACTCGGACATTTTTATGTACATCTCTAATTCACACACACACTCATCTCATTGCCAATATGTCACATTCATTCTTACCGGCAGCACGCCCACCGTCAATAAACCGAACTAAAGCCTAATCTGTGTATTATACTAAATATGTAGTTAACGTTGTTTAAATAGACCACAGATTCCGACTATTGTCCAACACATCGACAAATGTTTTAAAGATTTGGAAAGGTTAAAAAACGAGGACCTAAAAAATATTGCGTTAACTATACGTGCTGTTTCAGAAACTCCGGTTGCAGTTTAAAGGGCCTTTTCAACAATTTCCAATCTAAGAGCTAGTAGAGATGAATAGCTTGTAGCAGATAGAACGCTTATTAACTCAAACTAAGCGGTTTTCAAAAGTTCTAAATGTCAGCTAATGAATTTCATAATTAAAAATTGCATTATTGACATAACGATTATTATTTTTAATAATAAGTGTTTATAAATCGAAACTATTCTTCTATATTCAAGCGAACCGAGGTTCGAACCAAAACCTAGTGTTCAGGGGTTCCGTAAACCGGTCCGCGAACCGAACCTAAGACTTTACAACGGGTTTGAACCCCTGGACCGGACCTTCTGCGGTTGTAAAACCCAGATGATGTGCCATCGTGAATCTCAAAACAATGTGCAGACTTGCTTGCCCACCCCATCCACATCTTATTTTTCCAATCACTTGAACAGTTTAAGTTTCTTGCTCCATGGAAAGAATCTTTCATTATTCCCCTACAAAAAAAGGTTTCGCGTTCTGATATTTCTAACTACAGAGGCATTGCGAAACTGTCTGCTAGAACTAAACTCTTTGAGCAAAGTATAACATCTAAATTACAACATTACTGTTCTCCTTTTATATCACCGAAGCAGCATGGATTCGTTAAAAACAGATCCATTATTATAAACCTTCTGGAATTTACTCCTTCTTTAAAGAGACAAATGTTATTTTTACCGATTTTAATAAGGCATTCGACAGTGTTCCTCAGTTCCTCATTGTTCTCTGATTCTGATATTGCGTCTGTTGGGATTTTCGCTGGGGCTTCTTAATTGAATAAAATCTTATCTCCAGGCTAGAAATCAGAAAGTTGCAATTGTTATCCTGTTATTGTGACCTCTGGAGTTCCCCAGGGTAGCCATCTTGTACCTCTTCTCTTCGTGTTATTTATTAATGACCTGCCTCTTTGGATTAATTTACGCAGATGACTTAAATATGTGCCATAGACTTTATTTTTCTTAAAGCCAAAGGCTTGCTTTGGTTTATTAAACTTTGGTCTAAGGAGTTCAATGCTCCCTACACGATTAAGCTCTTTTGTTTATATCCCTTGTGAGGTCCATTTTGGAGTGTGTTTCGTGTATTTGAAACCTTCAATCACTTACCCTGTGTAAACGCAACAAATCTGCCCAGAAACAGTTTCTTTTGTTTGCAACCTGTGTTGGGGATCACAGTTGAGACTTTCTCCTTATATAATATATCCAGACTTAAGCTTTTCGACTTGCCTTCACTTGAGCATAGACGAAATATGTTTGGTATAATGTTTCTAAACAAGCTTACAAAGGGTAATATTGACTCTATGTACTTACTCGGGCACTTGAGCTTTAATATTTCTTCAAGACAAACACGAAACTATATTCCCTTGAGGCTGCCTATTGCTTCTTCTTTATATGCTTCTAACAGTCTATTTCATTCTATGTAGGAAATGATAATAATATTTTTCCTCTTCTCAGTGGAAACCTTTCCGACGAAGGCTTTAGGTCTTTACAATTTTTTGAAATTCCTACCGATCCTGGTCAGATCGACAAAATAAATTGCCCACACCGGATCGGAATGCGTTTCTTTTATTTGCTCTTGAAATCTTTCTTCTTTACCCCCTTATATTGTATCTCTTTCTATTTTATCTTATTGTAGCTGTGTCTTTAAGACGAAGCTGCAGTTAAAATAAATAAATAAAGAAAAATACAATAAGTAAATTAAAGTCGGGCTTGACCTACTTTCTTACTTGAATACAACTCTAAATATACTCGAATATTTGAAATAAGTAATTTTTTTCCCAATGAAACTGTAAGTACATTAGGTCTAGGGTTGTCGAAAATATATCAAAATATCAATATATCGATAATATTTTTTAAGACTGATATGTTTATATCGTGATTTTTTTTTTGACCAAATATCGAATATCGATTTTTTTTGGGATATTTTATGATATTTGAGCGTTGGTAACTCTTTGATCTGGGTAGCGAGCGCAAGCGCATTTAAGAGCCAGAAAATGGATTCAAATTTGATAAAAGCAAATAAGAGCGACATAAAAAAAGGCACAGCCAAGTGTAATTTGTGCGGAAAAGTATTTAAAGCAAGCGTTTGCACGACCAAATGTCCCGTGTGTTGACTTTATGCAAGCCCAAGAGTCGCAAAATAGCGGGCTGAAGTTATACTTTAGGTTGCCACAAACATCATGGGAAAGTTAACCCTTAATATTCTGGAATTAATAAGGCGGAAATGACTGGACTATCCAGACTAGCCGTAAGGTATCTTATTACCCCAGTGCCTTCGGGGCGACTTGCTTCTGCTATAAAAGACTTTTAAGGCTTTCTTCTGGTCTAGAAAAATTTTTTTTTCAAAATTGTTGTTTTGTTTTTATTTTTTAGCTTAGATATTCAAAAATATTATCCCAAATGGATTTTTAAAAATGCGAAATACCTTAGGATTATATAGCTTTTTTTTTTGTTGACCAATGACTTCGGTAAAAAATGCAATTTTCAAATTACTTGAAACTTAAAAAGGCGTTTATCTCGAAATCACGGTTTTCAAAATGTTGCCCACGTTTTCTCAAGTTCTACCGAACCGATTTTGATGATGTAGGGCTTTATGGACGCAGAATTAACGTGGCTATCGTCCCTACCCCATTTTTCAGAAAAAAAGTGTTTACTATTTTTTTTGTACACTGGACTGCAAAAAAATGGTCAAAGATCGATTTTTCATTTTTAAAAGGCCGCATTTTTTTTAGATTCAATTTTATTTTCTATTCTGCTACGGACGATAATGGCATTCATACTAACAAACTTCCCATCTGATAATTGTAACTTCTGATAATTCTAGCTCCTGGAAACGTGGGTACCATCGACACATCTTTCTTTGGAAGAGCCTACTTTGGATTAAATTTAGCCCAAATATTGGAACTAAAAGTATTGAATATGTATAATACATATGGGGTATTCACTTTGTTGAGCACTTGAGCACTTGAGCAGTTTTGCCTGACTAGTGTTGTGAGCAGCCCTCTGTGCACGAAATTTGTGCACAACTACGTTTGAGATATGATTTATTTTTACGGTGCCGAGTAGTAGTCGGCATCGTGGAATCGTACGATTATAATCGAAAAACCGTAAAAAATAAAATAATAATAAAAATATTAGCAAGGTTTATTTTGGTGGCACAGTTTGGGAGCCAGCATCCAGCACTCGGCTGACGACTTATTAAATCGCGAAATAATACCAAAGAGGATAAAAATATTAAAAATGTCAAAAAAACTTTATGCCCAACCAAGTAAAAAAATCATGCCTAGATTAATGCATAAGCGCAATTCGCAGCTGAAGGATCTGCATGGTAACAAAACCTCTTAGTGCTTAAGAAAATGCTTTTCAAGGGCACAAGTGACCACACATAACTACATTACCATGATTTTTAATAAACCGAACCGCGATAAATACCATGGATGACCAATGTTAAAGAATATAGTGAACATCATAAGGAATGTTTCAAACCACTTTTTAGGACTCACAAATCATCAAATCGCGGGAAAATACCGTTGCGGTTCAAAAATATAAATAATGTCAAACATACTTTACTTCCAACCAAGTAAAAAATCAGGCCAGGATTAATGCATTAAAGCAATTCACATCTAAGGGATCGCCGTGGTAATAAAATCGCTAAGTGCTTAAGAAATTGATTTTCGAGGCTAAAAATGAGCACACATGACCATTACATTACCATGATTATGATAATACTGAACCACGATAAATACCATGGATGACCAATCCATGGATGACAACACCGGCAATTAATTTGAAAAAGTTTTCGGAAATTTTGAAGAAATGTTCTTCTTCTAAGTTCTTTGTTAATGGTCATCCATGGTATGTATCGCGGTTAGTCACTAGAGGTTGGTCATAATCATGGTGATGTAGTTATATAAGATCTATTGTGGCCTTGAAACTAGTTTCTTAAGTAATTAGCGGTTTTAATTCCACGGATAACCCTTAGCTGCGAACTGCGCGTATGCAATAATCCTTACATGGTTTTTTTCCTGTTTGTTTGACATTATTACTATTTTTGATCCTCAACGGTATTTTTCCGCGATGTGATGAGTTGTCAGTCACGAAAAGTGGTTTGAAACATTCCTTATGATCTTTACTGTATTTTTAACCATTGGTCATCCATGGTATTTACCGCGGTTCGGCATTGTCTTAATCATGGTAATGCTGTTATGTGCGGTCATTTTTGGCCATGGAAAGCAGTTTCTTAAGTAGTTCGCGTTTTTATTACCTCGGAAAACCCTTATCTGCGAATTGCGCTTATACAATGATCCCGCCATGATTTATCACTTTATTTGCACTGTCTTTTTTTTATTACTATTTTTTATCCTCTTTGGTATTATTTCGCGATTTAATAAGCCGTCAGTCTCGAAAGCTGCAGGTAAAGGGCGATTCCGAACCCTGGAAAGTAAACATGAGTACGGTGCCAAATTGACAGCTAGGTAATCGTACTCATTTGTAATCATACTCGGCGAGTAATTATCGATTACTTTTTTATTTACTCGTGCAGGTCTCTATAAGGTACAAGTGCCCGACTTTTCGTAGTCAGGGCCTGGGTCGAGCAAGCTGTGCACAATTTGTTCAGAGTAAATTGTTGTTGGAAATGTTTACACTTTTCCCCAAGTGCTCAAGTGCTCAACAAAGTGAACACCCTAATAGAAAACTCGAATCTCATGGAAAATATTGTTATGTTTGCTTAATATAGACTATATCTTTTTATTTTGGGGCAGAGTATTTCCTTCTTTTTGGTAAAAGCAGGAAAAAATTAAAATATCAATTATATCGATATATCGATGTTTTAAAAGTAATATATTTAATATCATTTGATATTTTTTCAAATCAGAGAATATCATCGATACGATATTTTAAAAATATTCGGCAACCCTAATTAGGTCGGACATTTTATATATGGAAAAATGTAAGACCATACAAAATTAGTTTTAGGGTCTGCGACTTGGATTCAAAGATTATCACTCATACGTACTGTTGCCCTTGGCTATATGTTTAATTTTTTAGTAGTTGGCGTAGACTTGGTTTACAGTCATAACATTTGACATGACCATTAAAAATGTTTTTTAAATAACCAACACAATATGTAAATAATATTTACCAAATATATTTCGTAAAAATCGTATATTACGTAAAACTTTATATTGCGCTGTTCACTTCATTATTACATTAAGAGGCTATCAGGATATCTTTTGAAGTCAGGTCCCACACTGAACTGAAGTGCTGCGCATCACGGTTGCAGCCGTTTCTGCGAATAGTCTACTTTTACTGTGCTGCTTATAAATAAACTTCTACTATTCTACTTCTACTTTTATTTCTAAACTACTATACTGCTATGTGCAAAAAATTCAGGGAAATTGTTTACAAATCAAAAATTCTTTATTTATTATTGTCAATTCATTGCAGTAAAGTAACCTCCCCCTACTGCATTACAATTGTGCCAACGTTTTTTACAATTTTGTTTGTGTTTGTAGGACAATTTTAAAAGCTGCAAACTCTTCTTCTGGTATAGTCTTTAATTCCTTCTTCGTTTCGGACTCTATCTCTTTTATCGATTCAAAACGGTGTCCACGGAGCGGTCTCCTGAGTTTAGCGAATTGCCTATGGAAGCCCAAACGGACACTCAAAATGGGTTCCTCTGTTACGTCTGTAGGCCCTTGTTAAAACCCCGCTCGTGGAACATGCTGACTCCAACTTGCGAGCCACACTAGTCGCACTTTATGACAGTCTTAAACATTTAGTCCCTTATAAGAGTCTTAAGTTACCGACCAAAAATAAATTCGATTCCTGCTCCATTTTTATTTGTTGCTCGATTAAATTCAAATTGGACAACTTTTAAAATGATACGAAGAATTCGTCGACAAAATTTCGATCCGGTGAACGTGTCGTATACGTAATATTTGTGGAAACTTTGAAGGATTTGATTTTTGAATTTATTATGTACACTTTAAAAGTAATCGTTTAAGATGGTAACAGTTAAATTTTTTATCGGCGTCCACCCTAAAGTACATATTTGCTATGGTAGAAATAGGCTATAAGATGCAAAGCAGAACCGACGCCAAAGTAAACGTGAAAATTCTAGAAATAAGTAATTCAGGCATGTTCCTAAAACCTCTAACAACCGAAAATTAATTGTCGGTGTTTCTGCTGCAATTATTGTGGGGCCAAGAGTTATGACTCCAATAAAATACTAAGGTTCAAAACTTGTATGCTTAACTGATTGAATTGTGTTGATTTTATTAAAGATTAGCTTTAAAATGATTTGTATCCTTCTTGGTTTCTTTGCTTTTTATGGTGTGGTCGAGAGAAATACACTTGGGCGACTAAATTCTGTTTAAGCTCTATGGGAACACTTACCTTTAACGGCCTTATGAAGCTTCTGAAAATAGGCAATGACCAAGATATTACCCAGCTCGGTGTGAACAACTGGAGCCATCTGCCTACTTCGTGAGAAGTGAAAGAAGTCACCCGCCCACCCAGTATCTTGCCATGCGCATTCAGTTTGACATTTGTCTTCTGTTTGTCATTTTATTATTCATATTATTTAGTCTGACTTTTTTGTTCGCCTGATAGCGTTAAGTTCGTACAATGGATGTTGTTATGTTTACCGGGAATCGGCCCTATTTAGTATGCAATTCGGTAATGCATCTGTTTTGCTTGATTCGTAATTAGTTTTTTCGCTTGTTGCCTTTGTTAATCAATTTGCTACACCACACACATACAATTTGTATTTATTAATTTTTTGTATATTTATTTGTTGTTTGTTTTGTTTTGTTATTTTAATACGTATAAATAAAAACTTAAACAAATTTACTGCACACACATGTTTTGTTTATATACCTTTGTTGACTACAAAAAAAAAATTATTTATATATATATATATTTTGTTTTGTTTTCTTTTGTTTCTATCTTTGTTAGAATCTTTCAAGTGTTCAACATTTTGTGTAACGTAGTTGGCTATTTTCGTTTGATGTTTTTGTTTATGTTTTGTTTATAAAATTGCTGCACTTGCGCCAACAACAAATTTGTATACTAAATATTCCATAATCATGCCTAAAATGTTTGCGAATGTTTCGTATTCCATAGGTTCTTGTATAGTCGTCGCTCTGCTCTTCTAGTCGCCTTTAGTTAATATTAAATTAAATAATTACAACAACATTTAGTTTTCGGTTTTTGTTTTCTGGTTTGTCTGCTTAGTCTAATGCATCAATTGTAGATTTGATTTTTAAAATTTTTTTTTATTTTTACAGTGCTTCAAGTTGGCTACGATTTACTATTTGTACCCTTGCAGATGACCAGAATTAAAATGTTTCAGATGGCAGATGGTTAAACAAGTCGCATCTTAAGATGCAGCTAAGCTGTTGAAACTTCAGCCCCGAGGATATATTACACTTGCTTTTTCTCTTACACATGTGGGGTTGACTCTGGCTTAGGCCATTAAGATTGACCCAGAAGAAGAGAACATTTTGGCATAAGGTTCAGATAAAAAATAAAAGAAAATGCATTAAGCCATTTGCTTGAAGAGTGAATGATTATATTCAAAACTGAAATTCGAATTTGCGTTATTAGGATTTACGATTTCAAATGCAGCAACAAAAGTCAAGCTGTACCAGGGCTTTAAATCGAAATTACTATTTTCGATTTGTGGGTAATTACATTAAAAATTACAATTAACATTAAATTTATTTCAATAATTCTATCTCAAAATTTAATTGTTGATAATTAAAAGTATTTGAGGAAATTTCCGATGCAACTTTTCATTACATGAAAGTAGTTGAAATGGTAATTAAATTTTTAACTATGAAATTATTGTAATTGTAACGATAACTAGATTTTTAATTACCCAAAAAATTGTAATGGTAATTTCGATTTACAACCCTGATTAGACTAATAACAAGAAGCGGTTCTTTATTTTCGTCATACAGTCCTCAAACGTGGAAATCGGTAATTCCACTCTTTATTACTATAGTTTGGAATGGTGATCTCAAAAATATATTTCAAAAATATTTCATGGCTCCGTTTTTGCAAAATAAATTTTTATTTTTATTATATTTTTAATTTTGAATTGTTTCGGTAGGTGCGTAAGAATTTTAACCGCCACATCTCACTTCAAAATTGCCAAGATATGAATCTAAAGATAATTAGACTGTTAATAAACGCGTACAACATCGTTTTTACATCAAAATAATAGTTTAAATTTAACGACCAGGAATAATTAAAAAAATCGTTTTTTTTGCCCAAAAATGCTAGAAATTTTATTTTCAAACGCCTAGGAAAACTATAAAAACAATTCAAAAAACCATTTTTATTTTTTCTTCTTAAGCATCGCACTTCTACGAAAAAAAAACTATAACGATGATCACAATCTATGAACAAACACAGGAGGTGCGAGCAATTTAGTGCAAAAACAATGTGGTATTTCGTGATTATTTAAAAATAACAAAATTAAAATAAATACAAATTTGATTCATCTGCGGTATGTATTAGTGTTGGGTTGCTCATGAGCGAGTGAACAAAATTGAGTTGTTCTTTGAACTGAGCAAGCGAACATGTTCTTCTTCAATTGTTCATTTTTGTACAGCAAGTCTTGTACACCCTGTCTTGCTCTGAGTTGTTCTCTTGTTCTGTTCTTGCTCTGTTGTTCTTTTGCTCAGAGGGATGTTCTGTCTTGCTCTGTTAACTGTTCAGTCATTCCCTCGCTTTGTGAGCTGTTCAGTCTGTCTCTTGCTCTGAGAGTTATTCTGTCGTCGCTGTAGAGTTGGTTTTGTTGCTCGATCTGATCAGTGAACTGTCAGGTGACCTGACTGTGATTAGTTACTGTTGTTGTCATTTTGGCAACTCTGTAACCAACCTTAAGTGGAATACGTCCCTATTTTAAGTCAGAATGTCTTTAATCAGAAAGCAAAGCGATATTTGAATAATAAAACGGCGAAATGTAAAACGGCAGAAAAAAACGATTGTGAAAATATCGAGCAATCGGTCTATAAGCCAACAAAGGATTGCAAGCTTGTTAAGCCAACCCTACTTGCCAAAAATACGCAAGAGAAATGGCTAATATTATGAGCAAACTGAGCTTGGCATCTGCATAATGATCGGGGGAAAAACAGCAATACACACACATACACTTGTAATCATCTGTTTTCTCTCTCTCACTGAGAACACAAGAACAACAAAACAAGAACAAGTGAACAACAACAATTGAACAAGAGAACAAGTGAGCGATTTGAGTGAGAAAAAAAGAACAACCTTTACCCAACACTAGTATGTATTCAACGCATTTTCTCACCAACACCTTATTTTCTTTGTAAAAGTGCGATTCTTAAGTAGAAAAAAAACAAAAATAACTTGTTGGATTTATTTTATATTTTTCTAGGAGTCATTTTTGAGCAAGAAAAACATTTTCTTTAAATATTCTTTCTAAATTGCAAACGATGTGAAACAATGTTCTACGGGATCACTTATTATCTTTCGATTCACACCTTAATTGGCTCCATCTGTCAAATCTAACAATTATGAATACGGGTCTGGCTTTTAAAATAGAAACACCTACCGAGCCATTCAAAAATTTTTCAAATCCATTTTTGAGATCACCATTCCATACTACACTAAGAAAATATTTCAGTTGAAATAGGTCATACATTTTGTTTATTTTTGTAAACTAATGTTATCAATGCGTTGAAAAGTTCTGCTCTTCGAATACAAAGTTCATTGTATAATAAATTAAACGATAATAACTGTGAAAATGTTTTAAAGATCCAATAAGATATAAACTGAAGCTCGAATCAAAACAAAGGGTTCAATGCTTTTAAAGCCCGTTTATAGACCCGGAACGGTCTCGAATTGTTGAAGCGAACATTCTAAAGGGCTACAGGGGCTGGGAGTGTATTAAAATGGAAAGGTCACTTTATGCTTTGAAGACTTCGGTATGTCAAGTGATTTATATTAAGCCCTTTTACCGATTTATCTTGTGCAAAGTATTCAAACATTTAAGTGAAAATTTGTAACTTCACGCACACAATGAAAATCGGGCCCTTGAGGTCTCAGAAACGAAAGTTGTTTTGGTAGAGAACAATTTGTTTAAGAATTAGTCCGATTTAATATGTACTCGTCCGATAGCTTAAAAAAAAAATATAAAACCGCTCCGTATTTATTCCGAGTGAACCAAACCAAATTTATCTGTTTGGCCCACTAAGCATTTCTTTATTTTATACCAAAACCAAAATTTAAAAATTTCGTATAAGAATTATTTGCACTTCGGCTGCTTAAAATGGTACTGAACTGAAGGTGGTATTGTACATCAAGACTTTGTTTAATAGGAGGTAGGAGTCCGTGCCATGGAGCAATCAGGTGCTAAACGATAGTGTCCTTACTTACTTATAGTACTTATACTGCCCAAAAAGATACTTCAAAGTGCCAGTAGTAAATCACTGAGGTTGGAGCGAGACGACCATAACCCAAATGTATCCAGAGAGAGCGAACAGCTGACCAAAAAGTATCTAGAGAGCGAACAGCTGACAATTTTCTGACAGAAGCGGTGTCAACTGAGCAGCGTTTCTCTCTAATACTCTTTGCTCCATGTTCGCGCTTTTCAATCAAATGACAGCAACCCACTGAATCTGTGGAGTCCCGAAAAGAGAACCTGTCATAGTTGTATCATGGATAAATCGATTGGAAATGTATAGATACGTCAGATTCAAATTTAATTGGGAAAAGCAAATTAGCAATATCCAATAAATTCGGAGAAAGAAAGGTGTTTTTACCTCTTAACTACATCCCTCACAGAGTTGGTGGAACCCTTCTATATAGTGTGTGCCACTTCTGAGTTTTTTGGAGCTGCCTGCTCAATTCTTAGAGAACTGAGTCTACACTAAGCAACAGACAAACAGCTTATAGAAGAAACCATTGTGTTTTTTATAGAATTCTAACACCTTCTAAATGCTAGAATGTGACAAACGTTTCGGACTAGGACACTCTGGGCTCCTATCTTTAAATAACTTTTATTTTACATATCAGTATCCCTTTGGAAGATGTATCCATGTGTACATTGTCAGCATTGTTGTTGTAGCTTTCCCATGTCAAATACTAAGAACGAGTTGTACCAACTGTGCCTGTCGTGCTGCAAGGGTATTTAAACTTCGGCATACCGAAGTCGGCTTTCCTCTATTTGTATTTTTATGTTGCATTATGTTTTTCGTCTTCTTCTTCTTTTGTTTTAAACAATTTCTCCTCGCTTGTGTGTGGGAGTGATTCTTCTTTTGCTCCCAAGTCCCTCCTTTTTGGCAATGACGTACTGATTTTGTTGTTTCGCTTGCGCCTCCCCCCTCCCTTGGCTACGCTGCTGCTTTCCTTGTGGTTAAAAATTAACTGTAGTTAAGTACATTATAAGTTACATATGCGTATGTATATATGCACTATAGTTATAGTTGTAGTTATGTATGTGTATATTTATATAAAGTAAATAGATTACGTAATTGCAACATTATGCTTGCTCTGCTGCTCGCCACTGTCCTCGGATTGTTTTTGTTCTGTTAACATTGGTTGGTTGTTTTTTTTTTTTAGTTTTTATACAAATTTCAATTTGCCCCTTTTTGAAATTAAGGAAGAGCTTAAGCTTAGTCAAAAAAAAAAATGGAAAAAAAATCAAGTTGGATAACAATTCTTTTTCTTTTTGTGAACATACAATTAATAAAAAATAAAACGAAAAGTCGCAAAACTTTGCCTATATCTAGAATGCATCATCAGCAACAAATACAGAATATAAATTATGCTCAAAGAGATATTTCTCTGTGCGGTTGAGGAGGTTGAGAGTACAGGCAAACCGAACTACATGGCTGGAAATTGAAATCTATTTACAAAGTTTTCAGTTGGGAATGTGGTCGATTGGGCAAGGGCGAGAGTGGAGTGGAAACGGATTCATCATTATGACTCGTCCCGATTGTTGTGCACCCACTGGGCGGGCACCCATTGCGGTTCACGTTCCAGTGAATTGATTTCCGCCAGCAGCTGGTGATAGGCACGCTCAGTGTCATTATTGATGATAATCATATCAAACAGATGACCCCATCTGGCTTCCATATCCCGGGCGGTGGCAATGATATCCTTTAGCTCTTCCTCCTGTGTGGGGTAAGAATAAGGAAAAGCGATAAGTTTCGAATTAATTACAATTTGAATCACTGAAAAGTTACTAATCGCTGATAAGCTTGCATTTAAGAAAGACTCTTCGAAAATGTAGCTTCCAAATTCAGTGTGTGAAAAGGCTTGGACTTTCTTATAACCACAAAATGGAAAAAAAGGTTTTTTAAAAACGTGATATCTCAGGTTTTGTTTGTCAGACAAGTTTCAAGTTGATATTGGTGGAAAGCATTTTAATCTTCTACTCAAATTATAATTTTATAGATTTTTAAAATTATTTAATAATATTAAGTTACTAGCAAAAAGCCCGTCGCGCTTCGCTGCGCCTTCAACAGAATAGATCCAACGCACACCCACATCCCACCCACTTTCCGCCCACTTCCCACCTACATCCCACCCACATTCCACCCACTAGCCACACACTTCCCGCCCTCTTCCCGTCCACTTCCCGCTCAAATCCCACCCACTTTCCACCTACATCCCACTCACATCCCTCCTAATTACCGCCACATTCCACCCACCCACTTCCCATTTCCATCCCACCCACTTCCCACCTACATCCCACCCACTTCCTGCCATCATCCCACCCACTTCCCGCCCACTTCCCACATACATCCCACCCACATCCCATTATTTTGCGTACTATGCTTACAAACCAAGTTTCAAGTCAATCGGATAAAAAAAAGTGTTTACCATACAAACTTTTCGGACGCTTTTCCGACTCTTCCGGGTGGCATTTTCCGGAAAATTGTAACACAGTTATTGTTGAATTTTCCTATAGATCTTTGAAAATGTGTTTGAATCTGATCGGATAATAAGCAAAAAAGTTTCATACAACGCAGTTTTCCGCGAATTTTCTAACTTTTGGGGATAGATTTACCAAAATTTGAAAGTCACTTCGTTTATGTTTTATTATGTGTAACTTTGAAAATGAGTTTCGAGCTTATCGCTGGCAACAAAGTTCGCCCATCAACTGACCACCCACTTTTCCGGGGGGTGATTTTTCCGGTTTTTCGGAAGATTGGTATGCAGTTGTTGTTGAATTTTCATATAAAGCTTTGAAAATGTGTTTGAACTTGATCGGATGAAAAACAAAAAAGTTTCATACAAAAGTTTTCCGCGAATTTTCCTACATTTCCCGGCAGAGTTTTCAAAAAATCCTTTCTTAGTACTCACTTTCAGCATAAGATAAAACTACTGTTAAAATCTCATCTTCCAATCTTTTATGGTTTAGGCTGTGCGACGGTCACCAGTCAGTCAGTCAGTCAATTGTTGTAAAAATTATTTATAATTTTTCCGTCGTAGGTTTACAGGATACCAATTTATTCTCTAACACAACTTAAATTTTGGTGTTTTCAAAAAGATGGATTTTATAGTTTAAAAGATATTAATTGGAAGTTACACAAAAAAATATACCCTTAAAAAAGTTGTTCACCAGTCAGTTTTAAAGCTTTTGATTGAAACAAAGTTGGGTTGTATTTATCAAGCTTTTCAAAACGTCACAAGCGAGAGACTATATCACAAACTCATACGCATGCTAAGCAAAACTTAAATTTTGTTGTAAAAAAAATTATCAGAAATATGGGGACTTTGTTTTATAGGCTCACCTCCTGGGAGTCCCCCGAGTTCGAACCCGTGAAACTTTTTGGGTTCGGGTTCAGAAGGTCGCAGAACCTAGGTTCGGGTTTGAACCTGGGTTCAGGAATAATGTTGTTCTTCGCTTATTCAGCAAACATGTACGTAAGTTGAAGCTGAAGTTTAGTGCCAATTACCCTTATTCCAGATTGCTGCTATGTTTCAGATCTTATTTAGTTTATATTAAATTTGGCTCTATGCAGAATATGGGAAATCGGCCCTTGATAACATCATATTCGAACTTGGATGATCGGACTTTTTAGCAGGCTCAAGGTCAATAAATCATGGCCCAATGAGTATTAGAGATAAAATGAACACTGCCTCACAATCTTGAGTAATGATAAACAATAGTCCGCATTGAGATTCTTATTGTCCGTTAGAGCGAGACGGGCGTATTCCCAAGTGCACTTAGAAAGCGCAAGTGACAATGAACAGCTAACTAATTTCTGACAGAAGCGGAGTTTAACTCAAGACAAACGACACGAAGAAGGAGGGTCGACTGTACAGATGTTTTAAGAACCTTCCGGTTCTATTATAAACAGGCTTTGCATATCTTCTGCAAGTTGACAGAGGCCATTGCTATGAGTATTCGGGAATTCCAAAGGCGGCACAAGCGAAAAAGCTGACAACTCCAAATTGACAAAAGATTTGTGAGTGCGTGTGCACCTTATTTATTTATTTATGTGATATTTTTCATATAATTCCATATAAATATTATACAATGAAGCAAAGTGTTTCTTTGTAAACTGTTTTTATTCCAAGGCTTACAAATGTTGGAAAATGGCAACCTTGACATTTACAGCAGCTAGAGAATTGTAAAAGAACATGTTTTTTGAACCGAACCCTTTTCTATTTTTTTTGCTCCAGTTCAGGTTCGGGAAGAAAAAATAGTTTTGCTCCAGTTCAGGTTCGGTTCGGACTTTCCAAAAATTCTGGTGTTTTCGACTCCGGAGCGGTTCCGCTCCGAACCGGTTTGCAGCCCTGGTTCTTTTATTAAAGTTTTCATTACACTCAAACGCGGCACATTGCATTGCAAACAGGAGTAAAAATGTCGTTGAAACTTCATTTCTTGGATTCTCTTTTGGATTTTTGCCCTGAAAACCTCGGCGAGGTATTGAGCATGGTGAACGATTTCATCAGGATACAAGGAGTATGGAACGCCGCTATCAAGGACTTTGGCCATGATGGGTTACTTTTGTTGGTTTCTTTCGCGTGAAACAGCGGAACAAAATGGACCATAGACATTTTTAATACCACTTGCACGGTAAAACTGAAATTACTAATTTTTTAGATAAATGCTAATAACTTCTACAATTTCCAACAAATTTCGATGTATGAAACCTTTTTGAATTTCTTATACATTAGGTTACATCATCCAACTGAGAAAGAAATTTTAAGTTTTTTTTCTCGGTGAAAATAACGGTGTAATTTACGTTTTTTTTCCAATTTCCAATAAAAATGAAACAAAATTTTCGAGATCTTTTTAATTAGCAACCACACTACAAATTTGACAATAAAATTATGTATAAACCGATTGAAAGATAATTTTATTAGCTTTAATTTGGTGTACAAAACTTATTCATAAGTTATTTCATCATTGAGATATTTGAAATTAAGCGAGAGGTCCTTTTTCAAAAATGCAAAAAACGGTCATTTGGGATTATCTCGAAATCTGTTCTACTGAGACATTTTCAAGCTCCATATTCGAATTCAGCGCGTTATTTTACATAAGGAGTGACATCAATTTGTAGGGGAGTACAAAAAGTTTAACTATTTGTAAGCTTGTGTTATCAAAGCTCCATTGTATGACCGTACTCATCTTTGTGAATTCAAGAGTCTTTGGCAACGCAAGCATGGAGAGCGACTGAACGCAGTACATGTTGAGATCTAAAAGCGATGCATCAGTGTCCCAGAGAAGCTTAGAGCTATTGCTTTATAGTTAGTGTTTTTACGATCTAGGAGAGAAAAACTATTTCTACGATGAGTCTTCCATTTAAAGGTGAAGAAACATTTTTATGGCTAACCAACAAACTGATCTCTAAGCACCATGAAGAAGCTCGAAAATATTACTCAATTTATCCTCAACGGCTTTAACTGAACTAAGCTTTAGATTTATGTGAGTTAAGCCTTCTGCTGTGGAAAAAGATTGGCTTCGCAGAATACCCTTAGTCTGATTTTCCAGAGCCTATAAGGGTGCGCTCAGAGTCACTTCCACAGTTCCACGTAAGCAAATGTGGCAACCACTCAGTGCGTCACCGTAATACTTTCCCATGGGGAGACCTTTCAACTGAACATACAGTTCCTTCTTAAACTTTAAATATCTGTTTTCGATTATAAGGCTCAAAGCCTTACGAGGAAAGATAGCTGATAAAAGGGCACACCAGTAGGGGATCCATGAGAATCATCAGTGATCTACCTTTAGAATCGTGTATAAAGGTTGTGAAATCACACAGAACACCTGCTATGTTACAGTCCCAAATGTTACTCAGGACGCAGCAGAGCGTTCCGCCTCTCTTATACAATTTCTAGCTTAGTCTTCCGTCTTATTCTCACCTTGAATTTCCAACGAGCGATACACCGTGACGGTTCACTAATTATTGCTTACCTTGAAGGGTTCACCGTTGCGTAACTTCTTCTGGCGCAGCTTGTCGAGACTGGGCGGTGCCACTAGCACCACATACGGCTTGAGGTCGGAGGCACGCAACAATTTCAGACTCTGCGGATGCAGGTTAAGCACACAGATCTTACCGCTGGCAACGACTGTGCGTATGGCCTCCAGTGATGTGCCTAGAGCCAAAGGAAGGAATGAAAAACCCGGCTTATGTTGTCCCTTGGGGCACTTACCGTAGTAGGCTTTCTCGTATTCTCCATGCTCCACAAAGCGACGGGCCAGAATGTCCGCTTCGAAGGCTTGTCGCGTGATGAAGTGATAGTCGACGCCGGGCACCTCTCCCTCACGTCTGGCTCGTGATGTGTCTGCACAGAAAGAGAGAGAGAGAGAGAGAGAGAGAGATAGAGTGAGAAGAGGTCTAAGCATTAAGGTGGAGGGCTATGAAATAGCAGCGGGTGTTGCTAGCAATGCTCTGGGAAACAGTGGCAACTGCGTTGCTTTACCCTTGGCTGCCTTGGCCGGCTTGAGCCGCTCCTCTAGCAAATAGAAAACTAAACGAAACGGAAGATTGGATCAGAGTACATCAGGCTTGAGCTGGACTTACGTGGCACTGCCGCTGAGAAGCGTTCCGAGTCCGCCATGAGACGCTGGCGCAGCTCGTGTCTGCCTATGTTGGGAGGTCCGATGAGGACAATGGGTCGCTTGTGAGTGGCACGGGGATAGTAAAGTGCCACCTCCTCATAGGTGAGTATCTCCTCGGGATCGGTTTCATCCGGAGCAGTGGTGGCGTACAGTGGATATCTGGGAGAAAGAAGCAGGTTAGTGACTCGGATGGGTCGTGTCTGGCGCAATGCACCGCTTACCCCGCTTCGGAGCTGGCCTTCTTCTTCTTCTTTCGTCCCTTGCGCGCACACAGCAACGTGGCTCCCTTGCTGCTGGCCCCATCCTTGCCGCGAGACCGCGCCAAACCCGCCTCCTCGGCTATGGCCAGCTTCATGGTCTCGCGCTGATGCTGGAACGACTGACTAGGAATGAGGCCGGCCAGCGTCTGATCCTCCTCGCCCTCCCGGTACGCCTGCCACCAGTTAGGATCCTCGCGCGAAATCACATGTAAGACATCGCCCTTCTGAAAACTGATGCCCAGCTCCCGGCACGGTATGTACAGGTCGTCCTCGGGGTCATAGTCGAAATGCGCCCGCACGTGCAGCACGGCCGTATCGCGATGTGCGCCCAAGCCAGAGCCGGCACCGACTATTGTGACGCCACCTGGCGGCGGACTGCCCGCTGGCACAATGAGGAACGTCAGGGTACCCTGCATGGCCCCCAGCAGAGCACACACCTCGTTCACCGTCTTGCCACGCAGCTCCTGGCCATTCACCTCGAGTATTTCGTCCCCCTCGTGCAGCAGTCCCGACTTCTCGGCGGCGCCGCCACGCACTATCCGCCCGATGACCACCGCCTCGCCCTCGTTGCGCACGGTGGCTCCCAGCGGCTCCGTTGACTTCTCAATCTGAATAATCCGAATGTTGTCGTTCTGATCGTTCAGAGTGCCAAAGCAGGCGCTCATCGGTTGAGGCGACTCGCTCCTGGCCGCCAGCGGCAGTGGCATGGCTCCGCGCTGCGCCAATGGAGGCGGCACCACGGGCGGAGACACTGCCACTGGCATGCTTCGCTTCGCCGCCGCCACTGGACTACTGTGACCGCTCATGGTCAGCGTGGGTGTGGGCGTCGGCGAAGGCGTGGCATCTGTATGGTTGGCAATGCGATCGTGGGCCAGCAGGAGGCCCTCCATTTCGTGACTGGTGAGCAGGTTGCCCAGCTCGATGGCAGCCGCCGTATTCGACTGTGTAAGCAGCTCCACGATGTCCTTCTGCAGGCCCAAGGCACTGGGATGCAGGGGTCCGGGGACACGAGGCCGACGCCGCTGCAGGACAGCGGTACGAGCGGCCAGCACATGGGCCACCCCGGCACTGGCCAGGACACTGTGGGCCGCCGAAACGCGACCGGCCAACGTGCTCAGACCGCTCTTGCCCAGCTGACTCTGGAGGCGTGTGAGGGCGGCTATCAGTTCGCCATAGCCTGCAAGAGGTAAGGGTGGGTTTTGAGTAAAACAAGTACACGGCGGTATGCTCCCAAGATCTGGTACCCACCATCGATCTGCTCCGTTTGCGGCTGCTCCTCATCCGGAAGGTACGCCTCGTTCTCCACTCCGGCTGGCATCGGTATTGCCTGCTGTTGTTGTTGCTGCTGCTGGGCCTGTGCCATGGCCTTGCCAGCAGCCGTCGCTGTGGCCGTATCCTGCAGCGCCTTCAGCTTACGCGATCCACGCAGGCTGTTTCGCAGGAACTCATTTTGCTGGGCAATGCGCTCCTCCTCCTCGCGTCGCCGGCGCAGTTGCTCCTGTTCAACGAAAAAGAAAAAGATAAAGAATAATGCTCAGAATTGGGTGGTAGTCGGGCGGAGCTGATGGTGCTGGACCTGGGCGATGACACTTAAGTGGCGCACTTAATCCGCATTCGCGGCAATTGTGCTAATTTAATTAGCACCGTTCCAAGCCCCGACACAAAAGCAAACATTGGAAAAAATTAAACGGAGTCTGAGAGGGTTGAGATAACAGCAGCGAAGCGTGAGTGACCGACCTGCCAAATACCCTATATGTATACCACAAGTCCGTAAGTGGAAAAGCAGAAAGACGGGTAGTTTTAATCGTAATTGGAAAAAGATATGTTAGAGCTGTTACCAAAGACTTGGGAAAGAAATTAAGCTTTCTGTAAGTAATTGCAATGGCATTTCGTTTTAGGTTTCCATATTTTGTAGGGCAAAACAACATATTTTAGCCCCGATTCGTCACCCCGTTTTTATTTGGATGGCAGAAAAAGTCCCTGTTTCAGTTGCCCCTTTTATTTTCATCATGCGCGGCATTCCAACTTGAGAATTACAAGTGGTCCCATGTTTTAAAGCAGATGGAAGATTGAAAGATTGCATCGGCGCAACGCGTCTAGACTCGTATTCAGTCCAAGGTCCCCGAGTTCAAATCCCCGCAGAGTAAGTAAGTCTCTTTAGTATTTTAAATAATGGGATTCCTGCTCGGAATTCAAAACAAAATAATTAGTTCAACATTTTTTTGTATATTTAGTTACATATTTATATCTATAGGCCTGATTTCAGATGACATTAATTTTTATTTCGGCACAATCCTTCATTCAAATACCAGATATGTCATCTGGAATTAGTCCTTATACTATAAATTTATAGAAAAAAATGTGTGTAAGGGGCTATCTCCGCATCGCGTATACCAAATTGCTTGCGGGTTTTCTTATGATAGCCAGAGTATGTGGTATGGTTTTTATAAAAGAAAAATTGTTTGTTTCTATGAATAAGTTTCTCAAAAATTAAAAATTAGTCAAGATAAATACCAAATTTGTTTTTCAACGCCTATTTCTTTCATTTTGTGTCATTCTGTAGAACGGATAGCTTTGGTTTTTAAGCCTTTTTGTGTGAAAAATTCTTTTCTTCTTTTTTCAGAATAAACGGAACAATAATGCAAAAACAACTGCAAGTGAACGTCATGAAAAGCAAAATCTACAAGATGTTGCATTTACGTACAATATAGTTGGTCCAATGAATGAACTTTGTCGCCATTGTCAGGCATATAAATTTAAAGATGAAGCAGATGGGATGTGTGGTAAAATGAAATTTCTTGAATTGCGGACCATTGAGGGGTTGACACCTGAGCACATTACTTAATGGATTAACGCCCGAGTCCAATCAATTTTTGAAGAATATACGAAAGTATTAAATTCATTTAGTAAGCAGCGAAGTGAGCGGAGATGCTAGTTAAATAGAACAAAAACTAATATGGTGAGGTCAAAGTGTAAATATTAAATTTTCAGAGCATTATTCGCTTAGTCCCTGTAGGGAATACAACCAGAAATGTACTTGTCGCTAAAAACATGAAAATATCCAAATCCATGTATTAAAGTCGTCCATTTTTCACAGGCATGTCATAGGAATGAAACAATTTTCCCCGGTTGCAGCCATTCGAGGCATAGGCGGGAGAGAATTGTCTCATCTAGAAGGCATTTAAAACCAGTTTAGTAACAGATGGCAAAGATGGGAGAGAATTAATTTCTGCAGTAGACGTTTTCTACCAGTTAAATACCAGTTGACTCTTGTGTGTTTCTCTGGTATAAATGTATATCCACATCTGAATTCGTTTGCAACCAGTTAAAATACAATTCAGTTACAACTACCTCAAATTAGTATTTTAAACAAGCATTTCTTCGGAAGCTAATGTTTGTTGTTGCCCAACTCACCCGAATTTGGCAATTTTGCTACCAGTTAAATTCTACTTGTATTTCAACTAGGTGTAGGACAGTATTTTTTGTAACTAATTGACAATTTCACTGCAGGGGTGTAGTAAATAGTGCTGTAACTAGATACAGAATAGCGTTCTTCTACTTAAATAAAAAAACCTAAGAAACTTGAGCTGCGTTTGGTATAACCATACCTAAAAGAACATTGGCGGTTCTAGCTCTAATAACCTTGTTCTACTGCAAGGCTCGAAATGTTTTAAGTGGTAACATTCTTTCTGTGTATTTTCTTAAGTCACTTCTGAAAAATTTGACAATTGCCCGTGCACATTTAAAGGCTAGATTTACTACCGATATGTTATCGATTATCCAGGTGTCAGTATAAGTAACAGCTAATATTTTCCTTCCTCTTTTGACCCTTAAATTATGTTTAGTCATGGTGTTGAATGTTATTTCCTTTTTTTATAGAATGTTAAATCGCTATAATATATCAGATTAATTTATTCGGAACTTTTGCTATGACATGCGGAACCAGGCTTTTTTACAGCGGGAACTTTGACTTATTATTGCTGTTCTTTCATTCACACTTCGTGAATGCGATTGAATGTTTGCCAGTGGAACTAAGTTAAAGCTCTTATGGTATCTGCGATAGACCCATTCAAACAGAAAAATTTTCGATCCTATCATAGGTGTCACGGGCATATCCATATATAACCAAATTACAACGCAAAAACTAATTATCTTTATCACGGATATCTCTTTCGATTGGTTTAAAATCTCTCTTGTTTTCGCTCAATGTTTCACCCAAATAATTTAAACAGGCCAAAGTAATTTTAGAAATCTAAACAACATGACTTTTCTGGATCTTATGTGGCATCAAATGATGAAATTTGTACAATGAATATGGGCAAGTCCACAGAAAAGTCCACATTTCCAAAGAGAACCAATTAAAATTACTAATGTTGGCGAGTCTTAAACTTGTTCAATTTAATTTATAATCATTTGAACACTTTTTGTTGCCCATAGATTGCATTGATTTTCGGTCTCCTAAATGCTTATGAGGAGTTAAAAAATACTTCATAAGAAAACATAAGAAACTACGTGATTGCAACTAACCGTAAGTTTTTGCTTCAGACGTACCGTTACTTCAGAAATAACGCTAGTTTTTGAACATAATGACTTGGTAAAAAAAAACTTATATTATTGCAAATCATTCTGAGAAAAGTTTCAAATAAAAATCTTTGTCCAATTCGCAGAGTTTTGCCATTTTGTAATATAAGTCAAAATCCACTTCCGTTTTCTTGTAACGTCACGCCAGCAAATATTTTTGATTATACCCTTAAGTCCTTATGGCTAATTGATGTCATTATTGTTTTCTGCTTAAGCTCCATTTACACGACCTGATCGCTCAGATGAGTTTTCGTCAGAGAAAAACTCATCTGATCGAATCAGCCTGAAAAGCACAGATGAGGCAGTTGCAGAACCATTGGTTCATCGAAATCATCTGGTTCATATGAACATTGTGACGTTGCTTTGTTTACATAGAAGAAGATAAGAAGAATAAAAAGCGAAATAGCGATCTGCGTTCTGATGCTTTTTAAGTTCCAATTTATTTTTTGGATTTAAATAAGAATTCACTTCACATACAAGAAATATGACCGATAGCCTAAATTCGATAAGAAATGTATATCGATTGTCAGAAAATGGCAACGCCAGCACACTGCAGTTAGGCAGCACTGTAACTTGATAAATGCCACTCAGATGAGTGCTCAGGCCAAATAGAACCGGTTCTATTTCGTCTGATCGCTTATCTGAGTAGCTTCATGTCAACTCAGACGCCTTTTTACACGGTCAGACAGCAAATCAGACGAAAACTCAGATGAGTGATCAGGTCGTGTAAATAGAGCTTAAGTTACTGTTTAGAAACTGCCAATTCACTGATTAGTGACTGTTTAGTCGCTGTCAAGTCACTGTTAAGTCACCACAGTTTCCCTCCTCTTTCCCACCACTTTTACTCCTCTCCCACTAGAACAATCCGCAAAAACAACAACAAAATATATGCATGACGTCAGCATCACGTGACGCTGAAATGAAATTTTACTCCTGCTAAAATTTTCAGTAGCGAAATTAAATTTGTAAAACTTATTTTTCTAACAAACGTCAGATCACGTCAGATTGGAAATGTCCATATGCTGCCCTATTAGACAAAACTAGTTTGTCAATTAGATTAGCTGGCATTGCAGGCTCCATCTTAAAAGAATTACAACAACAATTTGTATAGGGTTGCCAAGCACAACTTTATGATTGGCGTGAAAATATTTTTCAATTTTGGAGAAAATGGGCGTATTCAGCAGATAATTCCGATTAGCGATTACCGATTTACGATTTGCGATTGCTGATGAGTCTCTGCTGAATGGAATTGATGGCAGACTGTAAGATAATCCGTGGGTTTGGTACTTTTAAAAATTAGAAAATATCTACTCAAAATCCTTTATATTTATAGATTTATTAATTAGAAAATTTTATATGAATGTCTGCACTAAGGTAGGCTGACCAAGCAATCGTTCAGCAATCATACGTTTTGTTCGATTTCTATTCAGTAAACATGATTGTCAAATTCTCCAATCCCAATCGGCAATCTCTGTATTCAGCAGGTAAAATCGGCAATCATAAATCACAAATCGTAAATCGGAATTACCTGAAACGCCCAATGACTTAAGTTTAAAATAAAATATTCTAGAAATTTAAAGTGAATATCAAATTAGCTCATAACGAAACTCTGTTTGATGAGAAAGATAATTATCTTAGAAGACAATCTGCTAGCTAGATATAAATAAAATGTCTCAAAAGTCTCTGTGACACCGACGCATTTTTCGAACCTCTAAAACATCAAAAGATTTCCGTGATCCGACTGCTTATAATATGATCTGAGCTGAGAGGTGTTTTAGCTAGTAAAACTTTTCAAGTCAAACAGTTTTTACTGCAACAATACGATCAGTTATAAAACTAATTTCTCCATTAGTGGACTACAACAAGAAAGTTTCAATTGTGGTCCAAATCGAAAACCCCGTAAAGCCAACCAGATCTTTAGCCAAACCCGCATTGTTTGTTTATCCTGTTATCGTATTCGATTTCGATCAATCGGCACAAGTTCCAATTTCTAAGAAACGATTCAAGCATTCGTCTATTAGGACAGTCGAAACTAGAAACCAAATCGCACAATCGGTCAATGGAAAAGTTAATATGAAAACTTTAAGAGAACTAAAGGTTTTTAATAATCTACTACTTTTTCTTTAAACTTTATGTCTTTAATATAATGTTTTGTGAAAATCGATAAAGCATTTTAAAGGAAATCATGAAGAAATCGACAGAGAAAGTCCGAAATATCACAGGTCCCAGACTGAATTCCTTTTACAAATCAGTTCGCCAGCCGAACCTTAAGTTTGGCGTCAGTTTCAAGATCCTTCTCTAAAAATAACAATGTCCGCTGTTAGAGTCACTCTTCTACACCCCCTAAGCTGTCACCTAATCTTTATAGGGTATACATTAGCCAGCAGCAGTGACCAAGGGGCAGACTTAGGCAGTTGCGGGAGACTTTTCAGGTGCATTGCAGCAAGAACAAAAGAAATGGAGGCAAAATACCGTTGAGGACAGATGGGCATTGCGATGAGTTAATGAGCGTAAAGGGTTTTGGCCAAAGGCGAATGGGAATGCGGATTGCTATGCAATTGTTTAGGAAGCCCTTCAAGTAGTTTTTCTTTTTTTTCTTTTGTTCTGTTCACAAATAGCCATGTCGAAATGTATTAATAACTAAACACTTTGGTTAAGATAAAATGGTTCCGTGACCCACACAAAACAAAAAAAAAAAGATAACAAAGTTCCAAACTTAATTGAAAGGCGGAAGAAGAACAAAAACAGAAAGAAAAAGCTACGAAAAAGCTGCTGAACTTGCATAATACAAGCCAAATTCCAGCAGTCCCGCGATGTGAACCAAGGAAAAAAAACTGCGAATGTCATTGAAGTTGAATGGTGGCAGATGGGCAAATTGAATGACAATAGGTAGGTAAGTTTATGTAGATATTGTTGTTGTAGGAAGTTCGAGAACTCACTGTACTCCCACATACACACACACACACACACACCCCTGCCCATTCGTGGATCAAATGAAGCCTACAAGTCTCAGCCCCATCAATCATCTAGGCCCAGCAATTGTAAAAAAAAAAAAAAAAAATACTAAACAGCAACTATTGTTGTTGTTGTTTTTGACGCTAAAGCCATGACATCATTATCATCATCAGCAAACAGCACAAACACCGGTATAAATAAATATTGAAATCGCGCGTACAACAAAAATTAAAAATATATTAAGTGAAGTTTCCATACCCTTTCCAAAAAAAAAAAACGGGTAGTTCTATTTCGTGGAACTATTGAACATAGACACACTAGAGATAATAGAACAAATTGCTTAGTTTGAAAAGGTTTAGTTTTGTTCAATATTTGAAATATATCAGTAGTTTCATGAGTGAGAGGTTACTGAATAAGAAGCTTCCTTAGCATAAAAAACAGACTTTTTTCTACAAACTTTTCGTCTCAGAGGTAGCTCGATATGAAAAGTATAGTCTTACCCCCGGATGCAATAGACTTGTGCCATTTTTTTTTCCAATTTTTAGAACATACTGCAAAGTCTTCTTCCGGAATAATCTTCGTTTCGGTTTTAATATCTTCTATCGATTTAGAACAATGAGTTTAGCGAATAGCCAGAATTCAAATGGTTCTAAGACAGGTGAATACGTTAGCTGCGGACCGATATTGTTTGAGTTTTTGGAGATATTTCTGTTTCTGGTTTTCCATGAAATTTGGCACCAATCGAGATTTCAATTTAATGAGGCCCAAATGGTCACTCAAAATGGTTTTTACAGATCCATCCAAAATTCCAAAAAAAAACAATAAGGTCTTGGACTGTCAATGGATTTAGGATCACCAATTCCTTGAATTTGTTGAGTACCTCATAAGTTGATGTTAATGATCATCTTCAACGCTTTTTCGACCCTCTTTGAACATTTTGTACCACTAATAAACTCTTGTCTTCAATAGAGCTTGCTTACCAAAGGCTTTCTACAACAGTTTTAACACGAAAATTTAATGGAACTGCGTTGTTGAATAGTTTCCAGAAATCTCATTTTTTGGCTCAAACTCTGGCATTTTAACACCAGTCTAGCTCAGAAACTGAAATTCTCAACGAAATAATCTAAAAGATTAAGCTTAACGTACATTATCAGACATGTTCTGAATTCCACTTTCACAAAACTTTTGTGATTTAAAACCGGTTTTAGTACTAGATTTGGACTTTAAATCACAAAACTTTTGTGGAAGTGGAATTGAGAACATGGCTGTATTTAAAACACAAGAAAATAATTTTATAAGATATTGATAATACAAATCAAAATTGAAAAATATTTCAACTTTTTGGTTTAATAATTATAGTAAAAAAACTTGTCATTAGATTTGACCCACTTCTTGCAAAGACGTATACTTAAGTAGCAGATGATTAAAGAAAATTGATATGTCATGATAGGTCTAATGGTTTATGAGATATTACCCCAAACAATTGAGAGAAGCTTGGCTGGCCCCGTTGGAGGGGCTGTAAAGCCAACATTTACATTTTTTATTTTTTACCCCAAACAATTACTCACTTTGACTGCCCATCCTGTCGGGGATTTTCAGTCAATTTAGACTCAATACTTAAAACAACAAAATGAAAATAAAAATTTAATTAATTAGGAATTAATTTTAATATGTTAAAATTTACCTTCAGTGCTTCTTACACACACTTTAACACATTTAAATTGGATACCGCATACCTTTCAGCTGACTGTTTAAAACTACTTGCTCGATTTCAAATGGGAATATGATTTAAAACCGATTTTATATAAATTCAAAGCAAAACAGCGCACAAGCTTATACCTCCAGCTGTAGTACATTATTTAAAGAAAATAATAAGCAATATTGCAAGTAAATTATGAGAGGTACTTTTGGACACTCTGAACGCAAAGTTGCCAAATGTAAACAAACCCACAACATTTTTTGTTTTTGGCTTTTTTTTTGTAAATGCTTAAGCTTAGTATACACTTCCACCAAAGACTCGCCAAAACAAAAATACCAAAAGAGACAATTTTTTTGTTTTGGGACAATGTGACCAGATATTAAGATGTATGCATGTAAAATGGTCACTTTGCCAAGACCGTAGCTTTGGTTTAATTTTAAACTATTTTACAATCAATAAACAGTATAACCGTCTCATGGCCAAACCCTGCAGCATCGATTCACTCATGTAAATCATATAACCAGTTTAAGTATGGAGTCCACGGTTTACCAGAAACCCCAACTGGGAAAAATCAACACCCGATACCATTATCCGTTACTATAAAAATCAGGGAGCTATCGATAAAAATACAAAACTACGGATCTAGTATTTTTCGGTATTTAATCGAGGCCTTTTTTTTGGTGTGGACTGCCCCAAAGAGACTGCCAAAGGATTTTGGCACAAAAATTTTTAGTTTTTTTATTGGGTTTTTTGTTTTGGCGAGTCTTTGGTGGAAGTGTATACTAGTTTATATGGAAGGAAACCCCGTAGGCATGAAATCTACTTGGCTTGAAGCAGGCGGTTTCAAATCGCACAACTTTTGTCATATTTGAGCCCCATAATATGAAATACTAACGTTTATACGAAAACCTCTAAAAATACGAAAGTCCTCTATTACATTTCACACGAATAGTTTTTAAATAAAATCAACGCGGACTATCTATAAATGAAAAAATATATGATAATACATACAAAAACATTAGAGACTATTCGCGTCCGTTAAGACTCGTCTTTATTACGTTAATTTTTTTTACGCTTATTATTCATCAAAGAGTTGATAAAATCTTCAGAAAAATATCATTAGAGCCTTCGTTGTCATTGACAAGTATTTAAAAGCTTTCGAGTTTAAAGTGGTAACTGGATTTCCACCATACAATTTATTGTGTCTAATTGAAGAATTATCAATTTTAAAAATAAATTGTTTTTTGTTTTTCATATTAAAATGTTTATTTTAATTTTTTTTTAAGTAATGAGCAGGTAAAATATATGGATTAAACAGTGAAAGTAGTTAGCTTGACTGAAAATTTTACGACGGGGTGGGTTCATGTCAGAGCCAAACAATCACTTGACATACACAGATAAAAATCGGGACCAAATTTATTTTTATTAAAACTAACCTTTCAAAAATATTAATTTTTTCATTTAATTTGGACAAGAAAATAATATCATTCTGATCCAAAATAATATCGTTCATTTAATTTGATGTTAAGTAGTTAGTTAAGTAGTTTGATTTGTATTATCAGCATATTTAACGAATTCGACAATTTTTGTCGAAAGTGAAAACCGGAATAGGCCTGATAATCAGAACAATTTTTTTTATCAGTGTAGACCTTCAAAACTTTAATTTAATTTGAAATTTAAGACTTAAATACTCAAAAATGTTTCCGTTTTCGATTTTGATCAAATCATGCGGAATCGGAATTTTTAAAGGTTCTCGCTTCCAAAAACCGACTGTGTTATTTGACTTTTAACTTCAATTCTATAAAAGGCAAACAGATTCAACGGAATTCTTTAATCGTTTCTGTCTAATTTCGCTTAATCGGACTCGAACACGGGAACATTACGAATATTCAGCAAATTTATTTGAAGGCTGAAGACCATGATCCTTAACCATTGATAAATTTTGATTTGAACCTGCAAACCGGAGTTCCAAATGAATTTTGAAAATTCGGGCTCATATCTAAGTCACAACTGGAAAAGAAAATTTTATTCGTTTAGACTATTTATCTATTTCATATTTATGCATTTACTTTATATTTCTATTGTAAACAATCAAAGTACTGCAAAACTCCATTAAAGTGCTTGGAATAGCGATATAAACATCTGTTCATTTATACAAAAACAGCTGATCAAATATTTGTCTGCCTTACCTTTTGTCTGCTTTGAATGAGAAAACAATTAAATCGGCGAAAGACTGCAATGCATTGTAAATGCAATTAAACAACTGTTTCCAAGAGCCTGGAAAATTATTATTCTTAAGAACTCATGTGCTGTTTGGACTACGCACTTGCCTTCAGCATTAGTTAAAATTAACTGGAAAACCATACTCTGTATCATTCACAAAAACTGTGTGAAGAGGTAGCCATCTCCGCGTTGGTGGAGTATATTCATTGTCTTGATTGGAACTATTTTCAAAAAACAAAACCATTAAAACAGTTTCGGTTAAGGTTTTTCGAATTCATTAAAAAAGTATTGTGCTCATTCTGCGTTCAATAATTGATTTTTATTTAAAGAGGGATACGTTCTTCTCTTCAAATATTAAGTTTTTTATATCTAAAATTAACTGAAAGTTTTAAACCTAAGCATACATCCAATCTTTTCGTTTGGGAAACTGGATAAAACGACTGTCGGAAATGATGAACTTTATATATATGCAGGTCTGTTCTCTTTTCCGAATTCGAATGATCGAAATTGGTAAGAGCTGTAATTTCTAAGGAACTATTAAAGAATTCGGGCGAATATTTTTGTCATCAAGAGGGTCAAATGAAGGTTAATGGGGTTTTAAAGTTAAAAGCCGAAGAACAAAAATCCTCAGGACTAAAACTTCTGTAGAATTGTACCTCCCTAAACGAAGAGTATTTCTTCAGCGACTACGGGTTTTTCGGTTCAGTTTCGTTTTCTTCTTCCTACAATCACAGGCAAAAATATTTTATGGCTCTGACACCCAACGGCAGCCAGTTAGCCTACTTGTCAACTGGTTGTTGTTGTTGTTGTTGTAGTTAGCATATATGTAGATAAAGCCAGTTGCGGACTGACTAAAAGCTACAAGTTGCTGCTGCTGCTGCCGTATGGCACAGCAACAACACTAAATAAAACAAAGTTATAGATACTTAAATATAAATTACAAAGACAAATTGCAAGCTCGTGGCTTTAAAAAGGGGAATTTGGAGGAATGTTGCTGCGGCTGGTGTGTGTGTGTGAGTAGTTCCCTTTTCAAACTTGCCTGCTGTTGTCGCAAACGTGTCGAAGAGCGTTGAATTTGTATGCCACGACGCAGGGCGGAGGCATTGCGCTGAGGCGTGGCTGTTGGTGATCCTGCCAGTTGATCGTTGGACACATTTGCTGCCGTTGCATTGCCATTCATCATGGAGTAGCTGTTGTTGTTGTGGTTAAGATTTTCCTTTTCATTTGGTAGTAGGTTGGGTGGCGTCTTGTTACTGTTATTATTGGTGGACATGATCATATTGTTGTTGTTGTTGTTGTTGCTTAGCACAATAAACTTATGGGTGGGTGTGACGTTGGCTATTGGCTCGGCAGCAATCACTGTTGCTGGCGTGTCATTTGCTGGCTCACCAGCAACATTATTCTCCAGAGTTATTTGCAAGGTGGAGACCACCATATTGCTGTAGCTTAGTTAGTGTTTTTTTTAAATATTTTTTTTTGGAGTTTCACATGACATTTTTTTTTTGGTTTTGTTTTGGGTTCAGCTGCAGCTGTCACTATGCAAATGGACCACGCCCCACACTTTTTTTCTTCTGTTTTCTACAACCAGCGCATAAATTTGAATATGAAAAAGTTTTCGAAATAAAAATGCAACTTAATGCGCATTTAAAGTCAACTGCTGTTGCTGCTGCTGCTGTTGTTGCTGCCGTTTTCATTAAGGGCCGCATAATAAAGGCAAAATGCGTAAAAAAATACACATATTTTGCTTTATGTTGTATGCCATAAAAAGCGAAAGTTGAGCTATGTTCTGAGACACGCATCAGCAACATGGGTGCCGCAGCAACATGATCCAATCACAGCAACAACAACAACAGCAGCAGCAGCAGCAGCTTTCCCATTTGGCAGGCACTCGCACTGCTCGTGCAATTTACAACTATTTACTTTTTATTCATTTGTTTATTTATGGCTTTGTTGCTGTTGTTTTGCTTTATTTTGTTTTTCAGTTCATTTTAACGTGCATTGGTTAGCAAATGAGCAGCCGCCGTTGACGCTGCAGTTTTGTTGGTTGGAACAACGACAAAAAAAAAAAAACACCAAAAAATTACCTTTACTGTTTACTTTTATCATTTCTTAATCACATTTTTCCCCCTTTTTTGTTTTGTTCTTCACATTGAATATTTAGGCATTAAATTAACACCATGAGTCAGAGCAAAGTCCAAGGTAAAATACCAACTGAATGCGAGAATTTTAAACATTTGATTTTCAGTTTAGTTTTCCTATTGAAATAATCGGATTCCTGTGGCTGGCAAAAGCTTAGCTATTTAGCCATGTAAGCAGTACGTGCTTTTCAGTGGAATTATGATGGCTGGGCCGTGCCTGAATTAGATTTAATTTCCAATGACTCTCAAACTATATTGCACAATTTGTGAGGCAATAAAAACAAATAAAAAAAAAACAGAACAAAACACAGTTACACGCACTTTGGCCAAGAGCCGGGGGCCAACAAAAAAATGCGGCCGATCGCAGAACGCGTAGAAAAACAACTAAAATGCCAACTGAAAAATCATAACAAATGAGCGACAAAAAACAAGCCAGCGACTGTCCCCCTCCACCCAACCCAGCGGCACCGGCTTTGTGAGCAGGTGAGCGTACACAGAGAGAGAGAGAGAGAGAGAAAGAGAGAAATGTGTGTGTGTGAGCCAAAAAGTAACTTGGTTTTATTTGTTCAACACTCACACTCACACACACATACGTGCATGCACTTATATTTGTCGATGCAAAAAATGCTTAACTAATTTGCCACCCTTTAGTCAAGCAACCACAAAGAAAACCAGCTAACAAACTGTCTAACACTTGCACCTCGTTCCGTTCCGTTCAGCCACTTACAAGCTCATTTTAACGACACTTTTATGGTGAACTAGTTTTGCCAAGAAGAGTATTCAATTGTCGTTTGTCGTCAACTCCTACACGGATTGACTTGATCGCATACATAACCAGCGATAATTGACGCAATATTGTAATTAAGATAAATTCAGGAAAAATTCATCCATTAGATATATGTATAGCAAAAGTACACAGAGAAAAAAAGTCCCCGTAGAATGGATAATCGAAATATCCACTTAAGATCCATTTTTTTAAATATTTTTTCACATTTTCAGCTCTGGATGGAGAAAGATCAATCTGTATATCCTTTTTAAGCGAAAATAAATCGATTTCAATATCCAATGGATCCCAAAAAAGGATAGTTAACTATCCAGTCCAAATGGATACCGAAAATATTCTGAGGATCATCAGAAACTATCCTTTTTTTTCTCTGTGTAGCAATGTGATTTCTAGAAAGAAACTATTAAAGAGCTAAAGAACACAGTTGGTTTTTGGGAGCTTACATTTAACGATACTGGTTTCACACAGGGAATCAAAGCTACACGAATTTCGGTTCCGGTTCCAGTACGTACCGAAACTAACGTTTCGGTAAAAGGTTCTGTTTTGGTTCCGGTAACTGGGTGTTTATTTCGGTATACCGGTAGGTACCGGCATGGACCGGTAAAGCTAACAGATATTTTAAACTTAAACCCAAACAAAGTGGGTAAGCAGGTATACACATGTAAGTGTACATAAATTATCAATTTTTTCCACCAAACTTAACTTTCCTTAAAAAAAAAAGTAGTTACAAAGAAGGTAAATTAATGATTATTTCTAAGAAGCCGGAGTCCTAATAAACTTCACACCGGTAAATAAACGTTCTACGCTTACTTGTGTAGCTGGAACAGCAAGAATAGCTGATAGCTGATAGTTCATACAATTCAGGTAACTTTGTCGAGTTTTCTGACTACCATTTAAGTACTCTGTTTTTATTTTGTAAACGTTTTAAGCTCAGGAATACCTTGATTGATGCCATTAAACTACTTTGTGAAAATACTAAAGTATTTGTATTGAAGTTCATATATAAATCGACTTAATCTCCACTTTCAGACAAAGTAGTTTGGACAGAATTGAACAGAAGTGGAAAACATTTTTGAATAAATATCAGTCAAAGCAGTTACACTGTGCCACAAAATTCAATTTTTTTATAGCCTGGGATTGGGACCAATAAATTGTGAAACTAGAGGCATTTAGTAGCAACTCCTCATACCCAGTCACGTCAAGTTCGCGTTCAATGGGCATATTTATACTAGCAACACAAAGCTACAACCTCTGTTGCTGGTTAAAACAAGATGAGAGCTAAAATTTTGGAAAATTCAACAAAGATAAAGGGAATCATCACTTTTGAAACCACTCGATAGACGGACAGATGCTGATCAAGAATATATATACTTTATATGGTCGGAAATGATTCCTTCTGCCTGTTACATACATTTGCACGACTTTAGTATACCCTTTTTACTCTACGAGTAACGGGTATAAAAAGTGTTTGTCTGCTAGTGAACGAGATTGATAGAATTTTTAGGCAAGAAAGTTAGCGATATATTTTTGTTGGAGGAAGGTATGAATTTTTGACAACGAACAGCTTAATATAATTAAAAACTGACTTCTAAACATATATGACCGTCGTCCCTAGCACCAAGCACTTCTGGAATTCCCCTTGAATTTTTCTTAAGACTTTGTTAGCCATTTAATGTTTACAGCCCGGCCCCGGCGAGAATGTGCACTTCAAACTCGAATATCTTTACCATTAAGAAGGACCCCTGTCCATGCAAAGAAGGTTCTGAAAATGGCTAAGAGTAGAGATGGGGGAATATGTAGAATATGGACAATTCGTTCCCGTCCCGACTCCGACCAACAAATTTTTGTTTAGCATCGTCGCGCCTGATCCCCGTCTTCTTTTGGGTCCCGCGGGATCCCGTCGCGAGCCCATCTCTAGCTTTGAGCCCTTAACGATGCACGGGACATCATTAAATAATCCTTGAGTTTGTCCATTCTATATTTATACCCTTGCAAAGGGTATTATAATTTTGCCCAGAAGTTTGCAACGCATAGAAATATTCATTTCCGACCCTATAAACTATATATATTCTTGATCAGGGCGACGAGCTGAGTCGATTGAGCTTTGTCCGTCCGTCTGTCTGTCCGTCTGTCTGTCTGTCTGTTTCTACGCAAACTAGTCTCTCAGTTTTAAATCTATCGGGCTGAAACTTTGCACAAAGTCTTCTTTTTACTGCACACTGATAATATGTCGGAACCGACCGGATCGGATAACTATATCTTATAGCTGCCATAGGAACTATCGGTCGAAAAGTGGGTCTTTGTGAGAAAAACTTTTTATTTTTAATGTAAACGCCTCCCTCTTCAGCAATTATAAGTTCTACACGCTTTTACACAGATTTGGAAGTTTTGGTCAAAATCGGATGACTATATCTTATAGCTGCCATAGAAACTATCGGTCGAAAGGTGGATTTTATTTAGAAAAATTGTTTGTTTTAATGCTAACGTTCGTAAACTATGATGTATTAAAACATTTGCAAGGGTATAAAAACTTCGGCGAAGACGAAGTTAGCTTGGCCTTCTCGTTTTGTACTGTCAGGGCTTCATTTTTTTTTTTTTTTTTTTTGAGTGGCGGCTTTTCAAGCTTTCATCCTCCTTCGCAGTAACAAGTAAAGCCTTCGCGAGTTACTTGCAAAACCATGTCCATTGCCAATTCATTTATTAAAATAAATTCTGACTTATTTTGCATTTGCCTTGACAAAATTACTTCTATGTTTACTACTGACAGCTGTGTGCTATCGATAACAAATCATAAAGAAGCAGTTTTAACACACTTTTTATTTGATGTATTCACATCTAACACAATCACAAAAAATAGCAAAACACGATTGTGCATCATGCCTGTTCACCAGCACAATCTAACAAAAATAGTCGAATTTTTGTCATCGATTTGTGCTGGTGAACACATTTTAATCAAAATCACAAAAATTACCAATCATAATTGCACTTCACATTCGTTCACCTCAACAATTGAACTAGATCCATCGATTTGTGCTGGAAACACGGCTTATGTTTTTTTCAAATGGAATAGATTTTTTTAAGTGCATTTTAATTAGGTGATTATCAAAATAAATCTGATCTTTTATTTTCTCTATCCAAGGCTAGAAATATTAAAGATGGATATCGCAACAGGAATCTGTAAAATGAACTACGGACATTCTAAAGGTGCAATCGGATTCAAGTTTTGTACTGGAATCAAGTGTCAAAAAATTAAAAGTTCATTCATATCTTCACAGAGTAGTCAGTATGGCGTGAATTTAACAGAATTGGCCACACTTTCCGCTACTTAATCTCTGTCAAACTGTGTTGCATTAATCCTCGCTTAATGTTGCATCTCTAATGGATTTCAGCTTCTCGCCCTCATTTTAACTCATCTCTTTTTTTTTCTTCGCAAAAGCACACAATTCGATTAAAAGTTCTTTAATTAATCATAGCATTAACCAAGTTTTTGCCACGCTCCGCGGTTCTCCTCTGAAAATGTTTCGCTTTTTAACAGCATTAAAATTTATACTACATACAATTTTTTAATAATTGTTTTCCACCTTTCCCTTTTCCGCACGTCTTAAGTGCACCATACACACAAAGTTGTTGAGCAACTTTTTTTCCACGCCCACAAGTGCTCGCCCCCCTGTCCCTGCCGCCCTACCCTGACGCATTGTCTTTGGGGCGTTTTGAACCTTTTTTTTTTGAATAGTTTCACCAGTTAAATGGAAAATTAATTTTCTGCGACTTTGGGCCGATTAACAGTTTTGTAGTCTGTGAATGCAATTGGCGTGGTCAATGGCCACGAGCGCACAGAGAAAACTTCAGACAAACCGGAAGCGTTGCCATAGACGCCCAGCCAAATGTTCTATGGGGGGGAGGGGTAGGAAGTGAAGTGGATGCCGCACTACCTGTTCTGCATATCAACGAAGCGAGCACTCGACTGTGGCCGCAGCACAGTTTGACAGTCACTTGAGTTGTGGGAATTTCTATAGCCTAACCCCTAGGCGCCATGCAAAAACTCACCTGATATTTCTTGATGCTATCCAGCTGTTCCAGCGTGGGTTCCACAATTTGAGCTATCTGCTGATGCTGCTGACTGCTGCCATTGCCCAGGACCCGGCGATCGGGCAGCTGAGGTGCAGGTGCACAATTGATGAGTCGTCCGTCCTTTTCCACCCGCAAATGATCGCGTGGCGGGGGTACGGGTTTTGCATTGCCATTGAGCTATAAGTTTTGAAAAGAACAATTCGTGGTTTAATTACAAGCTGCTGTGGTGCATGTGTATGTGTGTAGGTGTGTGTGTCCATGGGAGTGTGGATGTTATGTGTTGCCAATGGATTCGCTTTTTTGTGTTTGTTGTTGTTGTTTTTAATTAAATTTGTGTTCGGGTTGGACACAGAGCAGCCTTGACAACCACGACCCACCCCAACGGGCAACAAATAACAAAGCGCTGATCGAATCTACCGCCCCACCCTTCCCTTTTTCTCCTGCGTCCGCTCAAACTTGTACATAAGCAAGTGCAATTACTCTTTGAATCGTTTTTTCTGTTCTCTGTTATTTTGTTGTTCATTGCGATGTCATTTTCCTTGATTGTTCACTGCTTTGTTTTTGTGCTAAAAAAAACCCCCTTTTCTGCCTTTGGAAAATTAATCGAGTGCCGTTTCATATAAATGGCACTTGTTTTTCAGCTGTGACTGTGTGTGTGTATGCGTGAATGATGAAATAAGCAGCTCAGCAGGGGGCCACCCCCCGCACCAGCCTCGCTGGGTATGTGCGGGCATGGCGCTTTGGATTATGTTGCTAACGAGGCCAACGCTGCAGCTTTGATTCCATGAATTAGGCCACTGGAGGGCACTATCCGTATACCTTTGTATATGTCTATATACTTGGGGCTGGTCAGGAACGGAAGAAAGAAATCAAATTGCGAATAAGGGTTGGGGCAGCCGCATTAATTAGCAACTGCAAACTGGAGGCTAACAACTAAACAGGACAACAGGCATACCGAAACTTATATACCCTTGCGAGCAGCAGGCAACAGGTTTTAATTAGACCAGGGACTCGCCCACATGTGGAACTAGTTCTAAAGAATTTTTGTTGTGCTTTGTGAGTCTCTACTTTAGAAGGTAATGGAAACTCTGCTCCTGGAAAATCAACAGTTATTGATTGGTATGCAGAGATGAAGTATGCAAATAGAAGTATTCGTATAGATCCATGCACTCTAGTTGAAATTGACTAAGCTATAAGCAAGCAAGAGAGCATCTAGCTGAGCTTCAGCAGCACCTTAATCCCTTCCTGAGTGGAAGGAAGGCGTAATTGCCACTAAAAATGAGACCAGAATCTGATTAGAATCTCAGACGAAAGCAAAATGGTTTCAGGGCCTACAGATCCAGTGAAGACCATATTAACACGAATTCGTGGATTAACATGATAAAGGAGCAGTCGCCACTTTGGTTTCTGTTTGTGAATTTAGGGCGAGCATTGGTTACCATTAAGTGGAAGTTCTACCCAGAACCCCGGGTTCTCGGAGTGCGCTTTAGGCAGACGCAAATCTTCTTTTTTGTTGGAAAAGCATCCCTCGCGCAAATAGAGAGACGCGGGATGGTGTCGTGGCACATTCGGTGGCGAAGCTCGTGTGTATATTATCCTATAGTCGATACTCAGTACTCACAGGTCAGTATTCGATACTCAGTACTTGATACTCAGTACTCTTTACTTAGTACTCAATACTCAGAGCTGGATCAGTACTCGATACTCAGCATTGGCTACACAGTACTCGCTTCGCATTCCTCGATACTCAGTATTCGATACTCAGTTCTCAAACTCAGTATTCTATACTCAGCTTTCGGTACTTTGAGCTCAATTCTTAGTACTCGATTCTTAATGCAGGATACTCAGTACTCGCTACTCAGCACGCGATACTCAGAGCTCGATACAAAGTGCTAGATACCTAGAACTCAATATTCGACATACGATACTCATTACACGATACTTCGTACGCGATTCTCAGTACTCGCTGCTCCGATACGCAGAACTAGATACTTAGTAGTTAATACTTAGAACTGGGTACTAAGTACTCAATACACAGTATTCGATACTCAGTATTTGCTTCACAGTACTTGCACGCATTACTCGATACTCAGTATTCGATACTCAGGTTTCGAACTTAGTATTCTATACTCAGCTTTTGATACTTTGAGCTCAATTTTGAGCACTCGATTCTTAGTACAGGATACTCAGTACTCGCTACTCAGCACGCGATACTCCGAGCTCGATACTAAGTGCTAGATACCTAGAACTCAATATTCGATATACGATACTCATTACACGATACTTCGTATGCGATTCTCAGTACTCGCTGCTCCGATACTCGGTACTAAATACTTAGTAGTCAATACTTAGAACTGGTTACTAAGTACTCAATACACAGTATTCGATACTCAGTATTCGCTTCACAGAACTCGCACGCATTACTAGCTACGCATTACTCGATACTCAGTTCTCGAACTCAGTATTCTATACTCAGCTTTCGATACTTTGAGCTCAATTCTAAGTACTCGATTCTTAATACAGGATACTCAGTACTCGCTACACAGTACTCGCTACGCATTACTCGATACTCAGTATTTCATACTTAGGTTTCGAACTCAGTATTCTATACTCAGCTTTCGATAATTTGAGCTCAATTCTAAGTACTCGATTCTTAATACAGGATACTCAGTACTCGCTACACAGTACTCGCTACGCATTACTCGATACTCAGTATTTCATACTTAGATTTCGAACTCAGTATTCTATACTCAGCTTTCGATATTTTGAGCTCAATTCTTAGTACTCGATTCTTAGTACTGGATACTCAGTACTCGCTACTTAGCACTCGATACTTAGCATTAACACTAAGTAATCGATACTTAGAATCAGGGCTCAATACCGGAACCGTTAACCGAAATAAACCGTTTTAACTCACATACCGGAACCGGAATCGAAACCGATACAAATTTTTTTTTTTGAGAACCGAATACCGTTTACCGTTATTATTGGAACCGATAGTACCAGAACGAAACCGAATCGTTGGTACAGGCACAGTTTCGGTTTGTTTTTCTCATCATCTGCTCCAAGTTTACGGCTCCAAATAACAACTTTCTTCTGCATCAGAAAGTATGAGACTCAGTTTGCAGAATTGTATGCATATTAACCAGCTGAGGTGGCCACAACTGCACTTCAAGCGAAAAATTTAGTTTTGGGTAATTTTTATTCCAACAACTCGTCATTTAGTGAAATTGTTTGTTCAGGAAAAAACCTTTTTTGAAAACAATGCTTGCACAGTCGAAATTCCCCATTATGAACTTTTTTACAAAAAATATAAGGAATTCGTACTCAGATACTCAGAGCTCGAAACTTAGTACTCAAAACACATACTCACACACAATCTACATTCTGCTAAGACAAATGGCAAATGCGACTGTCTTTGCAAAGACCAAGGCGTACCCAAAAGGATCTATTGCAACTGTTCTACTTTTAGTCCCCCAGAATCATCACCCTTTAATACACTGGATCTTGTTGCCTAGTGTTATTGATTCTATACAAGTTTGTCACGCTGTACACAAATCTCGTTCCAGAATATCTTTTCCGTTCCACTCAATATCTTTTATGGTAATATCTACCTGTCTATTTACTATTTGTAAAATTTTCCAAAAAATGTAGAAAATGTCAGCACAACACATGGGTGTAGTAGGTTTTCAATAAAGGGGGTCCATACAACCACCCACTGAGTCCTTTACAACGATGGCAAAGCCTTTGACGAGAGATTTTGATTGCATATCGATAGAAAATTTATGTTGTTAGAAAAACGCGCTCGACAAATACTTGTGCTACTTAGTTCTTAACAATGATTTAAAGCATTCGAATATTAAGTTAATTTTTAAATTCTTCCAAAAGAGGCCAAGAATTCGATCATTATGTATTTGTCACATATTATTTTTTCACTTGTCTGTTATCTCATTTGATAGGGCTGAAGAGTACCTTATATAGTCAGTTGACTGTCAAAAAACTCATATGAGAAACGTGGCTATACGATACAAACTCTAAAAATGGGGTGTTTAAATCAGTCGGTCAGGCCCGACTATATCATTCTCTGTACCTAGAAATGTCGCTGAATGCAGCACTGCTGCTGAGCTCGTCTCCAAGGTATACTAAACAAGGTAGGCGCACTCGCTCTCTCACAACTTCTTATATTTGTGTCCAAGAGAGCGAGAGAGTAATATATTTCAATACAAAGCCTACTAAGCTAATAAGTAAAACACAAAAAATTCGTCAGCGGAGATGCTTCGCTTACAACTGTTGCTTACTCATGGAGCAAAAAATATTAGGGAGGCATTTTGCGCTGCCTCTCAATTTTGCTGGTGAGAGGCCGTCGGTAAAACAAAACGAGAGCGCAAGTTAAAGTCGGCTCTAACCGACTTCGATATACCCGTTACTCATCAAAAAACATGTTTAACAGTGTTCCTGCGTTCCTTAGGGTGAACATCTGAAAAGTATGCAACACTTTTTAAACTCGTCTTTTTTCACATTTTTGCTCATAACTTGAGAACCGCTCATCCGATCCTTATCCTTTCTTCAGAAAATTTATTCGTTTTGCTAATTACTAACTATCTCTAAAAGGTACGAATCGTCTATCCTGAAAACTGTAGGAGATATAAAGTAAACGGACAAGTCTATATCGACTCGGCTGTTGATGCTGATCAAGAATATATATACTTTATATGGTCGGAAATGATTCCTTCTACCTGTTACATACATTTGCACGACTTTAGTATACCCTTTTTACTCTACGAGTAACGGGTATAAAAAGTAGGAAATCACTGTGGTTAGAGCGAGACGACCATAACCCAAATGTATCCAGAGAGAGCGAACAGCTGACCAAAAAGTATCTAAAGAGCGTAAATAAGAGCGAACAGCTGTCAATTTTCTGACAGAAGCGGTGTCGACTGAGCAAAGTTCCTCTCTAATACTCTTTGCTCCATGGCTTACTGACTGAAATTTAACAAGTTGTCAAGAAAGTGAGAGAACGAATGCGCCAACCTTATTTAGTATACCTTGCTCGTCATTAAGTTTCTCTCTCTCTCTCTCTTTGTTCAATGATTGAAATTTCAAGTAAAATTCGTACTTGATTCTAATTGAAACATGTGCGAAAGGATTGCAACAATCTTAATATTTGTATAAGTCTGAAAAGTCTAAATTCAAGTTTAAATCCTACTTGAAAATCAAATAATCCTGCATCGAGATTTAAGTAAGAACAGAACTTCAATGAAAAGTGAAAGAGCAAATAGAAACCAAGAAAAATTCTGAAACCAAACTAATTTCTCTGACTTATACAGTTAGACTGAACGGGTCCCCACACATACAAAAATTCTTCTCTTCTTCATTGCATCACAAAATCGCTGTGCATGTATCCACTTCAATGGATACGGAAAATCTTAATCGAATAGGTTCTGAGCTGGCTGGGAATTCATTTTTTTTTATTACTTGACACCAACTAAGAAAACATGCTAAAATGGCGATGTTGAAACTCTCATAGTTCCCATTTTACTTCACTTTTTGAAAGAACCAGCTGTCAAAGTGCATAAAGCCGTTTTTGCACCATTTCTATAGATTTAAAAGGGGGCGCCCAAACATAACAAAAACTTCAACCACACACGGGAAATTCCAGCGACAAAAATGTTGAATTGTTGTTGTTGCTGTTGCATTATAGCATTTACTGCCTTTGGCATGGCACATGTTGCTGGTGTGCGGTAAAGCTGATGAAATGCAAATTGCCCGAGATTTATGTCGAGCAGAAGAACAAAAACAAAAAACAGAAAAAAATGGTTGAAGGGAAATTGAGCAGGTGTGGACGAGAAGTCAAAGGGAACACACACATACATACATAATTAATCACTTAATCTAACAAAAAAAGGGAAAAATTTAATAGAATGGACAGAATACACAAATGCTACATAGGAAAAAATTTTTGTTTTGTTTGTGGTATACCTCATCGTTGCCGCCAACAACTGCAGCAGTAGCAGCAGCCGCAGCCGCCACCGTTCCCGTAACCGTAGCCGCATAGCCGGACACGCCCAGCGATGAGAGTGTGGTGTGAGCTGTCGAGGAACTGGCATTCGAGAGCAACGAACCACGCGATGAAAGATGCGCTGGCGGTGGATAACGTGGCGGTGTCTTGACCATCTCGATAAAGCTGTCCGGCACATCCACCGGCAATTCACGATGCTTGGCCACGCTGGCTGAGTTCTGGCTGGGCTCATAGCCCGGCGGTGCCAGACTCAGGTCATCGGGTATGGTGGAACTGCTGGTCGATGAGCCGGCACTGGGTATATTGCTGCTGCTGTTGTTGCTGGATGTGTGCATGGAGCTGTTGCTGCTGTTCAATGAGTTGCTGTTGGTGGCCTGTCCGGTGCTGCTGTTGCCGTTGCTCGTTGTCTGCGGCGTTGTTGAGGCCGTTGTTGCTGCCGTTCCCGTGGATGTTGTTTGCAGGTGACGATAGGCAATGCTGCCAAATGACTCCAAGGTATGCTTGCTCATCACCTCATCGAAGGCGCTCGATGATGGGGAGTTGGAACCCCGACGGTATAAGCCATCCACCATGCACATCAGCTCATCCGAGATGTTGTTGCTGCTGTTGTTGCCATTGGGATCGTGGCTCAGTTTGTTGTTGTTGTTGCAGCTGGGCGTTTGCTGCTGTGCGGTTTGTGGAGTGACATTGGCTGCTGCTGGGGCTGCAGCTGCTGCTGCTAGTTGTTGCTGTGGTGTTTGCTGTTGCTGCGGTGGTTGTTGTTCCGATTGTAGACAATTTTCATAGTTTTCAATTTGTTCCAATTTGTTTTGTTGTTTTTGATTGTACATATTTTGTGTGGCCACATCGAGTGTCGTTTGTTGTTGTTGTTGATGTTGTTGATGATGTTTTGTTGGTGGTTGATGTTGTTCATGTTGATGTGAAGAATGATATGCAACAATTAACAATTTGTTAGCATGATCATTGTTAGATTTGGTGCTGATCTTGTGTTTCTGTGTGCGTGAGTGCGTGTGATGTGGGTGGGTAGGTGCAAGTGATGGTGGTGCATGTGTTGGTGGTGAAAAGAAAGTGTGTAATGATTGTGGTTAGTGATTGTTGTTGTGGGATGATGTTCAGCTGGACCATAGGCACCGAGTGTGGATTAGTGATTGCTACCAGGTTTTTATTTTAGCGCCAAGCTTGTGGTTAATTAGTGTCTCATGCTGCAGGTGGATTGGTTGAGGAGTTGCTGGACTTACCTGTGGTGGACGGGGTGGCGGATATCTGGGTGGCGTTTTATTGCGTGCTATAAACGTGTCTGGACAATCGACGGCCATCTCACGATGCGGACCTGCTTGAGTTGAAAAGTATCATTAGTGGGCAATAATGAGTGGGTAAACAATAAAGCGTTGCTGTCTGAACAAGTGAAAATGTTCACTCATTTACTCTTTTTTGTTCAGCTGTTCAGTTGCTCACATACACTCAGAAAAAAACGAGAGCATAAGTTAAAGACGACCTTTTGATATGACCTTTACTCAGGGTATATTTAATATTTAATGGTAATTAACAGAGCAATAACATTATTGTTAACATATTAACATTATGTTAGCAGAGTTTAGATATTGGGCACATATATATTACGCTATAGCGTAAAATATGAGCTTGATATCTTCAAAATGGTAGAAGTTATTCCAAATTTTCTTATTGCAGGAGTGAAAGGGAAATAAACTTAAACAGGAGTCTGTATGTCAAACTATGTTGCTCTAGCTCTTCTTAGTTCTTTATACAGACGAACGGGACAGAGCTAAATAAATTCGGCTATTTATGCTGATCAAGAATATATACACTTTATGGTGCCGAAAAAACTTCTTCGTTCTGTCACAAACATAAGCACGACTTTAGCATACCCAAGCAACGGGAATTAATATTTTAGGAATTTGCTTATTTAAAAAATTTTTTTTTTTTTTGGAAATTTATATCTTGTAATTGAAAAAAAATGCGAAAAAGATGGTTTTGCGAATCTAAAGTTAACAATAAACAAAGTTGCCGTATTGTAACTTATTATGAGGGAACTTGAACTTGAGAATTGCAGGTGCAAGAAATTATTGAAGTATGATTTTAGGCATATTCAATTCATGTAATATCTTAGACGTGTTAACTTTACTAAATTATAATAATACGATGTTTTTTTTAAATTAGTACGTGGTTTTTGCACTACTGTGGTGTAGTGTTAGTATTGTTTGTGGTATTTGTACTACTGTACTACTTGACTATTTGTAGGATGGAGCATTTTCAGCACCGTCATTTCTAGTTGAAATCTACTGTGCTACCGTAATTTGTTATGTTATGAGCTATGCCTCTTTTACTGTAACCGACGGTAGCTTCGACCCAGGATTATAGGATGGAGCATTTTAACAACGGAATCGATTGAATTGCTGTCGATAAATTTTTTCAGAGTACTGAGAAATGACTGATGGCTATTTATTAAAAATTATTCAGAGAACGCAATACATTCATGAGCAGTGTATCCACACACGTTATCGATAGGCCAACTATCAATAAGAAAATGTGGATTTCGTTCATGCTGCTGGATACCAAAGCAACAAAAAGGTAAACTAAAAATTCCAAGAAGAAAAGGTGTGGTCGGAATTTGTAGTTTCCTGGATGCACGGCTTTAGGAAAAACTCTTCTAAGAATTATCTTTATAAAACTAGGGCTAAGTTTTCATCTCAAAAATAACGTAGCCATTAAATTACTTATTTATTAAATATATTTAAGATATCTACACTATAGATTGATATATAATCAACCCACAGCCGAAACAGATTATCCTAGAGATCTAAGATTTGGCATAGAGCTTCGGTTAGTTATGCAGGCGCTCAATAGAAAAGAAAACTTGTCCGCTAGATTGGGGAAAGGGCCTAAGAAAAGTTTGTATGGGCCACGTAAACGGCTGTGGCGCTCCCGCAGTATTGTGGACAATGCTGTTTTGGTAAGACCGCGATAGAGAGTGCGCATGAGAGCGAACGAGTCACACTCACGTTGCATATGTTTCTTGGCTCTCTCAGACAGATGATAGCTGCTATAAGATCAGAGGCGGCCAAAAGGAAAGGATAGGGAAAAAGCGGGAAAGCCAATTTGAATTGAATTATAATTAAAGAGTGGCTGCCATTAGGTTAATTTGTTTTGATATTTAGTTGGTACTTTTTGGTTCAACGAGACGAGACTTATGTTGAAGTCTTATCAAAAATTATTTGGGCCTATTCCGAATTCCGACCGAGTTGATTGCTGTTCCGAATTCCGCAACTTGAACGGAACAGTCGTTTTCAAAACTTGTGCTGCAGAGTCAACAGAATGAAATGTAATTACTATTAAAAGCTGCCAGAAATACCAAAACCACTGATTCTGGTTAACAAAGAGAATTTGAAAAAGCAGTTAAAGAGGTTTAATGCGTTGCACTAAAACTGATTTACGTTCGTTTGTTTTTTTTTTTGCAGGATATAAATATTTCTTGGAAGTTCCCTGCCAGTTCCCTGCCAGCCAATAGGAAGTTCAAAGCGCTTAAAATCTTTTAGAATTTTGAACAGACTCACAAATCATTTCCGAGTCCGAAGCTGATCGAAAAGTGAGCCAATTGAACAACTGAGCGAGTACTCACTTTTGTTTGTTAGACTTACCGCTATCTTGATTCACCGACAGCATGTTCAGCATTTCCTGATCAATCTCTCTTATATCACTCGAGTGTGTTCGATAATGTTGCTGCTGTTGGTGTTGCTGTTGCTGCTGCTGCAGCTGCTGTAGTTGCAGAAGATGATGCTGGCCGCTTATGTAATCATCCGGCAGACATGGTTTCAGATCATCACCATCAATCACAACAATGCTCGAACCGGAGCGCCGGCGGTGCCTGCAAAATGGAGATGTGTGACATTTAAAGCGGGATTCAAGCAAGCAGTACAGTCTAAACAAAATGCGTCGATTTGTGCTGTCAGCTGCTGACAAGTTTTCTATTTCTAATTCCCTGCCGTACATCGAAATCCTTGAAATAGTGAGACTCACACGTACGTACGCACAACGAATATTTCATGCCACAGCGACAGCATCTGTCAAGTGCAACACACACACTCAGCTCGGGAGCTCAGGTGCATTTACAGTTTGGGCGTCACTGTGTGAGGATTTGCCAAAAAAAAAAACGAAAAGAAAACGTATAGAATGAAAAACTTTCTAGTGCCTCATAGATCAAGACGATGAAGAGCTGCTGCCTGCCGCTCGTTATTATGCGCCTTTATTATTTCAAAAGTTATCAAGCCAGAGCAGCGGGATGGGGACGGGTGGGGAAGAAACGGGAACGGTCCCAAAACTTTTGCCTAACTTTGCACTTTGGCTTTCTTTTCGTTTCGTCTCTTTTTTTTTGCTTCCCTTTCAAGGGGTTTGAAGGCAATTTGCGCCTTAATTTGTTCGACTTTTGGCTTAAAGGTTTTAGCCACGGCGTCCCGGCTAATTGCAAAAAGCTCAAAGTGGATTTTATGCTGGGCCAGCCTAAAAGTATGCAACGCTGGCGGGGCGTGGGCGTGTTCGTGTGGGCGACCAGATGCCAGCTGCAGAAGCAAACTCGCTTGACACGACAAAAGCAATTTCAGCTGCCTTGCATCGACGTCAAAGTGCAGCTCCAACTTCCACCCACACGCACACCCTTAGCCCCCACCCCCCACCGCCCACTTGGCCCATACTTCCTTTTAGCCGTGGGCGGCTTGTGAACGTCAGCAGCAGCAGGAATAACGTGACCAGGAACAGTACCAGCTGTAGAGATGTCAACGCTATTTGCTGGTCAGTTCCTCTGCCCATTTTAACCACCCTCCCCCCACCCACTTGGCTTGTCCTTATTTATAGAGAGCATCCAGCAACGCCCATTGAATGGATGCAATGCATTAAAAACCGATTTCTGGAGAATGCGCCAGGGCCAAGACAACGGGCGAGACAATTCAATTTGCGTAACAGCCGACTACGACGACGACGACAAGGACAAGACAAGTGGAGCGGGAGGACAACGCAAATGAGTCGGGCATCGAGGAGCAAAGAGAACCCATAAACGAATTAAAATGCCTTTGGTGCTGACGTGGAAGATAGACGAAGGCCAAGACAAGGAGACCAACGACCGACACGATATCGAAACCGAAGAGGAGCAGCAGAACAGCTGGAACACTCGCACGCCCGCTTGCTCCCTAAAAAAAAACCCTTGGGGCGGGACAGCCCATAGAGGTGGGCTCGATTAGTTTCGCCGCAATTAAAGAACGGGGACAGCCAAAGCAATTAAACGCGAAATCGCAAGGCAATAAAAACTGATTTCATTGAGAAACTGATAAATTTTTTGTACATTTGTATCACTGGACACATCTACTCCCATCGCCTCCCATGACGGGTATACCTCGACCTTCAAAATATGGGCCAAGTTAAAGTTTTAAAAGAAAACTGAAAGATACAACTGAATTAAGAAAAAACAAAGTGCGAAATACGTTAATAAATTAGTCCGTGACCAAGATGGATGGATCCTAACATATTTAGTAATCCAAATTATTTATCGATTTGCCGGTCAGACAATACTCCAATCAGAAGAGCTTGCTAGGTTGCCAAATGGTAGTGGCAACGCCACATGAACTATTTAGTTTAAAACACAGACTCGGTTTTAGTTCGGTTTATTGGATGCATAGTGTTGCCGGTAAGAATGAGCATCACACAAGGGCGGAGAATTTAGTGAGTGTGTGTGTGTGAGTTAGAGATGTAAGATAAAAAAGGCGGGAGTATCGAGTTGTTAGCAATGTGTGAACTAGTTAGATGAACTGGATGTGCGATTGGAACTGGACGAAAAAGAACTGGACCCGCCACATGGTCAAAGTAGTGGCGCCATATATTTCTTAGTTATAAAAATCTCTCAACCAGCATTGTTTAAACCAAGTAGTGGCGCCATCTATGAGTCCTCGTTGCCACTGCAGGTACAGAGTGTATTACAGTCGGGCTTGACCAACTTTCTTACTTCTATTTTAATTTTTTTCCGATTTAAAATATTATCTGGTTTTTTAATATTTACACTGAGAAAAAAATCAAGAATTTTCGTACTTAAATCAAGAATTTTCAGTTTCAGAACTTTAATAAAAAGAAAATTCTTGATTTAAGTAAGACATTCAAAAGCGTCTTTAAAAATCCCTAAATTCTTGATTTCAGGAATGTTTTGGATAAGTTAAGCACGATTAGAGATTATTTTAAGAACTTTTAGAACTCAAAACAAGCAGGATCTAAACTTATTTATGTTAGCTAAAAGCGATTTGTACTTGAAGTAAATGCTCGTTTTTACATCAAGAACGAAATGATCTTTAATTGAAACATCTTTTTCTTGAAAGAAGAATTTTATTTCTATTTTTCAATTTTAAAGCCCCATACGGAGTACGACGAAAAATTCGTTTCGATACATTGTTTGATAGGTTTTATTCGATAGCCGATCATTTTTTGGCTAGTTGACGAGTGATCACCACTACTTAAGGGCGCGCCAAATGGAAACAATTTGATATTTGCAATTAATTTATACTTTGTAATAACTTATCATTAACACAAAGAGACTTCTAATGTAGTTGCAATTGGACTCAAGAGACCACAATCGATCTGTTTGTAGATAGTCCGGCTGTATAGAGTAAGTATTTTATGTAAAAACAATAAAGTTTTAAAGTGTATCCACTCTTAAGGATATTGTACTCGCCAATTGCGTTATTGATTCAGATTTTCTACGGTTAAATATAAATAGAGCAATCGAGTTAAAGGCAAATTTGAGTTTTCTTATATCAGCAACACTGCAGGGGCCATAAATTTCTACACCATAAAAAGCATAAGGAATTAGATACGTATCGTCAGTATACGTCAGCATAGACATTACATTTGGACAGTACATTTGGTTCATTTATATAGGCAGAAAATAAAAGGGCTCCCAACACAGATCCTTGAGCAACGCCACGCGTTAGAATCTTAAATTGGGAAATGGATGAGCCAGAAACAACTGCTTATGTTGGATTTGCTGGATCTGGGCATTTCCAAAAAAAAGTTCCACCTGGGCCAAAAAAATTAAAATGTTTAAAAGCAATTTAATTGATTGAATTTTCATAGGAGAACAATCAAATTAAACTAATGTAAGCTAATCTTACATTTACTAATAACCCAACTGGATATATTCGGTTTCACGGCCGGGCTAGCGCAATTTTTCTCATTTTGACATTAAAATTGCTTATTTTTTTTTTGGAAAAAAGTGACTATAGATTACATGTACTTTCGCTATCTAAAATCTTTCTGATGGTACAAAGGGCTGTAAGAAACCATGAAAAACTATGCCAATGCAATAAACTGTAAGTTTTTGCTTCGCATTATAGCAGAAACCACATAAATATGATGATGAAAGAAATGTCACGTTCGACATGTCACGTATCGACAGAGATAAATATTTTTTTAAGAAAAATGTACTTAAGATTTTTAAATCAAATAATATACATTTACAAGAACAATTCATTCATAAGATATTAAAACTATTTGGGCTTAGTTATTGTGTTATATTTCGCTAAACGTTGTCTTTATATAGGTGCTCCCCAAAACCTTTTCTGTTTTTGTTACGTTGGAATAGCTTCCAATTTTGTCATTATTTGGGTAACCAAATTTCACTTGATATTCAATTTAACAATAATTAAAATGCTTGCTAAGAGCTATATTAAACAGTAAAAAACGAATTAAAAATTCGAATTATTTTGACTTTTTTCATTTTCAATGTGTACGACGGTCACGGTTCGACATGGAATGGAAATGCCCATATGATTTCAGCAATTTTGTCGCAGTTTGCTTAGCTTGGTACAAAGAATGTCGTACAATACATCGATACATCTAATTGGACAAGCGACGCTTGCAAATATCGTGCTAAGAGCGACAACAGAATCTATAAAAATTTATAAAAACTGGTCAAATTAATTCACTTATAAGACTGACAAAAAATATTGGTTTTAGTGGATTAAGGATAATTGCCAATGAATGGCGAAGTATTTTTTTATACGATTATTTTGTTAGCCAGTCAAATGTGAAATGAATCTCATCATTACAAATATTTGAAAATGACCGTCATGATGTAAATATGTATAATTGTATCGATATTGTAGAGTTAAGGTATATTTAAGAAACCGAAACTGGTCATAGACAGTTTAGTAGTAGACAGACAGAGAGATAACAACCAGTTAGAGACATTGTAAATAGAAAACCGTTTACACATGAATTGACATAATAACGAGAAGGCCAAGCTAACTTCGTCTTTGCCGAAGTTCTTATACCCTTGCAAATGTTTTAATAAATCAGAGTTTACGAACGTCAGCATTAAAACAAACAATTTTTCTAAATAAAACCCCTTTTTCGACCGATAGTTCCTATGGCAGCTATAAGATATAGTCATCCGATCCGGTCGGTTCCGACATATTATCAGTGTGCAGTAAAAAGAAGACTCTGTGCAAAGTTTCAGCTCGATAGCTTTCAAACTGAGAGACTAGTTTGCGTAGAAACAGAGAGACGGACGGACGAACAAAGCTCAATCGACTCAGCTCGTCGCCCTGATCAAGAATATATATAGTTTATAGGGTCGGAAATGAATATTTCTGTGCGTTGCAAACTTCTGGGCAAAATTATAATACCCTTTGCAAGGGTATAAAAATGGAGTAAGCATTTGAGTATAACATTAATGGTTAAATTAGTAAGTGCTAATTATGGTTAATTAATTAAGGCATATCTATTTACATTCTTTTTGTTCTTTCATCTCATAGATCAGCGGTAGGCACTTATTTTGAATATTTTGAGATTGGAAGTAGCCTCACAAACAACAACAGAAAAAAACAACCAAAGCGAGTCTCGATAGCGCACACAGCACCTGTTGCGGCCTATCCGTCTACGTCCTGTGCCCATTCGTATAGACTTTGTTGTCACTTCGAAGCGAGGCCATAACAAGACCAATTCTTATGCGCCTGAGGGACGCCAGTTGCCGAAAATAAACCTTGACTCATTCTGGTCGTGTTAAATACAAAAGGGATTTTGTTTCTGCGCTTTACCTATTTGCACAATAGTTGTGTGTATTTGTGAAGAACTTCAATACATTGAACTTCCCTCGCCAAGGGGGTCATTTGAGGTCCAGTTCCAGATACCAGATACCCGTCCGGTCATCAATAACCCATTCGCCATGCAAAAGCACAACAATTGCCAACCGCTGTCAAGTGAGCAAACAACGTTCTTACAATGATGAGATGATGATGGGGGTTGGTTGGGTTTTGGTTTGATAAGCACTCGCCAAGGATGAGGATGGGGCTGAGGATGGCAATCAGCCAAGCACAAATTCAAAATACAAATACATATGCAAACCATTAAATTGCCCTGCATTTCTGTGTCGGTGTGTTTTGTGCCCGCCCACCCCATGCCCTTCCGCTCAGCCAACTGTCCATGTCCATGTCATATCATAAAACGGTCAGACAGCGACACACATTTGCTCTGTTGCCATTGTTTGCTGATGCCATGCGACATGCTAATTGTTAACGGTCAGCCAGCTAACTCTGGATATGGCGTTAGGTTGTGAAGGGAGGGAGGTGAAGTGGACTGGACTGGTCTCTGACTGATAAGCGACAGCAGCTTTCACCTCGACGGTAGAACAATATTATCATCAATTGTGCAAGCACAATGCCAAAAACCCACGAGGGTTCAACGCTTGAGAGCTTCCCGCCGCACTCGCACACACACCTGTGGCTCCTGCAACAAGTGTGCACCTGCCACGGCATCAAGTAGAATCCATGCTCCTCTCCATTTTGGCCCAGCCCCGGAAGAGGCTTATTTGCTGTGACCAGCGGAAGTTGCTCGCTGCCAGAAGCGGTGAGTCATTGGTCTCGGCAATTGAGGGGTACGTAAGCCAGACCACAGAAATTTTTCAAAACTAAAGGTAACCGGCTGCCAGGTAGAAACCAAAGCCGAGCACTAGGGTGCGGAGCACGACCCACAATTGTGGGTGTGACCACCACACAGACACCTAAAACTATTTTCCCTCCATCCGCCACCGCCCCTCCCACTGCTCAAAATAAAAATACCAAGATGAATGTCCATGATTAGGAAAACTGGCCTGCTTCAAAAGGGGATTTTGTGTGCCGTATGGGAGGATTATCTATGAGCTGTGGCAGTCGAGCGTTGATGAATGTGGAATAATTTTTTGAGTGTCTGTGGACGGTTGTGGTTGGGTGGTTGTGGTTTGTGTAACACAAACGTTCACCTTCACCAGCTATTGAAGTACAACTTTACAACTTTGTCAGCATTTGTTAAGTTCCATTTTCACGACCTGATTACTCCGATGAGTTTTCGTCTGATTTGCTGTCAGACCGTGTAAAAAGGCGTCTGAGTAGACATAAAGCTACTCAGATGAGCGATCATCTGTCTGGCATTTATCGAATTACAGTGTGATCTAATTGCAGTGCGCTGGCGTTGCCATTTTTTAGCCAACGATATACAATTTTTAATTAATTTAAATTAAAAATTCGCTTCCATATTTGTGTTCTCTTAGATTTAACTTAACAGATGAACCAGTAGCTCATCTAAGCTTCTTAGGCTTGTGTAAAAGCGAAACTGAGTTGATCAGATGTGTTTAGGTCTGACGAAAACTCGTCTGAGTGATCAGGTCGTGTAAATGGATCTCAAGCAAGTAAAAGCTATTTAATTTGTGTTCGGAGTATAAAGGAATCGAGAGTTCAATAAAATATTTTACAATTCTTTGAATTTCAAAAAGACTTTTATGAACCGAAACTAATGGAGGATTTTTGAAGTTGTACAGTTAAGGGTTTTTAATCATAATTTCCAATTCCCTTCCAACCCTGTTACACAGTTACATCAGTTGTAACTCAGTACCAAAAACCACTTGCGCTTCGCTCAATTGCAATTACTTCTTCAAATTCTGGGTAGCATATGCACAAATCCCACCATACTATCAACGCTATTGACTCTCTTACCGCTGAAACAGATTTCACTTGAAATGTAATCCATTTCGCGCAGAGCTTCGTTTAATTACCATGAAAACCAGAAGCCAACAAGAATAGTCAAATGGCCAATTCCAGGGCCATTTCATACCATCATCAATGACGCTCAATTGCACGAGCCGAATACTGTACGCAAACCTAAACCCCTGCCTGTTCATCTGCCCAACCACTGCTCAACCTCAAGCTAAATGTTGCAACGCTAAAGTTTCCTGTAAATTCCCGGGCAAAAATTCATAAGCAATAGTGGGGGAGCATAAATTTCTTGAGAATTAATTAAAAGCTAAACAAAACAAAAGCGCCAAAGAGGTAGACGACTGAATGGCTGACGATGGGGAGGGGGGAAGCGGGGGCAAGATATTCAGGCGCCATGAATGCATTTTCAAAGTAACCTGCCAACTAACCAATCAAACCCCCTTCTCTTCCATGGAAGCCCTACGTCTTGACTTGGCATTGCTGAAATTTCGTTTTGGGCAAGTTTTGGGTTGCTCGGTTTTCGGTTACAAGCAAAATTTCGCCAACACCAGGAGCCAGTTGCCCTGCCTCTTGTGTGGGCGTTGCAATTAAAGTACAGTTGATTTCCTTTTCAATTTGGAAATTAAAATAAAGCTTAATTGATTGCAGTTTTGTGTATTGCGGAAAGTTCCGGAAAGTCGCCACCGCTTAAAGTGTTGGGTTTTGCGGTCAAATGGTTTGGTATGTTGGCGAATGGCTAAATTGTGGCATGCATGTTGAATTGCGATTAGTGGCTAGCATTTGGAATTAGATTCGGTCCACCAAGTTTAATGACCCGGGGCCGCCAAAGTCCAAAACACCAGTCAAAAGAAGATAGTATTTAGAATTGTATTAACTTCGCATGGGTATAGCTAAAATTGGTAATAACAAAGTCGGTCAAGCCCTACTGTAATATACTCTCTACCTGCAGTAGCTGAAAGTATCGTTCATCCGCTTTCTTCGACTCCTTCGGCAAATCGATAAATAATACTAATAGCCAAGTATGCGTAAAATGTACGAACTGTCAGTGGGGGATATGAGTTTTTTTCAAATTGAAATTAAAAACAAACTTGATCTGCCTACAGGTATAAGGAATCGATGGGCTTAGCGGTAAAGACGAAGCTCCTAGTACCTGCGGAAAGAATGCCTACGCGTCTTGGACGACAATCTGTTTAAATGGGAGAGTACAACTTTAAAGTATTTAGTAGAAGATTTTGTCTACCTCGGAGCGATGATAACCAGCGACATCAACATCAGCCTGGAAATCCGACGAAGAATTTTTTAAGCAAACGGTTGCTACTACGGGCTCAGTAGGGAATTTAAGAGCAGAGCCTTCTCTCGAAGAACAAAAATAGCACTATATAAGTCGCTTATCATCTCAGTCCTGCAACACGGCGCAGAAGCATGAACAATATCAGCGGATGAGGCGGCGATTGGCGTCTTCGAGCGAATGATTCTTCGGAGGATTTATGGTCCTTTGAAAATTAGCTAGGAATTTCGCATCCGAAAGAATGATGAACTGTATGAGCTCTATCTACAACGGAAGCTGTCCTGGTTAGGACATGTTACCCATATGAATGAACAAGCTCTAGCAAAAATTTGAAAGACTTTGGAGGAGCCAAGAAGGGACGAACACCACTAAGATGGGACGACATTTTCAAGCTTGGTGTGAACAACTGGTGCCAGCTCGCACAGAGCAAAAGCGGCAGAGGCCGACACCGTCAAGCGGTTGTGATGCAAACATCGGACCAATAAAGAAGAGAAGAAGAAACCTTTATCTCTTACCAGCTCTTAGATCTCTCCGTACATTAAGAAGCACGGACAGACAGACACTCGCTGTTGATCAAGAATATATGTACATACTTTATGGAGTCGGAAATGATTCCTTCTTCATGTTACATACTTTTGCACAAACTTTAAATGCTGTGTGTATCTTTGGTTCGGAGCATTAAAATGAAGGAAAGCTTACTCCGAACTTCATATACCGTTGCAACTTGTATAGTTTATGTAAGTTTATGTAAGGTTTTAAATGATTTTCATTCAAAAATTAATTTTGACAATGTAAGCCGGTTGAAATCCAAAACTGAGCAATAGTTGGCGCCACTATTTTGACCATGGGACTACTATATACATACATAAAAAGCACTTTAGAACAACATGATACAGAAAATTAGACAGAAACATCTTAAACCTGTGGGACGGCCGCAAGGCATTGCTTCGCAGATTTGATGATCCGCAACACAGAGGCTTAAGTTCGTGTTATGCGAGACGGCGTGTTGCCGTTAAGAATGAATGTCACAGAAAGGCTGAGAGATAATTTAGTGTATGTGTTAGTTAAGATATGTAAGATACAAAAAAGAGTGGGAGTATCGAGCATCGATATGAACTGGATGAACTGGAACCGCCACCCTTAAATAATGCGTTAAGTTGACTTGAGTTGAGGGAAGTTGATGGTGAATGCTGGCTTTTATATATAACTTTGATGAATTGTATGTGGTTCCACGTGTACGGAGGCTCAAGAGGCTGCTTGACGTGGTCGCTTGATTGGTTGTTGCGCAGGAACTTCGGATCCATAAGTTGTTGAAATGCTTAAGCGGTTTTTTATTTGCCAAGCTCGAACATTCAGTTAATGGGCGTATTCAGCAGATAATTCCGATTTACGATTTGTGATTTGAATTGTGAATTGAATACAGTAATTGCTGATTGGGATTGGAAAATTTGACAATCATGTTTACTGAATAGAAATCGAACAAAACGTATGATTGCTGGGTCAGCCCAAGGTATACTAAACAAGGTAGGCGTACTCGCTCTCTCACAACTCTTTATATTTGTGTTCAAGAGAGCGAGAGAGTAATATATTTCAATACAAAGCCTACTAAGCTACTAAGTTAAACACAAAAAATTCGTCCGCGAAGATGCTTAGCTTACAACAGTTGCTTACTCATGGAGCAAAGAGTATTAGAGAGGAAGGTTACTCAGTCGACATCGCTTCTGTCAGAAAATTGTCAGCTGTTCGCTCTAATTTACGCTTTCCAGATCCTTGTTTAGTATACCTTGGGTCAGCCTACCTTAGTGCAGACATTCATATGAAATTTTCTAATTAACAAATCTATAAATATTAAGGATTTTGTGTAAGTATTTTCCAATTTTAAAAAGTACCAAACCCACATTTTATCTTAAAGTCTGCCACTAAATTCATTCAGCAGAGACTCATCAGCAATCGCAAATTGGAATTATCTGCTGAATACGCCCAATGTATAGACGTGAAGATTTTAGCTGAATGTCGCCGAGTTGGTAGGACATGTATTGCCTATATGTCAATGGCTGATGTCGATGTAGTGGATAGAACATGTGTGGCAGTAGCTATACCGTCGAGTTGACGGGACAAGTGTCCCGTCGAGTGTAGATCCGCCAGGATTGGATTGGACTGGACCAAGGGTTTCTAAAGAAGCTCGTTGAACTCTGATCTGACGTTTCCTGTTCGCTGCGAATAGGTTGAGAGCGTTTTTGATGAGTTCATTGAAAAATCTTTATAACGTTCGTTGTTGTTTCTGGGCGTGCTCAGAATGGCTTGATGAAGCCATATTGTTGGCACTTTATTTATGTGAATTTGCCTAATGTTTTTTGCATATTTCACTGTTGTTGTGCAACTCAGAGGTCAGTGTGCTAGCCTGCTGTGCGAAAGGTCGTGGGTTCGATCCCGCCTCGGAAAATCTAATAAAAAGCTTTTTTTTTCAGAAAATAGCTTTAACACATCTGCCAGCTATTGCAGCCAGCTGTGAAGTACCTGGCCATGAAAAAGATTCTCAAAACTTTGCCGTTCGGATTCGGCCTTTAACTGTAGGTAAGGGACTTAAGGTGTCTTGTCTTGTGCGAATAATTATAAGCACACACACCAAGAGATTAGGAGAAGCTTGGCTTGACCCTTTGGGGTTGTAGAGCCAATTTTACATTTACTTTTCTTGTGTCGTTGCTGTTGCAATGCGTTTCTATGTATGTATGTTTCTGGGCGTCGATTTGCCGGTACCTTTTGTATGTGTGTGAGCGAGAGCTACAGAGTTTCGTCGAACTTACAAAATTTGTATTGAATAGTGTTCAATAGTTTTCAGAAGGGGACACTATATATGGCTACGCCAAGTTAACTATTTAGTTTAAAACACGCATTAGGATTAAGTTCATGTAGACTCTACATTGTAGAGTGAATGTCACAGAAAGGCGGAGAGATAAGTCCGAGTGTGTGAGAGTTAGAGATGGAGTATCGAACATCGAGAGTTGTTACTGATGTGTGAACTATTTAGTTATACTGGATCTGAATGAACTGGAACCACCACAACCATTTTGCCTGGCTATTTTGTTATATGACAGCTATACGATATATTTATCCGATTTAGATCAAACTCGCTGAAATTGCAAGGGTATGTAAATTGTTCGTGCTATTTAAAATCGTTACCAGTTAAAACTTAAAATTTATTGATTTTTTGCGCTTCAATTCTAATATTTATTACCTATAATATATAATATAATATATCTGCTATGGAAGTGATGAATCAAAAAATTGGTTTCAGCGAGAAAAGTATTTTTATTTCACAGCCTCAAAATTATGACGAGTTTGATCAAAATCGTCGGAAAAATGAAATTGTGGAAAATATGAATCAAAAGCATATATTTTTATAAACTATACGAACTGGAACCGGAGATTCGCTTTAAGCCTTACGCTTTTAGTTGCTTTCTTATATAATTTGCTTTATAATTCTGTTCTTAGGGTTTCTATTAAAACTTTCCCTCAATCATTTGACTTTATTACAAATCAATTTTATGCATTTCTCCAATTTTTCCCTTCTCACACAATTTTAGATTTTGCATTTCCAGCTAATTCTACCCCATCAGCAGTTTAGTTTCTTAGGTGTCTGGTTCTGCGAAATGTTCGCAAAATTTCATTGTGGTCTCTATTTCATTCCTCTCTAGCTCTAACCAGCTCCTCAACCAACGAAGCAACAACCACAACAACTTAAAGGCATGCCAAGACTTCTTGCTGCCGTTTTTGCTGCTTCTGCTGCTTCTTCCCTCTCATCATGTTCGCCTTCTGCTGCTGAGTTGCTTACATTCAGGTGGTGCATTGAGATGGGCCTGTCAGGCAGGCAGGCGGGCAGGCAGACGGGCAGGTAGTGAAGGTGAGAAACTATTTAACCGAAAACAACAACTAAAATTGGTTGGCAAAATTTCTAGAAAATTGTTTATATAATAATGAATTGATCAAATATGTATGACTGCATTTCAATTTGAAGAACAGGCCACGAATCAAACGTAACGTATAAAACAAATCATGCTTTGCATACGAAATGCCCACATGAGTTGTATCTATGAGATACACAAAGTGCGGTGGGAGAGGGCGAGGGGAGCAAGTGCATTGTCTTTCTCGCTCTTTCTCCCACTGTCTCTATAACAATAGGGCCATGTCGCTTGATTAGCAAGAAATATGCAAGATAAGTATCTAGTATTAGAATCCCAATGAAAATACTCACCATTGCTTCAAAATGCGCATTGTTATTCCGTTGTTTACTTAAACATTTAAAAAAAAATCTGCACAAAAACAAAATTGAAAAAAAAATTAGTTTTAAAAACGAGAGTTGAGCGCCTGCGCCACAGCAACAACAAGTTTATTTTCCGCTTTATTTTTGCAACACTTTCGAAAGAAAATGTTCACTGACCAAATTGCAGTGGCCATTGCATGTCACACACACACACGCACACACACTTGGGAAACTTTTCTTTCACTTGGTAAATGAAATGTTTGCTGGGATCTGGCAACTCTGGCCAAGATTTGTTTTAATTACAATTTAATGAGCTCGAAGTTGCTTAAAGTTCTTGGCTAAGCACACACTCGCACACATACACACACACGCAAATGATCGGCTAACGGCAAAAGTGCAGTTGCTTGTTTATGAAACATTGTTGTTGTTGTTGCGGTCAGTTACATTTGATTCTGCTGTTGTTGTTGTTGTTCTTGTTGTTTACACTTAGCCACTACCACCACGCGTTTCTACCTCTCCGCGAACAAAGTCAACCATAGACTGAAAACTGAGCTGAAAAATATAAAAAGCCAAAGCCAGCCGCCACAACAGAGAGCAGAGACAGCGGCGGGAGAGCTGCAGAGACGGAGCGTAACGAGGTGAGCGGCGAAGAGAGAGTGAGAGATAGCATTGGGCCCGTTGTCATACCTGTCGGCAATGCAGCGCAAGTGCAGCTCACTCAAAGGATACGGACACACTCACTCATTCACTCACCGACTCGCTTACTCCGCCCGCCTAGGGGACCGACCCGGCGGCGGAACTAGCAAATTGCAAAACGCGAACGTTTCAAGTGTGTGTACCAAAAAAAGAACGCAATGCTTAAGGAATAGGCATAGGAATTCCGACAACAACAACAACAACTGCCACACTGAAAGATTCTATCTTTATTGTACTAAGAAAAACAGGATGAAGCCGAATTTCGCATACTCTCTAAACGCATTTTGAAGTAAGAGAAGAAAAGGGCTCTTCGCAGTTATGCAGTTATTTGTGCTCCATTGTTGTCCTAAACATCAGTTTCGTACGAATATCACTCAGCTGAAAAGTTTCGTACTTAAGCCCTATAAGCAGTTTTAAAGTAATGAGAACAAAGGTAAAACTCTCACTCAAAATATTCTACGCACTCCTGTCAAAATATTTATATGAAAATTTGACATTGCTTCGCGGTACTTCACAACTGCGTACAGGGCTTTATTCTAAAATGATTTCTTACTTAATTGACAATGAAGTTTTGTATGCATTACTACAATTTTCACCTCATTCTCTAATCTCAATCGCTTTTTTCAGACTGCAAAGCACTTACAACATAAACCTACTATAGAAAAAAGTATAACAGAGTTATTCACAGTACCTTCCGGCTTAAAGGACCCTGCGAAATTTGAAAACCGTCTGTCTCTACGATTCACTCCAGCTCACACATTTTAACGATCTAAGAAGCTATAAACCAAGGATCTTTAGACTTCCTCCGCACAGTGCACTGTGTGTCGTTTGGCAGCGGTGGGCAGTCTTACAGGCCTTCTTAACCGGCCGACCCGGCCCGTTATTTACCAAAACCCACGACGCAATAGATCTAACAACAAACACGCGCTGCATTGCGTTGATTGAAAGCAAATGATCATTTCTTCATCAAATCGATAACCAATGCTTACTACTAACAATCTCTTGAAGCTATAATTCATCCTTATACTAAACTGTGTGAGATATGCAAGTTTTTTTCCCAACAGCGCGACGGGTATTAAAAATAAACTTAATCTGCCAGCAAGTGTAAGAAGTCAAATCTCAATCTCTTACCATTTCTGAGACCTATTTGTTCATACGAACGGAGGGACAGACTGATAGACCGACTGTTGATGCTGATCCAAAATGTACATATATATTTTAGGGCCGGAAATGATCCTTCTCCCTGTCACATTGTTTCGCACATGCTAAATATACTCTTTGTACTTTTGGTACAGTGTATAAATGTTACCATATACCAATACCAGACTTATGAACGGTTTTCAATTCCGCGTAAAGCTCAAATCGAAACCAGCCGAAACTATACACTTTCATTTCCTTTCTTTAGCTTTTGATGTAAAATGAACTAAATATTTTAGCCCAATAGTTAAACAAAAACCTTATGGTGAATATACGCTTTGATTTTCAGTGGAATCAATTACAATTGCACTATGTACCATCGCTGGCGAAAACATTTCTCTTCTTTAATCTCCGGTTACATCCGAGTTGTCCATTCAGGGTTCTTTTTTTGTTCAGCCTTGATTTGAAACGATCATGCAACAAATTTGTAGCTTTCTAGAACGAAAATATGGAAGCCCCCAAGTTCTAGGTGTCTTTTGGTAAGAAGAGGCACAAGGGCAATCTGAAATCTTCAATCCTAGCAAAAGTAAGTGTTTGGGTAACTTTTTGCTGACGAAGAACTCTGTCCAGTTTCCTTCCAAATGTTGAATATCTATTTAGGAAACATTTTTAAAATATATAAAGTCACACCCGGGTCAAAGCTATTTGCATCCTATTATATAAACTAGTTTTTATTGAGGAAACATTTGGCAAATTCTAAAGGCCGATTTCTTATCGTCTACATAAAGCTGTCACATAAACTTTCTGGGTGTATCCCAGATATGTCTAAAATTTTTTCGCCATTATTTTGAAGATGCTTTATCATTTCATATTAAATGCATACTAAAATATATAATTAAATAAATATTTCAGAAATAGTCGGACGCCCTTGAATGTTACCTGTTTAAGCCAAGCCGTTCTGTTTTAAAATCGCAAACTGAATTCTATGCCGAGCCTTTTTAAATCAGCCACTTCGATCTACCAGTTACTCAGGGATTGAAAGGCAAAAAAGTTCATAAACAGAACATTAAATATTATGGAAAATCTGAAAAGCATGATTACTCAAAATTAAAGAATAAAATGTGATATTCCTATAGACTTAATGAAACAAGTAAGAGCATTGCAGTCGAGTGAACCTGTACAATTGAGACAGACATTCACATTCATTGATTTTCAGATGCCAAAAAGTTTTTTTTTTACTTAAATTACTGAAACTTGAACTTAGGACCTCTAAGGCTTAAACACACGTACAACAGAATCAAATCTTGGTGAAGACTGTAAGCACTTGGCACTTAGCTGCTCGGCAAGCAACAAGGGCCGTGGTGGAGTGGCAATACACTTGCTTCGGACGTCGAGGTTGTGGGTTAAAATCTCTGTAGAAGCTTAGTAGACAGCTCAACAAGTGCAAGAGTATTCTAATCTCTTAGGTGTTATTTAACGTGGTATGTTCCATAGGTAGGATTAAAGCCACAGCACCCTGTGCGAACTGAAAAGTGCATACGATATAGCGATACTGGATTTTAAAGCAGCCTTTGATAAAGTGCCAAGAAATCTCCTTTGGTATAAACTGCAAAAAATGGGAGTCTCTTCGAAATTTATCAACTTTATGGAAAGAGTATACGGTCAAACAGAAGCGACGGTTCGGACGGGCGATCTACTGTCGAACTAGTTTGAGACTGGAGCCGGAGTAAGACAAGGATGTATAATTTCCCCCCCCTGTTGTTTGCGCTTTATTTGGAAGATCTCCATGATGGCTTACAAGGAGGCTTGAGTTTGGGCGGAGTAAATATTCGCCTGCTCCTTTATGCGGACTACATCCTCATCTTAGCCGATAAGGTAGAAGTGCTGCAGAAAATGATTGACAACTTGGAAAAATATTGCGACCAATGGGGAATGGAAGTCAACCTATCAAAGTCTGAGGTAATGGTCTCTAGAAAAGGCGGCAGACTGGCAGCAGCGGAAAAATGGACCTTCAAAGGGGATGTATAAAAATTGCCACAGAATATAAGAATATCGGAGTATGTTTTACGCCTACCCTTACTTTCCAGGAACATATATTCAGAAGAAACGCTGAGGCAAAAGCCAGTATTAACTGCTTATGGAGCCCTTTTTTTGGCGTAACCCAATGTAAGCATCGGAGCGAAATGGAAACTATTTCACGCTGTATGTAGGGCTGTTCAGACCTATGCCGCACAGGTATGGGGATACAGCTATTTCGAGGTGGTGAATAGTCTGCAGACATATTTCCTAAAGATAGTCCTTAGGCTTCCTCCGAATACACCTGGATATGCCCTAGCCTTGGAAGAACCCGTTTTTTGTATGGAGAGGGTCGACTGAGCTGGATAAGGTTTGCGCTCCTCTCACTCTTAACTGAAAAAATGGTCTACGCTCCGCTCAAGATTGGAATAGAATGAGACTCAGTATAATGGAAGATCTTAGACAGAAGACTCATGCGGATCGGATGACTCGGAAAGAATCCAGCCAAACAAGAATCTACAGATTCTGCCCTTAAATTACAACATCTTGACACCTTTAATATCACATGGGTGATGAAAGCGCGGCTTGACCTTATTACGCTGTCATCAAATACGTATAATAGATCGGTAAACGTGCCATGCCCACTTTGTAATACCGGAGAAAATGAGAATTTGACGCACTTTTTAGGAAGATGTCCTTGCCTCAAGGGTTACAGATGGGCGTCTCTGGGTAAACCATATCTTTCAAAGGAGGAGCTACATGATATCCTTGACGACAAATATAACGAGAAAGGCGTTGGTTTATAGAAAGAAGATTTTAGAAATAATTTAGAATACATTAATACGCGGGCGCATTATTATTATTATTATTTTTATTAGACTAGCGCCCGCAGGAGACCGAAGTCCCCCAGGTACCAATTTGAAAATAACACTGATCGGGTGTGACAATTCCCCCTTGGTGAGGGCCGATCTAAGGGTCACAGCATCTATATGATACGCAACTCTACGTCGAGACTCATTTTAAGACTCTACCCGCGAAGTGCAAATCAAACCACGATCTCCCACAAGGGTATCCTAGAGTTACTGCTCATCCTGTGGTACCGATAATAGCTCGGTGGGATTTTCCTCTTTTAACCCCAACAGTTTTGGTACAGGGAGTGCTAGGGAGTGACTAGGCGAAGCTCAACAGATGCAGTGTGCGCAACCGAACACTGCTTTAGACAAACTCAAGCCCCGCGCAGAACCTTCTTAAGAATTTGAAGTCTTCCTGCCGTGATATATACAGGATTCTTGATTGTGTCTAAAATAAATTAAGGGTGTTGAGTTTGATCCCCAATCTATGCCGAAAAATATTCAAAATGCTCTCATCAACTCCATGACCAAATCTTAGATGCACTTTTCATTTTAAGGGTATATCAGAAACAGGCAAAATAAGCGTGAGAAGAAGGGAGAGAAGCGACAGCAACAGAAAGGTAAAAGCAATTGAGTGCGCAAGTGAACAGGCAGCGACGCCGGCCGAGACTGAGGCACAGGTACAACAAAAAATCTCGTGTGTATGTCAGTCAGTGTGTAGTTAAGCCTGTTGTTAATGCCTTGCAGCATACAAAAGAACAAAAGGTGGGCCCTGTATCAATGTGTGTGTGTGTGTGTGTGTGTTTTGGTATTCGTGACTCAACAGCCAGCTATGTATAGTATGCTGCTGCTGCTGCTGCTGCAATGGCCGAACATGGCCCAAAGGCAACAACAAAACGGAGGCTGGGGCCTTGTTTGGCGCGCGCAGCTCCAAAGACGGCCACAAACAACACCAACAAGATGCCCAAAACAGAGATACGAAGAGAGTTGAGTAAGAAAACGAGAGAGAGAGAGAGAGAGAAAGAGAGAATCAGTGGGAGAGCTAATGAGTGACCAACGATTGCGGGTGATTTAGAGGTAAAAACAGGTAAAAAAAAGGTCCTCTAATCTCTGTAATTTGTTCACACTGTCACGGCTGTCGAGCAAGCTACCACAAAACATTTTTTTGTTACAACTTTCAAACGGTATCTTTTATTTGTAATCAAAACACGATAATTATAATTTTAAATCGAAAGATTTAAGCTTTTACCCTCGCAAAACCACGATGATTCCCAAGCCTGAACCCGATCGGAACTCCCTAATTTTGAAAAAAGGATCAATCTTCTAGAATTGTATCGAAGGAAGTTAATCTAATGGTCTTTGGAAGAAAACTGGACCTTAAAAGGAAATGCTTTTAAAATGTTCATGAACATGTATTTGGGTTACGGTTAGACTGGACCTCTATCACTTCTTTACAATTAAAACAGAGAAAACATTTTTGTACAATAACACAGAGCAATAAGTTTCACAAAATTGGAATAAGCTGTACCATGACCTAGGGTACGCTGTAGAGCAGGGTTCCCCCAGAAGAGAACGCTAAAACGTGACTGTGTCTCTCTCTAACACACAATGAAGCATGACTTCGGCAAACAAGTTCGTGCTCCCGGGGCTATCGCTGGGGATCTCTGCTCTAGAGCAGACAGCGTATAAAAATCTCGCAAAATTTCTTCATCAAGAAAATGTTCAGGCTTGCGGACTGCACCCCGAATTATTGCAACTGAAAAAATAGAGGCAAGCTAACTTCGGCTCGACCGAAGTTTATATACCCTTGGAGCTTGATATGTGCCTAACAGTTTGTATGGCAGCTATACTATATAGTGGTCCGATTTCGAAAAATTTTGGTGAAATGATGTAAAATCATTAAAAACTTATAAATACGGGCGTTGGGAGCTATAACATTGAAAACAAAAAAGTTTTTCTCACTAAGACTTTTTTTCAGACCGATCGTTGTATTTTTCTGGTTGGTGATTTGAACCTAAAAACTTAAAAGATGGGAGCTATATGAAAACTAAAAGTCCACTAAAATAGTTTTCAAGATCGTTCAGGACAAATATCCGATCCGGCCGGTTCCGACAAATGTGCAGCGTATTTATACCAAAAGACTTCGTGCAAAGTTTGGTTACGATAGCTTTAAAACTGACGGAGGAGATAGCATAGAAACAGACGGACGGACAGACGGACAGACGGACATGGCTATATCAACTCAGCTCGGCATGCTGATCAAGAATATATATACTTTATGTGGTCGGAGATGCTTCCTTCTATGCGTTACAAACATCCGGACAATTTTAATATACCCTCTCCAAGGGTATAAAAAAGCTATGAGTAGCGCCCATAGGTTCTATAGATATTCAGATCATGGCCTAGGACCGAGCTACTTTACAAATGGGACAAGATAATGTGGATTTGCTTTGGCAAACATTTGCGGTCTCAAAACGTTTTATAGGCAGATGCCCAATCCTCAAAAACAAACGTTCTAGATTCCCGGCTATAATCAGGGCTTAAAACGAAAGTAACTAACACAGCAAGTACCGTACCGACCGAAAGAAAAGTAGCTCCAGATTGTTTGTGTTCATCATGCCGACGAGTGAAGTACGTTTTTGGTTAGAGACAATAGAATATATAGAATTAAAAAAGAGAGGACGAAAAAGAAGAATCGTATTTGAAATCATTTAAGCGTGATTAACATCACTAAAAATCTAAAAAAAAAGCCTAAGGATTGTAAGCATTATCGCTCTAAATTTCAATGCCAACTAAGTTGAAAATCATTCTTGATCTATTCCATTAGCACAATTGTTAGCTAAGGGTCCTCAATTACTTAAGAAACTGGGTTTCACGTCCACAAATAAAATAAAATAAAATATCATGGGTGACCAACGGTGAAGAGAATAGACCAGATCATACAGAATGCATTATAAAATTTTACTCTGACGGAGAAGTCATTTAATAAAAAGTATATATATTCTTGATCAGCATCAACAACCGAGTCGAATTTCAGAGCCACAATTTTAAAGTTACAGTCTCGTCGTTTAAAGGCCTTAAAACGATTTATTCTTTAAAGCACAATACGATCCGAGCAAAAACACCAAACTGATACCCAAAAAACTGTTGATTGGGGGAGCGGGGGGAACATTGTGTCTATTTCAGGTGCAAGCGTATGTAAGCGTTTGTGTTTGCATGTGTGATAGGGTTCGCGTCCTTGATTCAAAATTTTTGATCGTATGCGAACTAAACACAAAACTAAGCGTACCGTACCAGAACACGGAAATAAATACAGTGCGTTACAAACAATTGACCCTAATTGTGCTTTGAAAAGTACGCTACGATTTATTTACAGTACTTGCACTTGTATAGTACGTTATTGTGTGCAGTATTTTTTGTGCGTTCTAAGCATAAGTATAGAATTTGGAGGGAGTACATATTCTGAGAGCAATGGAAAATGTTGAGTCGAATGAAAACTCAATTCTGGCAAAAGTGGAAGGATGAGTATCTTGTCACACTTCAACAACGATTTAAGTGGAAAAAGATACAACCAAATTTGCAGGAAGGACAAATCGTTTTGGTTAAAAACGAAAATACAGGTGCATCTAGATGGCCGCTAGGTAGAATTCAGGAAACATATCCTGGATTAGATGGGAAGACAAGAGTAGTGGAAATAAAAACTCAAAATGGCGTGATTAAGAGACCGATTCATAAAATAGTTCTTCTGGAAACAGAGAAAGATGAAGAATCATATAAAAAAACGTCAAAAAAGGTAAACGCTATAATGGTCATGAGCTATTTACTAATGCTCATGACCAACAGCTGCTCTGCATCAGCTGCAGGATTATTGAACAACTCATCAATGGTAAAACCGTTAGAAAACAACACGATGATTTACCTCGACCCTATGGGAAAAATAGATATCATATCATCCAAATGGAATATGATAATATATTATGATTTGAGTTCATTTATGAGAGAATTGCATACAATTCCAGATTTTTTTTACTTACTTAGATGGACGTGTCAATCACTGGAAAAATATGATGAGTCTTGTAAAACTATGTTGAGAGCGATAGAAAACCAGTACGAACATTTGCAATCGAAATACGAACTTTTAATAGGGCCAAGACGGGCAAAAAGAGCACCATTTGAGTTTGTAGGATCGTTACATCATACATTATTTGGGACAATGGATGCAGACGATCGAAAGGAAATTGAAGAAAAAATGGAAAATTTACACGACAACCAACTTGCGTTTGATGGATTATACAAAAAACAAACTTCATTAATAGATTCGACAGTTAATTTATTAAAGAAAACAACAGATGAGGTGAATGCTGCTCTCAAAGATATAGAGAGTCATATAAACAAATTAGATCGGTCTCTTGCTCAAGTTAAAGATGCAAACAGAGCCGCTTTAACCTATCAAATGATAGTTGATCAAGTTAATCTACTTATAGCTGATTGCGAAAAAACTTTAACAGCTATTACTGATATAGTACTTGATTTAAATCATGGGAAAATAAATCCCCAATTGTTAAGACCAAAACAGCTTAAGCAGGAACTTGAAAATATTAAGGGAAATTTACCACCAAAGGTAAAATTACCAGGCAAGAAGGGTTCAGAATTACGTGAGGTCTACTGGAAGGGCATGCCATTTTAATAGACCATAGACTCATAATTAAGACAGAAGTTCCACTATTTAATCAAGAAACATCTATAATATACAAGCTAATATCAATACCATTTATAAAAAATGGTAAAACAATTAAAGCCAGAATCAAAAGTAAGCACATGGTGTACAATTATAATCTTGACGCTTACGTATTAGTGACAGACTCAGAGCTCAACAAATGCGCTCGTCAAAGTAATGATCATCTAATGTGTAAGGGTCATTGGGCATGGAGTTCAGCAGCCGATAATTCTTGTGAAATATCAGCGTTAAAACAGTCAGATAATCCAAATTGTGAGTTTCAACAAACTACATCGGAAATCATTTGGACGGAACTGTCGCTCCCAAATACATGGTTATATAAAATATATAACGTTTCCAAATTAGAAGTGAATTGTGGCACCCATCAAAGTCAAATCATAAAATTAGCACCACAAGGGGTTTTAAAATTAGAAGAAGGTTGCACTGCGCGCCATGAGAACCACCTGATGACAGCGGGGTATGCAGTATCATCCAAAGATGAAATTCAAAATCCTTCATTTCCCATTACAAAAATAGCAGATGGGGTAAAAATGGATGAAGTCAAACCTCTAACAACAGTTATGATTAACAACACAAGGGACATAAATTTTTTAAAAAACTTGATAGAAGAACAGAAAAAGGAGAATATTAAGTTGAAGGGCTTGAATGTGCACAACGTCAGTGGACATTCTGCACTGATTTTAGTTTTAGCAATTATAATTATTGCAATAGTTATGTACCTAAAAACAATTTGCAAACAAGAAAAAGCAATTAGGATTAATTTTTCACCACAGAGCAATGGAATGCAAACCACCAATTAGCTGTTCCAGTTATAGATTATACATAAGTTTGTTTTTTTTTGCCGGCGCAAGATGTTGTAAAATAAACATGGCATTAATGAAATTGACTCAACAAAACAACAATATTAGAAGATAAGCAAACCAATGTAAATCCAAAGTTAAATAAATATATGTTAAATTAAATCGAAATGTTAAGATATAAAAATGTAAAAATCTGAGCAAAAAGTTTAAAACCTATATGGAAATATACACATTTAAAATACAGTCCACTATCGAAGAGAAAAAATATATATATGTAAAAAATACAAATTGTTGCCCTCTGCAATATTCATGTTCAAAGATAATTGAAAAGTACATGTAAAGTAAAAATACAATTTGTTTGCCCTCGGCAATATGTTCAAAGATATTTGAACAGTGCATTTAAAAGACCGCTACCTGCGGCCGCCTCAAGCCGAGGCGCACAAAAATATAAACTAGAACCTAAAAATTAAAACAACCCCCACGCAGGGACACATCTGTTAGTAATAAGGCATTTCCCTGCTTGGGGTAAAACCAAAAAATGTATAAAAGAGAAAGTACCAACATATTAAAAAACAGTCAGCTTCAATACAAGGAGCTGTTCACTCGCGCGCAACATATATGCGTTTTATTATTTAGTAAGCCTGCTTGTTCATATAAAAGTCTCTGTCGCACATTTACCGAGTTTTACACAGACGAACGCTGCATTTTCGGTTTGCACCACTCACAGAAACACGTCGAAAATGCCGGTCCTGACTCTCCAGGTGCTCGGAGACATCTGACCAGTAACTCGTTCGTTAGCTAGGAATGCCCTCTACCGAGCCCAGTCGGTGCGCGCACGCTCCGAAGTACAGTCGCGGCGGAAGAAAATCAGTCCTATTACTTTCCGTAACCCTGTATACATTCTTAGTCCGCGCGACGAGCTGAGTCGATTGATCTTTGTCCGTCCGTCTGTCTGTCTGTCTGCTTCAACGCAGTTTCTCAGTTTTTAAACCTATCAAGCTGAAACTGACCGGATTGGTTAACTATATTTTATAGCTACCATGGGAACTATCGGTCGAGAAAGGGTCTTAGTAAGAAAAACTTTTTTGTTTTTGATGTTGACGAGTTCAAACTCAGCGATTATTAATATTAAACGCTTTCACACTTATTTGCAAATTTTGGTTAAAACCGGATGAATATATCTTAAAGCTGTCATAGCAAGAAATCTGCCCTCAAGTTAAAGTAATTTGCATTTTCTGTTGCAAACTTTTTGGAGCTTGCATTGTAGGTCTATTTTGTTCCCCATCCGAAATATTTTGTACTTCTACACGCTTTTCTTAAATTTTTCGGCTTACTGTAAGTACGAAAAATTCCTGATTTAAGAACGTTTGTTCTCATTTTAATAACATAAACAGTCGACTTTCAATTCTATTACGCTTTGTTGTACATTTAGGTACATCCAGGAACAAACCATACTTGAAATTTCAAGGAATAAATTCTATCTCGATCGACCTATTCCTCTGTGAGTCGCTTTTTTCTGAGTGTAGATACAATTTTCTAGTTTCCGACCCGTTTGGAATAAATATGGGTATCTAGGTACTTGTGCTTTTGCAGAGATCATCAAGCTTTACAGATAGTAGATTCTCTTAATTGCACACATTTTACAGTTGCTTTTTCACTCACAATTCGCAAGACTCTCAAAGAGAGGTTTTTGCTCCCGCTGAGCTTTTGTCAAAAGAATCCACTAATACAGGGCCAAGACAATCTCCGACATTTACTGCTATTTAATTTGCTTAAAGAGAGCACAAAAGAAAAGAGTCATCAAAAGAAGAAAAACAATTCGAACAACAGGTAAAGTTGTGAGTGGGGAACAAAACAAAGCACAGCGAAACAACGAAAACAAAACAAAACACAAGTTTTGCCCTCGTTGACGGCTTCGGGTACCTAGAAGTGAAGAAGAAGTGGAAGAAAAAGAAGCAGCAGCAGCGAAAGCATCCTCCAAAGATACAATCAACATGGAAGTACTCGCACACACACTTGAGACGGCTTACGTGTGTGTGTGTGTGTTTGTGTGTATGAGAGAGCCTGACGGGCATCATTTGGGTCGCATTCGCCTCCGCATTCTGTAGCCTGGGCTCCATCAGCCCAGTTGCCCAGAGTTATTATAACGGATTTATCTCAAGTTACAACCAGGCGACTCACACATAGGTACAAACAAACATACGTACATACAAACATGGGATGGCAACACAAATATGATTTTATTTTGTATTCTTGAAACTTTTTTTTAATATTTTTTTTGCGTTTTACTTTTTAGTTTGTTCTGCCACAAGTTGAAGTTCTCTCAGTCGGTTTGCGTACACTGATAGAAAAAAGGGTCATTGGAAAAACAAATTTGTTTAGATATAAAGGAAAGCTCTGGAATATATACGTATATCCTGAAAGCTCGTTAAATTGATATAGTTTTAATAAATAAATAAATAAGTTTAAATAAACGTTGTTCGTTGAAGCTGAACAAAAATACCGATTGATTGATTTAATTGAAGGGAAACAATTTCCCCCACTAACAACAGAAGGGCCGATACGTGGCACGCATACACTGCTGCTGACGTCGGATTTTGCTACAAGTCTGCCTTTGGGATTCTCAAGCGATCATAGCAATTCTGTCATGAGGTACCTTCTGCCAGCTCATTGAAGACAGGCCAAGACTGCTAAAGATTGAGTTAGTATTCATGAAATAGCGCTCCTTTGTGTTGTTGTGCGTGTCTTGTTTTAGAAAAATTATGGACAAAATCATAACTTGATGACCTAGAGCCTGCTAAAAAGTTCTACGATTGATAATCAAAAAAAAAGACACTAAAACAATCACATTTAATTTTCATTCGACAATTTAATATTTGCTTTGATTTTCCAAACTGATCAAATGATGGGGTCACTTATTTGAACATTTGGCTGGCCATATGATTTATTCATCCGATTTGGATCACACTCCCAAAAATTGTGTTCATAACTGGAAAGGATAAAGACGCTACCAGTGAAAACAAACAAGTTTACCCCGCTAGAATTACTTTTTCAACCGAGCGTTCCTATGCCAGCTACATGCCATAGTCATCCGATTTGGATCAAATTTATCAGAATTATGTGGAAGCATTCTAGTGGAAGTTTTGTTCTTGTTTTAGCAGCTATATGCTATAGTCATCCGATCCGTCAGATTCCGACAAATGTGCAGTGTATTTGTACCTAAGGACTTCATGAAAAGTTTGGTTAGGATAGCTTTAATACTGAGGGAGAAGATAGCATATAAACAGACGGACGGACAGACGGACATGGCTATCAAGAATATATATTAGAGCCCTGCATGAGTTTAGTCAAAGTTCCCCTTGACTTTGTTTCTGATTTAATCTCTCTATGAACTTCTACTCATAGCTCACAAAATTATTGATTCATTGAATTATAGTTCATGACATGAGCCATGAGCTATTTGATCTGTTTGAAATGATTCAGCTCAGCAACTAGATCAATCATGCTCAACTCAAGTAGCTCATAGAGTTCGTAGCGAAGACGAAGTTAGCTTAGCCTTCTCGCAAAATTAGGTCCAGGGCCTCTTTACATAGATTCCACAAATGTGCAGTTAAGGGTAACATTTATTCTGTGAGCAAACAATTTGTAAAGTGGGTCCAAATCGTAAAATTCAAGTTAACCTTTTCTCATCTTAGAGTACCGCATTTTTCCACTCCTCTCTCCAAAACATTTGACGTTTTGAAATATCCCGATGTCGTAAATGTAGGCTTAGTCTTAATTTTCTTCAAGATTACAGGTCGCATGAGTTCTGAAGGTTAACTAAACTTATTGGATGAACTTTAAGTAGACTTTTTGGACCAAGAGTCGGACCCGGATACAATCTTTTAGCAATATAATGTCGCCATACACGTGTCAAGGGCCAGTCGTAATTGGTTCAGTGAACAGAAAATCTAGCTTCTTGAATGGCTAGCACGTTCTCCGGACATGAATCCAATTAAAAACATGTGTGGTAACATTGCACATCGTGTTTATGCTGGCGGACGAAAGTTTAACTCTACTGAAGAGCTTCGAAAAGCCGTTACTAAGGAATGGGCCAAAATACCGGATTCAGAGGTCGAGTTCATGATTAGCGCCATCCGGTTAGGTGTTTTTCAGCTCATAAATCAGCCTGGAGGTTATATCCATTATTTATTGATTTTTCATTATCCTAAGTCTGCATCCTTTTTATTTTTTCGAGACTGGCTTTAATTAAATTTCGCAGTAGAAATTGAACTTTTTCATAACGAGAACATAAGTTAAACTCGGCTCTAACCGACTTCGATATACCCGTTACTCATGAAAAAACATGTTTAACAGTGTTCCTGCGTTCCTTAAGCTCCATTTACACGACCTGATCGCTCAGATGAGTTTTCGTCAGACGAACACTGCAACTCGATAAATGCCACTCAGATGAGTGCTCAGGCCAAATAGAACCGGTTCTTTTTCGTCTGATCGCTCATCTGAGTAGCTTCATGCCTATTCAGACGCCTTTTTACACGGTCAGACAGCAAATCAGACGAAAACTCAGATGAGAGATCAGGTCGTGTAAATAGAGCTTTAGGGTGAACATCTGAACCGCTCTTCCGATCCTTATTATTTCTTCGGCAAATTTATTCATTTTGCTAATTACTAACTATCTAGAAGGTACGAATCGTCTATCTTTAAAATTGTAGGAGATATAACGTTTTTCCCGAATTGTGGGGGCGGGAGGGGGCGAAGAAGCATTTGTCCCATACATGTCAAACATCTATCTCTTACCATCTCTGAGATCTAGGTGTTCATACAGACGGACGGACGGACGGACAGACGGACATGTCTATATCGACTCGGCTGTTGATGTTGATCAAGAATATATATACTTATATCGGAAATGATTCCTTCTGCCTTTAGCATTTGCACGACTTTAGTATACCCTTTTACCTACGGTAACGGGTATAAAAATCAGAAATCCTTTACTTAATAAAAATATTTGATATTATTGATGCATATGACGTTTCCTTGTGCCTTTTTTACTATAAGTGATTTCGATGTGATGCATATATTGAATATGCAGTTTTCGAGTCTAATTAGTCAAAATCGAAATTTTCACCTAATTTTATTTAAAAAGTCATACATCGTCTAGTCGAGTAACGTTGGTCATTTGTAAAGTGTGTGTTTTGGGTCTATGTATCTGGGAGTGGTGTTTTTTAATTTTTTCAGGAAGTTTATCGTGCTGTTTCATAGATAAATGATGAGGTTTCACCCTCCAAGATACCACCAAGGTGAGATCCAAGATCCCACTCATATCCCTCCCAGATCCCACCTAGATCGTTCCCGGATACTACCCAGTTACCACACAAATCCCAACTAGATCCCACACAGATTCCACCCAGATCCCACCCAAATCCCTCCCAATTCCCATTCAGGTCCCACCCAGATCCCTTCCAGATCCCATCCAGATCCCGCTCAGATCCCACCAAGATCCCTTCCAGATCCCACCCAGATCCCACCCAAATCCCACCCAGATCCCGCACAGATGCCTTCCAGATCTTACCCAGATCCCACCTAGATCGCACACCCATATCCCGCCCAGATCCACACAGATCCCTCCCAGATCCCCTCCAGATCTCTTTCAGATCCCACCCAGATCCCGACCAGGTCCCACCCAGATCTCGCCCAGATCCCTTCCAGATCCCATCCAGATTCAAACCAGATATCGCATAGATCCCTTCCAGATTCCAGCCAGATCCTGCCCAGTTCCCTTCTAGATCCCAACCGGAGCACAACCAGATCCCACTCAAATCTCGCCCAGAGCGAGAGTTAGAGCGAGTCAAGTTAGATCCCACTTAGATCACATTCAGAACCTACGCCGATCCCACTTTGATCCCGCTAAGATCCTACTCAGATCCCACCCACATTTTTCCCAGAACCCACCCAGTTGCCCCTTTTCAGCATCTTTCCTACCTCTTCACTTCACCCATCTGCCCATCCTCTTATATCTGTGTGTGTTTGTCGGAAACTCCACAAAACAACAACACAAAATGTGAATGTCGTCAGCGTCACGTGACGCTGAAATCAAATTTTACTCCTACTTATCGTCCGTGCCGAAATTAAAGATGTTTCACATCAATAAGTTTTTTAAGCCGCTAAATGTTTTATTTCCATGGAGTTCTCTTAGCTGGAATTGCGCTAATGCATTAATTCTGTCATGATATTCCACTGGGGTCGCTGCTTTAAGTGCTCTCCAATCCATTTTTTTTACTCGAGGAGGCTTCAGTTAATCACACCATGCTTGGGAATGTCTTGCCATAATGTGTTTTTTAATCTTTCGGTCCCGATTTTTCACTGAAAATTTTTTAGTTCGACTCATTTTCTGACTTGTCTTGATTTAGGAACCAACTGAGCTTGATCTATTTGAGCTTGATCTGTTTGGCTGACTAACTAGAGAGAAAACAATTTCTCACTTGTTTTGAAATGTTGTTAGTCGAAGAAAACATTAGATGACTACTTCGAAAAGCCCAAGGAGAATTATAAATAGTATTGAGTAATGAGTAATTAAATACTACTTAGATTTTGCAGACAATAAATGTATACTTATAGATGTATTACTGTCACAACACTAGAAGCTGAGTGTTCAAAGTTCAACTAGGTGTATATTACAAGACTGGAAACCTATGAAACTTTTTGGAAAAACTAATTTCTGAAGTATTTAGCGGTTTTTTGACCGTTGACAACCTTCAACGTAGATATGCGCATGACATATGGGATTTGGTTTGATTTTGTACTATTTTTGATTCTTCTTGGCCTTTTCGTTTTACTAAATACTTTTGTTAATGGAGGCAAATTTCGTTTTTTTGATTTTTATTCGACACTGACTGTTGAGATTTTAAAATCAGAATTCTATACAAAAGCAGCGGTTTCAAACTTGAGAAAAACTTGCTGCACAGTTCATTAGAATTTTACAACTTTTGTTTCTAGGAGGAAACCGTGTGTATATTAGTTCATTTAATATTTTTTCTGAGTGTACCAACCCAACACTTTGTTGCTGTTGCTGCTGCTAGGCTCGACAGGAAATTAATGATTTAATTACAATTTTATTTTTGGAGTGAAGACGAACGGATTAGAGATGCCGGCAACTTTAATTGATTTTTAGTTTCTCCTGAGAAAATGACCCATGAGTTGGACTGTGTGTGTTTTTGCCTTTCCGTTTCTTTTGCTTCCATTCGTTTTAGGTATTCCAATTGCCTCTTTTGGGTCCTACCTCAACGGTCGCTGCGCCTGCGCGTGCCTGGCATGCCAAGGCCCCAACAGAGTCCATGGTTTACATGACCGGCATGCAAAGGCCAGCACGTTACAGTTTGACAGTCATCGACGAAGCTGGCACTTGACTTTCTCATTTTGTGGCTGTCTCTAATTGATGAGCCGCGACAAGCTACCAAGCGCAAAACAACAACAAAAACAAAAAAGAATTCCCAAAGACAAATGTCATCAGCATTGATTGTTGTCATCGGAGATGTCAATGTCAAAAACCAAACAAAACAGCAAACAGGCAGAGACCAGCCAGGCCTCGGGCATCACTTTTGCAGTTTTCTGGCCTGCAAAATGCACAACAACAACAACAACAACTGCAGCAACAAGCAAACAATAGATAATGCACTTCAAGTGCGGCCATATCAAGTGTCGTCATCGTTGTCGTGCTGGTTGTTGTACGCTGTCTGCAACTGATTAGTCAGCAGATTCTCAGTGCTTGCTGACATGGACTTGGAGTGGAGAGGATGCGACGAAAGCTGTCGGAGGAAAAACCTGAAAGATAATTATGGCCTGGCATTTGTGATTTCTTAAATCATTAAGGTTTCACATGGTAAACTGTAAGTGAGTCCTCATCTAAATAGGGATTCCGATGTGATCTGGTAACAAATTTAACACTATTTGGATATTCATGTGGACTCAAATTGGTTCACTTAGCAGAAAAAAGATCAAAATCAATTTAATTTGTCTGCCTGAATCTTGTTCGAATGTTTCTGTTTTTCAATGAGCGGTTGAGTCTAGAACAGGGGTGCCCCAACTAAGCTTTCGGACGCGTGGAATGAAATACTAATGCGCAAAATAAATTTTTGTGTAAATAGCGAAAAGCGTTCGGGCCACTGCGAGTGATGACTACGCTAGGCAACTTTGTTGTTGCGTTCGAGTTTGCAAGAGACATCGGGGAGAGAGAGAGAAGAGACATAGACAGGCCTGCACTCGCCAACAACAAAACTTGGGCTGGGAAAAAAGAGAGCAGAGCACGCATTTGAATTTTTTGATGCTTTATGAAGGCTTCTGACTGGCGTAAGTCGTATACGCGCCCGCAGAATGGGCATGGTGGGACCTGGTCTAGAAATGTAGCTTGAGCCACCAGCATCAGCAATTTTGATTTTTTCGCTTTGACACAAAAACTGTGTTGATAAGTTTATTTCAAAAAATATTTTTAAAAAATTTCGATATATAGTGATAAATGTATACTTATACAACTTCGATGATAACCAGCAAGAACAACATCAGTCTGGAAATCCGACGAAGAATCACTCTTGCGAACCGATGCTACTATGGGCTAAGTAGGGAGTTCAAGAGCAAAGACCTCAAGCGAAGAACAAAAATAGCCCTTTACATGTCGCTTATCATCCCGGTCCTGCAATATGGCGCTGAAGCATGGACAATGACAGCAGCGGATGAAGCGGCGATTGGCGTGTTTGAGCGAAAAATTCTCCGGAGGATTTATGGACCTTTAAAAGTCGGCGATGATTTCCGCATTCGAGGAATGACGAACTGTATGAGCTCTATGGGGACACCAGCCTGGTCAAGCGCATAAAGCAGCAGCGGCTGTGCTGGCTAGGACATGTCGCCAGGATGAAGGAAGAAGCTCCAGCAAAAAGGGCGTATAAATCGAAGGCGGTTGACTATGGAGGTGGCAAGCAGGGAAGACCACCACTAAGATGGGAAGACCAGGTGCGCGAAGACATTGCCAAGCTTGGTGTGACCAACTGGTGGCAGCTCGCACAGAACAGAAGCGAATGGAGAGCGTTAATCGCAGAGGCCCAGACCGTCGAACGGTTGTAATGGCCATTAAAGAAGAAGAAGAAGTACTGAAAGCTTATAGCACATTTGAACAAATTCGAACCGGAAACATTTTTATTCAAAGAGCATAAATCATCAAAGTATGCCTAAGCTGCATTCCGGTTCGACGTTTAACTGCATCAAAGTCCGAGTCTCCGGATTTTTTGGGAGGTCCGAACCGAACTTGCACCTGAGAAAACTTATTTTAACTGCCCGACTTCGAACTAAAAAAAAAAATAAAAATAAGCATTTTGTGGTTTTAAAACCTGGTTTTTGCTCTCGCAGAGCTTTACAAATGAATACACTATCAGGCATCAATGCATTCTGAATGATCAGGTCTGTGAACCGGCTCCATGAAGTTGAACCCCTCTTTAGTATTAGTAGGGTTGCATCACTGGATTTTAAATAATTAAGTTAATAAAACTTTCTTGTAGACTTTTAAATTATTTAAAAAAAGACGCCAATTTGTATCGATATTTTAGCGTTCAGGTATTTTAATACAAAGACGATGGTCATACTGTAAATCAGAATGTATGCCTCAGCCGTTTCCGGTTCTGGTACGTACCGAAACTTACGTTTCGGTAAAAGGTTTTAGTTCTCGAAGGATTTCAGTATGCGGTTCCGTACCGGTAACTAGGTTTTTATTTTGGAATACCGGTACATAACAATATGAATCGGTAAAATATGAAGAAAAAGCGGTTATTGGTTATGTGAAGTCATAAAAATCACACCCCGAAAAATAAAAGTTCTACGCTTACTTACTCTTCTCAAAGGTCACACAATTGTGGATACATTGTCCAGTTATCTGTCCACCATTTAAGAACATCTTCTTTATTTTTCGGGCTTTCGGTTTATAATATACATACACAGAGGTAAAAAAACGCGAACATTGGACCAAAAACAGTGCATAAAGGGTTTTTCTCATTTGTAGTATAGTGTCCTCACTTAAAAAACAATTTGTTGATAACGCAAAACTCAAATGGCGTTGATATTGTTCCATTTTTAAGAACTTGATTTTAGTTAATATTGTTCAAATTACAAGAACACTTTAAACTGAACTGGGAACTAAACTTAGGACCAGGTGTGAGTGGATTTCTCATATTTGGGTGGAATAGGAAATGGGGACATACCACTTTTGATTGGAAGTGAAGGGAGGCAAGGCTTCTGGATACGCGTGCTGCTGCTTCTCCCTCCACATATATATTCCATAGGAATTAGAAACATCGTTTCAACGACCCTCGCCAACTGTTTTGTTTTATTTAAGTTTCTCAGAAAAACACAGAAAAAATTGTTTGGGCTTGACTGAGAATTGAAACATATGAAATGACGCGCCAGCACATTCACACCGTTGTACACTTTTGCAGATTCACATCTAGAGGGCTACTTATGCTTGGTTGAGCTGACAAGAGAGAGATCAAAAAGGGAGCCAAATTGAGAACAATTGTCGTTATAATTTTTGGGGAAGATTTAGGAATATTTACTGTATCAATTATGGGCAAGCAGTGCTGATGCTGCTGTGAAATGTACAATCTTCATATAGTCACTAGAAATGGGCGCGGGACGGATATATGTCTATGGGGTGTTACACTTGACAGCAATGGGTATATATATAATTGTACTTATATTTTTTTTACCAGCTATGAGCTCAAAGCAAGCAGTGCTGAGCTCAAGATAAACACAATTTCTATAATTTCATAAAATCTTGGACGCGGACAAAGTCGAGGCGCGCTTAGCTAGTTTTCTATATATCAACTATGTAATTTTAGTAATTAAATTCATTAGCTAACATTTAAGACTAACATTTAAATCTTTCCTATAGCACATTTATACTAGCTTTGATACCTGAGTTGCAGCAAGTATGGTCAACGCAATATTCTTTATGACCTCGTTTTTTTTGACAACTCCAAAACTTAAGAACATTTGTCGATGTAGGTTCTCTTTTAACATTTTCGCAGGAATCTATAATATTTATTATTTTCAAAGGGTCTAGCCCGATACGGGAAGGGGTGCGGCCTAAAGTCTGGGAATTTGAAATTTCTTTTATAATTGGATAGATAACTTCAAAACAAACTGATCTGGCCCAGTGTTGGGTCATTTTGGTGCCATGTCCTTGAGATATCGTCAAAAATCCTTTTTTTATAAGCTTTTTTTTAAATAGAAATATCTCGGGAACCAGAGTAGCTAGAGATATGAAATAAATTGCCACTGATAGAGAATTGATCAAAGTTTTCGAAAATTAGAAAATTTGTGACATACACTGAAAACATTTTTTGCTATAATTAAAAGAAAACTTGAATGTGATGGTTTTGGCAGTTCGCGTTGGACCGCCACCTTGAAACTTTTCCTGGAATTTCCTCCAACCTTAAAGCCAATTATCAAAAAGTTTGAAAAAAATCGAAGATACGCTTCCTAATAAAAAATTCATAAATGTATATATTCTCTGAGAAAAACTGCCATTTCATACATTAACAATATAGTTGGCGTAACCACATGACCCTTGTCCAAAATCGTGTAATAATAATGAGTTCGTTTCGGAATTCCAAAGCGTCTTTACTGCTTTTGCTAAAACTAAACAGGAATATTTTTTCAAATTAATTAAATAAATAAAGGTCGAATTGACGAATGTCTGCTATTTGAGACATAAAATGACAATTTATTTATAAGTTGGTTATTTGTCAGATAGATAGTTTGATCTAGATGATGTAAATTCGGCTTTAACTGTATTATACTACCTTTTTTTTCAGAGAGAGTGCTAAAAAAAATATTTATATTTATTGGACATATGCGGTCCGTTTTATGGTAAAGAAAACGATGCTTCGATTATGAAAAAAAATTCTTGCCAACACTTATTTAATAAGGCTTTTGCAACCTAATGACATATTCGTTGTGGATAGGGGTTTTCGCGATGTCGTTGGTAAAATAGAAGGAAAAGGCTTTAGAGTTCTGATGCCAGCATTTAACGGGAAAAAAGCTCAACTGGACACCGAAGAAGCAAATGAGTTTTGAAAAATCACCAAAATAAGGTGGGTTGTCGAAGCCGTTCATGGATCAATTGCTCAAAAATATAAACTTTTACATCACAATCTGGACAACAAATATCTCAAAGTTGGTGATCTATGCAGAATTGCTGGGTATCTCAAAAACAAGTTTAAAGAGGTTGAACTCAGATTAAAAATTAGAAAGCAAAATACTTCCTCATTTAAAAAATTTCATGATGGCTCCGAATACTTTGTCTGAAGAAATTGAGCAAGAGCGTTACAACCGAAGAAGATGTTTATTAAGTCCATTGAATACATCATAGCTTTTGGAATTTCCAAGACTCACGGAAGACGAGCTAAAGGTATTATATTCTGGATCTTACCAACTGTCGCTAACAGAAATCCTGAATGAGGACGATAGATGTTTCATTCGTTGAAATGAGTCCCTCAATAATAAAATTCGAGGTTCGCTTGAGGCATATAACATAATAGCCTAGTTGGCGTACAACGTTATTGATGTAGTTGTCCCAAAGGAAAGAGGACTGTTGGCTGTTGTTCTCATGCTGCAAGTGTGATTTATTACTTGGCTCATACAAGATGCTTATTACGCATTATCTGCCCAACAGCAATTTTATCAAGAATTTTTAAGTCGGATGAAGCGAATGTTGTCATAACCGAAAATATTGAAGATGACGAGTAAATAAAATAAGCAAATAGATATTTTTTAATTTTTCATTAGGAAGCGTATCTTCGATTTTTTTCAACCTTTTTGATAATTGGCTTTAAGGTTGGAGGAAATTCCAGGAAAAGTTTCAAGGTGGCGGTCCAACGCGAACTGCCAAAACCATCACATTCAAGTTTTCTTTTAATTATAGCAAAAAATGTTTTCAGTGTATGTCACAAATTTTCTAATTTTCGAAAACTTTGATCAATTCTCTATCAGTGGCAATTTATTTCATATCTCTAGCTACTCTGGTTCCCGAGATATTTCTATTTAAAAAAAAGCTTATAAAACAAGTAAGACCATTGCAGTCGAGTTAGCTCGACTTCAAAATACCCTGAACAATTGACAAACACACACATACACAAACAAACGCACACGCACACATACACACAAACGCGCCCTCACACACGCGGGCGCAAGCAGCAAACGTAATGCGTAATGAGCAAAGCGTGGGGGGAGGGGGGGTGCAAAAATTGTTTCGTTAATAACTTCTGTGTTTTTGCTCAGATCTCAATGTGCTTTTCAGAATAGATAGATTATAGGCCTAAGATAATATATATTAAGCGACGATGTTGTAACTTTAAAATTGTGGCTCTGACAGTTTTTGGTTTAAGGGGGGGGGGGGGGGGGAATTTTGCAAATCTGAAACAAACTTGATCTGTCTCTGAGATCACACCCCCACCCACCCACAGAGGGGGGGGGGGGGGGGGGGGGGGGGGGGGGGGAGGGAGAAAGAAAAAAAAATAAAATTTTTTTTTTTTTTTTTTTTTTTTTTTATTTTTTTGGGCCCCCTTAAAATTTTCACAAAAAAAATGATAATATTACCAACACCAAAAAACCAAAAAGAAATTCCACCTCCCCTTTAATATTAATTATTTGTTTATTGCTTTCTGTTGATTTCATAAACATTAGATGTTGAGTCACATTAAGAATGTCTTTTTGGAGCTTCAGCATTCTGTATTGTGCTGCTTTGCATTTATTTTTTTTGTCAGAAGTTAACAAAGTTGGCAATATCGGGATTCAGAGCACTGCAGCTAATATTGGTATTGGTATTATCGAGACTCTTAGTAATAAACAATGTTTTGCTCAAGACTTCAAAACAATTGCAAGAGTAATAAAAATCACTTGGTAGCAATTGTGAAGCATACAACAGAAGTTCTCGTGCTCGAACCATATTTGCTCCATTATCGACGGTGATAGTATAAGTTTGACCTAGATTGGAGAGCTTCTTGAATTATACAAGACAGATTATAAGGAATTTCTATAAGTTTCTTTAGTGAACAGAAAACTAGCTTTTCGAAAATGTGGTCCAGTTCGGGTTCAGGTTCGAGGAGCCAAACATATTAGGGGCTCGGTTCATGGTCCGTTTGGTCGGACCCAAAAAACCCGAACCTAACCGGTTCTAAAGGGTTCGCTGCAGGACCGGCCTGCAGCCTTGACCAAAACTTATATTTTAATATTTTTCAAAACATTTTTACTACAACTATGTATACTTGTGTGTTACGCATTTATGAACGATGTTGTATTTATTAGTCGTAACATTTGTTCATCAAATTTCCAAATAGTCAAGCTTTTTACCAGCTTGTGTCGCCACAGTTACTCCTTTTTGCTCGTTCACTTTGAAACACCTATCGTTATTTTTGTTACAAAATTTTCTACTTTCTTATATTCCAATTCCTGCTTTTGGGTTGATTTATTAATTAAATTCTGAAATTTTAAATGTTCCCAATTTTCAGTTTCATTTCGACATGTTAATTAAACATTATTTGTTTAAGAAGTTCAATTTGTGATCGTCGATATTTTCCACCAGTTTAACGTTTTTGTGCAATTTTTTTCTATCGATTTTCTTTGATGTTTTTATTTAACCTTGAGGACCTGTGCCCAGGGCCTAGTTTCAAAGGCACTGTGGAGAGACCCACTTAAATTTTGTGTTGCATAAGCTGCAGGCGCTTTGTTCTACTCTACTCAAATGCAGGCAATGGCTGTCAAACTGTTTTCTTTCCTTGATTTTATTTGTTTGCCCGTCTGTCTCAGCGTTTGTTTGTTTGTCTCTTAGTCCGTGCATGCGTATGGGTGTGTGTATGTTTGTTTGTGTGTTTGTATTTGGCCAAGCATTTATTACCGCTTTACTCTCGACTCCGGGACTCGCTTTCGCATCCAGATCCCAGCCCCTGGGCAGTGTGCCGTGAGTTGAATGGAATTTTGCGCGCCATGGAAATACCCAGCATGTGTGTGTGTGTGGGTGTGCACGTGCACACACACACACACACACACTTACATGCGTTGTTTTTATGACTGCTTATTTATTTACTTGCTTTTGCTTGCTGGGTTTTCCAGCTGGCTGGCTGGCTATCCACGTCCTCGTTCGCGTTCCGCCTTTGGCCAGCACTGACATTTTTCACACATTTTTCGCAGCTCTCTCGCTCTGCAGGTGTGTGTGTGTGTGTGTGTCCCCGTCTAGGACCCAAGCTCTCCTTTGGCTGGCATAGCAAATGAACCTGTTGTGATTTTGCCTGCGGCCAAGCCCAGCCATAAGCAGCAAACTATGTGCCACTAAGCGCCCCCGTGCACTCCACCGCCCCACCATAGCCCATCACCATCATCGGCCATTTTTGCACGCGCGCTTTCATTTTATGCTCATTATTAATTAACGAGTTATTTTCCACACCCTGCTCTGAATATTTATACATTTTTAATCGATTTTCCCTTAAACCGCCATCACTTACAGTTTGACAGCAATTGCGATGCTTAACAACAATAATCAGTTGGCGGTAATAATAATCGTTGATTTATGATTTATTGAGGCGGCATCCTATCGTAAATGAAAACCCAATCAATTTTTGGTAATTGTCTAATAATGCTGATAAAATTGATTTGCATAGCATTTTGCATAGAAGCTAAAAATATTGGTTTAATATGAACATAAAATGTCCCATTTAAGGATCATCTTAATAAAGCCTGCTAAAACTATGAAAAGTTTACCAAATTTCTTTTTATTGAGACTTTTTACTAAACTCAATTCAAAAATTTCAGACTGATTTATGGGCTAGTTCATGTTCTCCCTATTACGGATGGAGTAAAAAAATTTGCGATCCGATGATAAAATTCGGTCTAAAGGGAACCAACCTTCTTTAAATGTCTTCGTATATCCGCAATTTACTTTTCCGAATATTTAAAAAAATTTAAATTATTGTTTTAAATAATTTGAACCACCTTCCATAACTTTTATAATTCTGGAAAAATTATAGAAATTGTATCTAGGAACGACAATTGGATATAAAAAAAACGAAAGTGAAGCCTCAACTAGAAGTCTTACCTATAAGAATTCGCGGAATTTTTACAAATCTGAAATTCTATTCCTATTACATGCCAGCTTTAAGCCTAGTACGGAGGGCGTTCAAATGTTCCTTCCAGAAATTTGCCTGATATTCCTTTTTGTGGAATGTAAGAGGCAGTGTGACCAGATAACATTAAGAAATATACCGAAAACGGAAAATAAATAAATTGGCCAGCTGTTTTGTGTTTTGACATAACTATAAGATTTAAATAAAATGAGGCACTATGCACAACATGGATGAAGTTGCAATTGCAGTGGCAGCTGTTAAGCTGAAGAATGTGAGCCAGACTTCAGAATTGGATTCGCCTGTTGCCAAGAATCTAATGGTCTGCACTAGGCCGGATAAGTCCAATTATAATTGTTTTATATTCATTTGGAACATCATTCCGGGCGAGGACCCCACTCAGGTGCACGTATCGCTGCAACGAAAGATGGCTCAATTTGTGCATTGGGACGTGCCCTCCAACATGCATTGTTTTTTACTGCATCAATTAATGCATTTCTGTCGTCATAACTAAAATAGTTGTTCTTTTGCCTTGCCTTTTGAAAATTGACACAAGGAATAAATGACTGCACAATATCTCTTGAAGGAATATCAGCTGTTCGATACAGTCCACACGCTTCATCGATATGGCAACTCTCAAAATTCTTTGTGTGTATTCCTTGGCTTTCTGCGTACCGAACATCAGAAAGAGGCAAGGAGTTTGGAGTTTGACAGCTGAAGGAAAATTCGAACGCCCTCCGTACTAGGCTTTAACCAAAAAAAAATATGGAGCTTTTTTAATGGATAAATAGCTTGAAAAAGGCTTGTGATTGATATGATAAAAATAGCTAAATATAAAAAAAATCGCTATAATTACTTTCGGTTAAGCTTAGTACTCAGACAAACTAAATCGTCCGCTAGCTAAATTGACTACTTTTTCCGATGGGATACCCAGCGGACGATGCAGTGTGACTGCACAACGCCAAAATACCACCCCTCATCAAAATACCACCCAATGTGAAACGGTCACACTGTGCTGATTTGCATGCATTTGAATTTAGTTAATGGTTTTTGCTAATATTAAGATATTTTTGGATGATATATGGAATGTAGAAGTCATGGGCAATTCAAAATCGTACCGTTGGTTTCAAAATATGCGCAATCAATGATTTTCGTCAAACTTTTGCTGCTGACATTCCGACGGGTAGGTGTCGGAAAAATTACAAGCTATTTTTTCTTCAAGCACCCCATCGGAATTGTGTCAGCTGTTTGTGTTTGTCAAGTTAGCGGCACTACGAGCTTTCGACGCTGAGGCACGGAAATTTTAGTTTGTCTGAGTTTCACCGAGCGTAAGAGGCCTGTCGGAATTTTACGAAAGCTTTCCGACACCCTTTTTTTATATGGAGTTGACACCCAGCTAAAGCGATTTAGTTTGTCTGAGTACTAAGCTTTAATGTAAAAGTTTTTTTTTCGGATCATATGCTTCTCTCAGTGGAACTGAGACTTTCAGTATCTCAAAAAGCTATTGAAAGTAGAAACGAACTATTACCCAAATTAAGGTGGATTCAGGGCAGAGCGCAGGAATCTAAAACTATTATGTATGAGGAACTAGAAAAGCTAATGTCAGATATGCAACAAATCAAGACTGAGGACCTTAGTTGCTGCATAACATGAGCGGCGAAGTTTATGCAAAAGTCGTCTAAAACAAATTGGAAACAGTTGTGGTTCGATATAGAATGTGACCATTCTCTAAAACAGATTAGACGCACAAATATGCCAGAAGACAAGGATACTTACAAAATTCTAAATGCCTCTTACAAATCCTTATGTAAAGCAGCAAAAAGGCTGCAATTCTGCAGGCAAATGGAAGTGGTTATTGGAATAGTGAAAGATGGAAAATCCTTCTGGTCAATGGTCAGAAAACTCAAGAAATGTAGTATAAGAAAATGCATTGGTATTGAAGCACCGGAACCGTCAATATATTTTTGCAGCCTCCTCTTCGACGAATCTCAAAAATGGGAATTAAAGGGGATGAGTTTCGGATTAAGCTCTAAAATTTTACATTTTTTAAGTGGTTATCCTTTTTATAATCTTTTTGGAATATATCATAGCAATATTTTAAATATTATTTGAGCGTAAGCTTGGTTAGAATCATATCAAAAAAGCCAATTAAAATTTTTTTTCTGAGTTGAGTTTTGGACTTAGTCTCTAAAATTTTCAAATTTTTTTAAGGGTTCCACGTCTATTCAACACGTCAATTTTACACACGCCAATTCAACACACGTCAATTCAACACAGCACAATTATAACACATAAACAATTTCAACATAATCAATTTCAACACAAAGCAATTGAACATCGGCTAATTTCAACATAGTACGATTTTAACACAGTACAATTTCAACACATTGGAAAATATAACAATTTAAAAAATTATATTTTCAATCCTACAAAAAGCAATGCCAGTCGAATCTGACTTTAATATCCTCCGAAAGTGTATGCACATTTGAAAGCATCAGAGATAACATACTTTTGTTCACAACTTGAATAACTTTCATCCGAATGCAGACGTTGTAAATATCGTAAAATTTTTACCTGCCGCTTGTGTCACTCTTCTTTCCCAGGATGAATTTGCTTGTCTTTAATTTGTGATGTGTTGAAATGACGAATGTTTAGTTGACTTTTTGAAATTGATGTGTAGATTATACTGGGTATTGGTTTTTTGAATGGGCTGGGGATGGAGGCTGAGAATGTGGGATAATTGCGCCGGAAGTAAAAATTTTTACCTGTAGCATGTGTCCTCCTTCTATCTCTGATGGTACTACACACTTGCATTTTATTTACTATCACTAATACAAGTCAGCGTTACTCAACTTTAGGTTCCATGTCTATTCAACACAAAACAATTTCAACACAACAAAGACTTCGAAAAAAAAGTCAACACACGTCTTTAAGTCATTTCACAAAACACAACAATATAACACTTCGTCAATTCAATTCAAACCAAATTTAAATTTAATAATAAATTAATTATTTTGGTTCGTGTTGAATTGACGTGTTTAAATTGTTTTGTTTTGAATTGTTGTGTTGGGTGAAATGACTTAGTGTTGTTTTGACGTGTGTTGAAATTGTTTTGTGAAGACTTTGTTTGACGGATAGTTAATTGTGTTGTAGGGTGAAATGACTTTGTGTTTTATAGACGTGTCACCTTTTTTAAGTGTTATTTCTTTTTTAAATCCTTTTTAGGGGAATATCATGGCAACATTTTTAGTTTAAGTGTTGGATATTTTGAGCGTAAACTTCGTAAGAATCATATCAAAATGACAATTCTTATGATTTTTTTTAAAGCTTGGTATGGAGATATTTGCGAAAAGTGTGCGAAATCTCTGCACATTATTTCGTCGATAGCAAGTGGGAAGCAAGCAAGCAAGTGCGAAGAAGCGGGAAAATTTGAACTAATTAACTGCAAATATTTATGGTGACCTTTAATGATGCAATAGTTGCAGCAATAGCTTTATGTGATTTGTAAGAAGCTTTAGTGAAGGCACCTAGGGTTCGGCAGTGTTTGTTTAATCCTTACTTCCTGTAATAAAAATAAATAAAATAAATCGTTTGTATGTTCATCGTTACCTTTATTTGTAACTTTTTAATCATTTGCTCCAATTGGCAATTGGTGCTCTTCGGACACGACTAGGGCAATGGCAGAATCGACTGTTGGGGTCATTTCATCTCGACGTTATGTACTTATAATGCAATATCATAAATTAGAAGATGCTGTCCACGACTTGCGGCGACAAAGAAGTCCCAAGTCTGACTATTGAAAAGTTTTGCGGCTCATCCGGTCGACATACGAAGTCGCTGTCGTTCACAATTGAATCACTTTGTGCTGGACCAAGTTCCTCATCATCACCCCTTTCGTTCGAGGAGCTAAGGTTCTTGAAAAGAGAATGAGCACTTATTTGTTGATATGCATGGCACACATATCTTGTGCCGACAATTTGGTCAAAAACGACACAAGTGGACACGCGCCACAACACTTGTTTTACATATATTTCACACCTTCGAAATCATCTCTCATCACGTGCCTATCGGGTGACTATCGCGTGACACGTTGACGTCGGGTGGCAACGCTGTGAGATCGATATTCCAATTCCGCGCGTGTACTCCATACCAACTCACGGACTTTGAACTATGGACTTTTTCATTTCGCGGATATCTCCATACCAAGCTTAAGATAAAATAATATATACGAGAAACGCTCTAATTATCCAACATTTATATTTAAAATGTTGCTAAGATATTAATTCTACAAATTATAGAGATTAAATCCGAAACTGATCTAAAAAAAATTAGTAAAAATATAAAAAAATTGACTGTTTAAATATGATTCTAACCAAGTTTACCCTCGAAATATCCAACATTAATATTTAAAGTGTTGCTATGGTATTTCCCTTAGTCCGATCGCAGACAAACTTTTTTTTATATCTAATTGGACCATATCGAAAGTTTTACCGCCCGCGCAAAAGCAAAAATCTGAATCTCATTATTATTAATAAATCTTACAAAAAAAAGACCATAAGAAAATAAATGAGAAAAATTGGCTGTTTGTGATTCTGACCAAGTTTACGCTTAAAATATCCAAAATTTATATTTACAAAGATGATATTCCCCTAAAAGGATTTCAAAAGAAATAACACTTAACATTTTTTTTGTCTCTTTTAAAGAATAAGTCCCAAAGGGATGACCCATTTTTCCCCATATACTTTAACTCAACTGTGATTTGAAACTTGGAAACGCGCACTGAAACTTGGAACCTGGATGGCACACCATTAGAGGTTGTTAAGTCTTACAAGTACCTAGGAGTCACCCTAACTGGCGACATGAGCTTCAAGAGCAACCCGGCCCTCTGACACACGGTCAGCAATAGGAAGCACATGAAACTCCTTTCTAAAGCACAAATGTGTAGACCCCAGCACAAAATACAAAATGTACCTGGCCACAGCAAAAGCTATTAAGTTTTATGCTGCCCAAGTATGTTGGAGCGGAGCCAGAGGTTTTTAAAAAGCGGATCTTTTTTCTCCCACAAAACAACTGGCCTACCTCCACTATTTGCAACTCCACTTCAGCTACATAAAATAGATATTTGCCATGTAGGACGATAGATATCCCAAAATCATTGAGAAGTATTTGCTCGCAACTGAATCAAAATGCTTTCAATAGTGGAAAAGCCTGGCACAAGAGTAGAAGTGCAAACCGCATTATCAGAATGAACACATCATGTGTGGAAGGATGTGGAGCATTCTGTGGCCCGATGCCCGGTTCTTAAGAAAATCAGGACAGACATTCTTGGGAAGACACGGCTTACTGAAGAAGAACTTTCTTTCTTCTTTCCTTCTTCGTAAACTATAATTTATAACTTTTTAGTTAAAAAAAAACTCACCTCTCCTTCTCCTGGCGCAGACTCTGATCGCCCAATAAAAGTTCAGTTCTTCCTTTTGATATGCTACTTGTGGGACTGTGTTGCTGCTGTAACTGCAATTGTTGCTGCTGCTGCTGTTGTTGTTGCTGCAGCTCGTTTAGCAATTGTTGCTGCTGTTGCTGTTGACTCCTGCTGCTGGTGGCGGCTGCCTGGAGGCCATCATTGGACTGATGCACTATGATGTCATCGTTATGTGTAGCTAGTAACTGGGAGGGAGAGAGAGAGAATGGGGTACGTTTGTTGTTATTCGTCTAATAGGAGCAGAGTAATTTTGTGGAGCACAACAAAAGATTTAAACAAATGGAAACATAAATGCACACAAGTCATGCAACACTTATTAAGGATTGGGGGTTTCTTTTGGGTGGTACCTCTCTTCTCGGTGGATACAAATTATTCGATATTAGTAAATCACAATTTTTCATTAGAGTTGCCGAAGTGTTTGCTGTGGATGCGGATGCGGATGCGTATGCGATGGAATTATTGCTATTATTGTTGTTGCTTAAAAGTAAATGCTGCTGCTGCTGGTGGGGAGCATTGTTGTTGTGCATTTGCAGCTCAGCGAAGGCCTGCTGCAGCTGGCCACTGGATATGGCTGTGGAGTACTCCGTTTTCGGTGTGGTTGTTCCGTGCACGTGCGGATGATGCGGCGGCAGCGTTATGTCCGCCGCCGTCACAATACTCGTCGAGGCCAGCAGCGGCGATGTCGACGTCTGGGCGTCCACGAAATGCACGTCCGTGCCGGTGGCACTCAGCTGGAGTGGCGTCGGCTTGACCACCGTCTGACGCTGCTGGTGTATGGCCGCTGTGGTGGCCAAAGTTGCCGCTGCCGCCGGCAGGGTGGTGGTCGCCGGCAATGTGGTCGTCGGCAACTGCGCATGCTTGTTGTTGTAGCTGATGTAGGTGATGCCACAATAGTTGGCCCCATCCACATCGTCATCATCATCGAGATCCTCGTCATCCACCTCCTCGGCCAGATGCTGCAGACTGCTGGCCAGCAGAGACTTGGCCTGCAATGGCTTGCCGGCAGCAGCAGCTGCCGCCAGTTGCTGCTGCAATTGCTGCAACTGCTGCTGCTGGGCCTGGCTGGTCTGATAGATGTGCCCGGTGGCACTGCTGGTGGAGGTGGTGGGTGGCTGGGATTGGGACTGAGACTGTTGCTGCTGCAGCTGGTGCTGCTTGTTGAGGGCAGCCGTGGTGGTGTTGTTGGCATTGCGATCGGCGGCGGTGGCAGCGGCAACGGCGGCACTCACCAAGGCCGAGGCACCTTGACTGGCCACCTGTTGCTCCAGAGACACCACCGAGGCGGGCGTGGGCATGGTGGCCGTGGCCGTGGTGGGGGCCAGGGATGGGGCACTGATGGGACCACCAGCTGTGGCCGTTGTCATGGTGGCACTGCTGCAGGTGATCTGATTGCTGGTGAAGGAGGTCACATAGATGGGTGTGGAGTCGTTCAGGAAGCTAAGATCCTGTTTCTGGCCGGTTGTGGTGCCGCTTTTCGTTTGCTGCAACTGCTCAGCGGCGAGTGGTGTGAACATTCAAAGAGAGTGCGGGAGAGAGCAAAGGCAAAGGTAGACACATTGAGGGGAAGAGGGAAAGAACAGAGAAAAAGACAAGGAGGAAGGAGACAAAAATTATACATTGATAAATTGATAGATTAATTATGCCACGGCAATCGAATAAGTTAGCCAGCTCATGCAAATTTTCTTCTCTCTATTATTCGATTGCCATTATCTTAGTTTAAGGTAATTTATCGAGAGTTTGCTATAACTAAACTGAAGCTTAAGAAATTCTATTATCCATGCGAAATTTGATTTTGCGGATAGTTGCCAATTATCGATAGACAAGTCACATTTATCTGGCACACTCCAAAGAGATATTTGAATATAGATACAAAGATATGGCCGATGTTCATATTTACAAATGGAACCTCCAAGTGACCTGCTACCACTCCAGACTGAGGCCACATAAAATTATCAGTACACGGACCACATGCTCAGTACCTGAACTTAAGCCCTCGACGAGAGGCAACCTCAACCAGATTGAACGAGCTCCACTCGAAGCAGCAAATCTTAACTCGGTGCACATGTTTAGTACTACGGATCATGAGTTTCTACACTCAACGGAAACAGTTCATCGACTCAACTACGATACCATCCATACCATACCATACATCACAGTGTGAATTATACACACCCATCTATCTTCCCCTCTAGTATTTAAAGCACAATGGAGCACTTTCGCCAATTAAAATAACCGAGGATAAAGATACATGTACATATCTAAAAGTTACTCTTTCAATAATTCGACATGCTCAAAAAAACCATAATCGACCTTATTCCGAAATCCGCTTCGGTTTCCGTGTATTTTTTCACGCCCTCGAACTCGAAGTTGGGGAAAAACGTCATATCCCTCTTTTACTTCGAGATTGGCATAACATAAAATAATCCATTTTGAGAAAAACCCGTCTAATGGACTTAAACCAAAAAATAGAGGCAGGCTAACTTCGGCTCGACCGAAGTTTATATACCCTTGGAGCTTGATATGTGGCTGACAGTTTGTATGGCAGCTATACTATATAGTTGTCCGATTTCGACAAATCTTGTTGAAATTATGTAAAATCATTGAAAACTTATAAATACGATCGTTTGAAGCGATAACATTGAAAACAAAAAAGTTTTCTCACTAGGACTATTTTTCAGACCTAACTTTTGTATGACAGCTATACTATATAGTTGTCCGATTTTGACAACGCTTGGTGAAATTATGTGAAATCATTAAAAACTTATAAATAAGAGCGTTGGGATCGATAGCATTGAAAACAAAAAAGTTTTTCTCACTAAAACTAGTTTTTCAACCGATCGTTCCTATGGCAGCTATATGCTATAGTCGTCCGATCCGGCCGGTTCCGACAAATGTGCAGCGAATTTGTACCAAAAGACTTCGTGCAAAGTTTGGTTAAGATAGCTTTAAAACTGACGGAGGAGATAGCATAGAAACAGACGGACAGACGGACAGACGGACATGACTATATCGACTCAGCTCGTCATTCTGATCAAGAATATATATACTTTATGTAGTCGGAGATGCTTCCTTCTATGCGTTACAAACATCCGGACAATTTTAATATACCCTCTCCAAGGGTATAAAAATTGTTCTTTTAATTTCGAGTTAATCTAGTCTTCTTCTTTCTTCAATTATTGTAGCTGCCATACAAACTGTCAGGCATGTATCAAGCTCCAAGGGTATATAAACTTCGGTAGCTTGCCTCTATTTCCTCTATCTCTTACCATCTCTGAGATCCAGGTGTTCATACAGACGGACGGACAGACGGTCAGACGGACAGACGGACATGTCTATATCGACTCCTCTGTTGATGCTGATCAAGAATATATATACTTTATAAGGTCGGAAATGATTCCTTCTGCCTGTTACATACATTTGCACGACTTTAGTATACCCTTTTTACTCTACGAGTAACGGGTATAAAAATAGAGACAAGCTAACTTCGGCTTGACCGAAGTTTATATACCCTTGGAGCTTGATATATGCCTGAAAATTTGTATGGCAGCTATACTATAAAGTGGTCCGATTTTGACAAGGCTTAATGAAATTATGTAAAATTATTAAAAACTTATAAATACGAGCGTTGGGAGCGATAACGTAAAAAACAAAAAAGTTTTTCTCATTAAGACTTTTTTCAGACCTAACTTTTGAATAGCAGCTATACTATATAGTTGTCCGATTTTGACAAGTTTTGGTGAAATTATGTGAAATCGTTGAAAACTTATAAATACGTTGAGAGCGATAGTATTGAAAACAAGAAAGTTTTTCTCACTATAACTAGTTTTTCGACTGATCGTTCCTATGGCAGCTATATGCTATAGTTATCCGATCCAGCCGGTTCCGACAAATGTGCAGCGTATTTGTACCAAAAGACTTCGTGCAAAGTTTGGTTACGATAGCTTTAAAACTGACGGAGGAGATAGCATAGAAACAGACGGACAGACGGACAGACGGACATGGCTTTATCAACTCAGCTCGTCATGCTGATCAAGAATATATATACTTTATGTGGTCGGAGATGCTTCCTTCCGTGCGTTACAAACATCCGGACAATTTTAATATACCCTCTCCAAGGGTATAAAAAAAAACACTATTTTTGATAAAAAATTTGGAGCGTTATTTCCTTTTTTGGGGCCTTATTTCCTAAATAAAATTTCAAAATGAAATTATTCCGCAAAAGAAGAAATTAAATAAGACCGCAAAACTAATTTTTGGGGCCCTGTTTAATTTTTTAAAGGAAATAAGACGACAATGTTTAATACAGTAAATATCGGTTATATGACGAACCGCTTGTATGCAAATACCGGTTATATGCAAAAACTGAACATTTTAGAGCATTATGCACAATTTGGATATAAGAATTTAATTGCATGTATGCAAATCGCTTATAAGCAAATATCGCTTATACGCAAACATACATCAAATTTAAAATTTCTGCGCACTATTTCAATCGGATGTAAGCAAATTTTGCATAACAGTTGCTGATAGTTGAACAGATGACTTTGTAATAAAATCTGCAAAAATTTTACATCAAATTCTAAGGCTGCATTTACACTGTTCGACACATGACCCATGACATCTAGTAGGCCCGCATTTCCCCATGAAATTCTAAAACTATGAATTTGACAAGCTATTCAAATTTAAAACAGAGCAAAAAGCAGGACTACTAGACTATCATGTGTCATGTGTCGAACAGTGTAAAGGCAGCCTAACAGCTATAGAAAAATTTCGATTTTAAATGACTTAAAAACCAACAATTATCAAAAGATGCTTGCTGCGAAGGATAAAGCAAGGCTTCACAACATCTCGTGCATATGAAACAAAGAGAGCGAGGTGTTGTAACCAATCCTCACAAGAAAAGGAATAGATATAGCACATATGTACACTTAAAGACAGCACTGTTGTCATAGATTAACCAAATCCGCAATCAACACGGAATTGTTGGTAGACCAGTCTTATTCTCGTTAAGGCACAATAGCCAGGTCACAATTCCACTTCGATTTTCGTATAAAGAATGAATTGGCCATTTTACTCCTACAAATTTGAATGGAAGGTGGTGTAAAGAAAATCTTTGGTTACTAGATCAAGGGTCCATTTTTCGACGAATTGAATCCACTTGTCATTGAACTGTCGGTTTCAACTGCTTGAGCAAATCCACTTTTACTTGAAGCGGACTTACTAACATAACATAAGTTGTCACTTCCCATACAATCTTATTAACATAAAGTACAAACGTTTATAAGAAAGTCGAAGTGGAATTGAGAACAGGGCTGTGTGCTTTAGATTGGAGAGGTCGTCAGAGTTGGTGCAAAACTAAGTTCTATTAACTTCGCAAATATTCATAGAGAATCCAGTAAAATAATACTACAAATGAGCTGCTTTTTACTCAAATCATTTGCCGCAAACTCACACTGATTGCATATATTATATAATGCCGATGCTACTAGATTGTACTTCAAGGTTCTCCGAAATGAAAGCATCAAAGCAAAAAGAATTCAAAACTCAGAAGCAATTCTGATGTTTTAGTGCTATGAATTCCAAATGTCATAAAGTTCCGAAGTTGCAGAGTTCAATTTAAATAGGTGCCGAACACATTCAAAGTGACAGATCATTGCCTGATTTGGAAATATTTTGGACGAGAATATTGTATTATCGTATCGTATTGAATGAAATTAAAAATCCATTTGAGAATAGTTATTTTGTTCTATGTGAATTCAATTCAAAACATTCCTTAACCAAAGAGGACCTACTAAATTTGGATTCACTACTTCGACACTATTCTTATATGTATAATAATAATATTACCGCATTTTAAGAAATGAAGCTCAGATCTTGGGAAATGCTGAAAAAAGAACTATCAAAAAAATATAACAAATTTTTAAAAATCAATTTGTGTATGATAATCTCATATTGAAAAGACCGAAAAAAATCTTAGTGGTAAAATCCATTTGCGACATTTCCAATGAAAAGTGATTTAAGTTATTCTTATCTACCAGCTAAATTACACATATGTAAGTATTAACTATTTGTCGTTAAAACAAAATGAACATAATTCACTGAATTGCTTATATGCAAATTTTTGCGTACAACCGATTTATTGTTTATATGCAAATGATTTGCCGATACCGCTTAAATGCAAATATCGCTTATGTGCAACAATTTTGCTGCATTATAACTTTTGCATATAAGCGATATTCACTGTATGATTTTTTGGGTTCTTATTTTATTTTTTCTTATTTTTGCTATATACAAAAATCGCACGATTTTTCGTATCAAATTTGCATTATTTAATACAACAAATTGATTCACTTTTGGCGCCGCAGCCGAAAATTTAAGGCAACAAATCGCGCTATTTTTTATATTTCAAATTTTTGAAATTGGGGTAATATTTCATATGAAATTAGTCCTAAATTTGGGGCCTTCTTTAGTTTTATTTTTGGGGCTTTATTTCATCATCTATTTATTATGAAATAACACTTCAAATTTGGGGCCTTATTATACTCTGTACCGAAGGCACATAGAGTATATAAAGTTTGTGCAAAAGTATGTAACAGGAAGAAGGAATCACTTCCGACCCTATAAAGTATATATATTCTTGATCAGCATCAACAGCCGAGTCGATACAGCCATGTCCGTCTGTCCGTCCGTATGAACAAACAGATCTCAGAGATGGTAAGAGATAGAGGTTTACATGTATGGGACAACTGCTTCTTATACTTGCAGGCAGATCAAGTTTATTTTCTAATTTTGCCACGCCCCTCCCGCCCCCGCAATTTGAAAAAAACGTCATATCCACAGCTTTGTAGAAAGCTGGTTTGTACCTTCTAAAGATAGTTAGTAATTGTCGATATGTACCGATTCGCCGAAGAAATGATAAGGATCGTATGAGTGGTTCTCAAGCAGTGGTTCTGAGCAAAAAAAGTAAGATTCGCTGACAAAATTTGTTGAAAAATTTTATGTATACAGTCTGTGTTAACGCAAACCGCTTGTGAAATGTGGATTTTAAAAATTTTCGAAAAATTGCTCGTTTTTCGGCCATATTGTGGCAATTCGCCCTTCTCAGAGAATTTTTATATTTTGTGTGTAAAATTGAGTTTTTGAAAAAAAAAATCGCACTGGACTTTTGTTAATTGTTGTTGGTCCACCTCAGAAACACTGAAACAATTTAATGAATCAACCTCTTCGCTCTGTCACTCAGTCTGCCCCGCGTTTTGAACATTTTTTAGACGATAAAAGGCATTTGTGCTCAACCCAAAATTTCCGAATTTCGTTCTGTGCTACAAATGTTAAACAAGACACTTTGTAATGGAAATGAAAGTGCAGTTGAATTCTAAAGAAAATTCCAAAATTTTAATAGTATCCAAAAAAATTATGAAAGTACTGCCTTTGTTTTCGTCTTTAAAATCTACACCCTCCAAATGAGGGTCAAAATAGTGGCGCCATCTATTGCCTAGTTTGGTAAATCACTCCGCTTACAATAGCTTTCCTCTATTGTTCTATATTAAAACTAAAGTGTACACACTTCTTATTTTCTGTTTTATTTAAATGTCAGGATCGATTCCGAACCAGAGCTCAAAAGTTATCCCGAGCCATTTCTGAATTATTATTTGGGATATAAAGTTGGAAGTATGAAGTTTGATATTTGCCTGTTTCAAAACTTATTCCAAACAAGCCAATGAATTCTCTATGAAACATATCAAACAACTCCTAGATGATAAGTAGTTCAGTTTGATATTTTGCTCCAACGATTAAAAATCAATAGCTTTAAGAATAACATATCATCCTCCACATTTGACCTTTGCTCAGCCAATCAAATTTACTTTATCCCAAATTGAAAACAATAATGTGTATTTCTTTATATACTATATCTGTCTATATAAATGGAGGATAATGAACATTGTCATCATTTAGCCCCATTGTTGACAGGCCACATTTCGCATATATTTTACATATTTACATGCACACACACATATGCAAATCAATCAAATTTCATTAAAATAAAGCCAACCAAAATAATCCAGACGAACAGCCGCCCGTCGCCCAGACTCCGCGAGGAGACCGCCGGCTCCTAATGAAATCTGCATTATTAATGCGACACACATAATGGATGTGGCTATGGGATCTGGTGATGCGTTCTCTGGTGATTGGGTGTGTGCTCACGTTACGCTTCTTTAGGGCTGGGTATGGCTACGTGTGTGTGGCTAAGGGTGTGTCTGGGTCTGTTGTGTCTGACTGCGTGGGCTGAACAAAAGGCGTACAAGTTCTGTGGGCAGACGACAACGGCAACGCACCTCAACAATTAGCCTGGCGACAGACGCAGTGGCTGTCAAACTGTAACGAAGGTGCACCTAAATTTAATTGCCCATTAACTGGCTCCTGCTGCTGCTGCTGAGTCCAACTCAAGCCCCACAGCTCGCTCCCGGCTCAACTTTTGATGCAATTACAGTGGCAGGTCTTCCTCCAGCGATGCCACTGCTTGACTCTCAAATGCTTTACGCTTCGTGCACATTCCACTTGTGCGTTCAATTGCTCTGACTCGGCTCAGACCCCCAGCTCCACCCCGCCACCTGCCCCCGACGGTGCGCTGTCAGCGTCGACGCTTCATTCATTTTTTCACAATTTTATCGGATTATTGACAGTCAAGTCGGTTTGTCAGCTGGTCGGTTACCGCACGAAGCTCAGCACGATTGCACTTAAGCACTTGTCGCTCACATACAGACCCACCTACATGTCAGTATGTATAATCATTTGTTCGGTTGGCCTGGTAACAGCCGATTGACTCTGGTCTCAGTTTTAACAGCTACCAAAAAAAACCCTAGACAGGCCCACCCCTGGCACCTGACCCAGCAACCAACCCTCCAGCTCCATCCGGATGCGGACGTTGAAAGCAATTGTTGGAGCGTTCAACTGTGATAATGACAAAAGCATTTGATGCGCTTAAAATCTGAGATAGAACGCATGAGAGCGGACTGAGCGATAGCTCAGTAAATAGTTAATTTGAATATTAACCCGAATGATACCAGGAATGGGCACAAGACGTCAGGTGAATGCGTTAAGCAACACTCTGTCAGGTAAATGCTTATAAAATGCCATTCAATTGGCCCATCAATCATTCACTCACACACAAAGAGAAGTTTGTTTATTTGAAAATTTAATCACTGAATGTATTCCTAATACTTATGAATCATTCATTGGCATAACAAATGCAGAGTGAGTGTCTTGGAGTACTCAATGGATGCAAATGAGTCTGACTTGGGCTATAATGAACTCAGCGAATGTTGGGTTTAAGCTCTGTTAATGTAAGAATATGAACTCAAATAATCCTGAAGTAGACGTAGTAAAATTTCATATAACAACTCTGCGCAAATTTTCAAGCAACGAATGTCAAACTTTATCTCCTGCTTCTAGACCAGTAATGGGCACATCAGTGGTCCGAAAGATGACAACGTTGGAAGAGGTCATTTGTACTTACATGAGCTGTTTGCTTTGTTTATGTATATCAGTGGTGCCCAAACTCACACAATCAAGCTTTGCAAACGCGAAGTAATTACTATGATGTCAAACATGAACAACAAGCAAACAAACAAATGCCTCGAAAGAGAAGAAAAAGCCGAAAGCACGCGTCGTGAGAGAGCAAACCGCCGTGCGTGCTATTTATAGAACTCACGTATTCTCTCTCTCTCTCTCTCTATGCTGTGTCGGCTGCGACGCTGGCAGAATTATGAGCTCCACGAGATAGGCTTTTGGCTTTTTGCTTATACGCTTATACGCAGTATCTGAATAAGTTAACTCTAACATACTACATCCTACAGTGAAAACGTGGCAGTTTGAAAATAATTGATCGAGATTCCTCGAAATGAGTTAAATAATTTAAATACATATTTTATCATCAACTTATTAACACTCTTAAAGTTCTTCGTAAAGTTAAAGCAAACCAATTTTAGGCTTTGTAGTCGGAAGATAAATGATAAAAACAAAATATGTTTCGGGCAAATACTATAACTTAGTTGAATATCCATTGATATTGAAAATACACAAAGAAATCGATTTTCAGTTAGAAGAACTCGATACTTAGTTTTGAATACTTATTACTGGATACACAATAGTTGATACTGAGTACATGATAGTAAGTACTCGATCCTCAGTTGCCTATACTCAGATCCATAATCAGTGCTCGGCAAATGGCAAATGCATCTGACTGTGCAAAGTCTAAAGCGTACCCAAAAGAATCTGTAGCAAAGTTTACATTTTAATTGTTTTACTCCTACTCGAACTCCTTCAATCGAACGTTCGTAAAAAAGCTTTGCTCTAAAAAAAATAAAAGGTTCGAGCTAAGGAGTTTGCGAAAAATCTTGAGGAGAGATTTACGGTACCCTGAGACCCTGGTCAGCTCGAACTGACAGCGTCTCCGATCACTCTTACGGAGGATACTAAGTTAGGCCCTGTAAAATGCGATGTGCAAGTGCGCCTTCGCATTTATTCAATTAAATTTTAAAATAAAAAGCAGGCCTGTCAGAAAAGGTAAATTCTAAATTATTAGCACGTCCAGCAGCACGAAAATAAATTGATTCGAAGAAGTTCATTTAAGATCGAAGCCATAGGTAGCACATTACTTGGTACAAAGTATTTTTCAGTCCGATCACTCGGCTGCAACACTCTTACTTGTGTGGCCTTGATATTTAAATATTTGATTTTTGATATTATCAATATTGATATCACTAGTTTACAGCCAAAAAGACCCATTTCTACTGAAAATTTTTTATAGTGTAGTTTGGAATGGTGATCTCAAAAATCAATTTCAAAAAATTTTTCTGGCTCCGTTTTTGAAATATATTTTTTTTATTTTTTGGTAGGGGCACTTACATTTTAAGCCATATCTCACTTTATAATTGTCAGATAGAGTCAAGCAAGATACGAATCGAAAGGTTATTTCGCTGCCGGTAATCGAGTAAAACATTGTTTTTAAATCGGTTCATTAGTTTGACTACAATATCCAAAAATATTTCGAAAAAATTGATTTTTTGTTCAAAAAATTCATTTTTGGTCGCCTGGAAAAAATATAAAAAAATCCAAAAAAAATTATTTTTATTTTTTCTACATAAGAACCGCACTTCTACGAAGAAAAACAGATATCGATGATCAAAATCTGTGAACAAACACAGGAGCTGTAAGCAATTTAGTGCAAAAAAATGTGATATTTTCCTGAATATTTTAAAATAAATTTTCGTTTGCTTCGACTTTTGTTCCGTTTTTAATTTTTATTTTTGTTCTGGCTTTTCGTTCACTTCATAATTTGACCAAAAAACGAAGAAAAGTACAATGTTAATTTTTGAAAACACACAATATTCTCAAATTTGACGGTTAGTTCCTCTACTCAATTTGATCCATCTATAGTACGTGTTACACGATTTTCCTCACCAATACCTTATTTTCTTCGTAAAAGTGCGATTCTTAAGTAGAAAAAATAAAAATAATTTTTTTTTTTTTTTTTTATATTTTTTCTAGTCGTTTAAAAATGAAATTTCTTGGATTTTCGAGCAAAAAATCGATTTTTTTAAAATATTTTTGGTTGTTGAATTCAAACTACTGAACCGATTTAAAAACAATGCTCCACGAAATTATTGGCAGCTCCATTACCTTTCGATTTATTTCTTACTTGACTATATCTGACAATTATGTACTGAGATATGGCTTAAAATGTAAGAGTACCTACCAAAAAAATTTAAAAAATTAATATTTCAAAAAACGGAGCCATGAAAAAATTTTTGAAATCGATTTTTTTAGATCACCATTCCAAACTATACTAAGAAAATTTTTCAGCTGAAATGGGTCATTTTTTTTTTTTATTTTTGTAAACTAGTGTATTTTGAGATATATCGACAACTCTAGTTCAAAGGCAACAGTCTTATCATCAGCACCTTCGAGTTTTTTGCATGCTGAAAGCTTAATAAATAAACCAATTCTTTACTGTGTTTCGAAACACGGTCATGCATATCAGGCGTGGCGAGCAACGTTAAGACGCCATATCGTAGTCCGCGAGGTCCTGGGTTCGAATCCCAGACTAAGTAATATATTATAAAGATAAAGATGCTCAAATAATTGCTGAATTGTTTGAAAGGAATTTTAATATCTCTCTACTAGCGATAGCCCTTGGTTTCTCCCAGGGGGCGAAAACATTTCGCTATTCACACGTACACGACCCGAACGAAGTTTAGACCAAAAGAGCAGAAAGCCGTAATTCGCTCGCAAGAGTTCGAAGCGATTAGGTTTTTACACACCAATACTTTCTCACTTTTTGACCTCGCTCTATATCTATAAAAAGAAGAGTGTACTGACTGACTGATTCACTGACTCATTGGCAATCATCGCACAGCCTAAACGGTAAGAGATAGAGGGCTGTAATTTGGAAAGGAGTTCTGTTCCCACGAGGAAAATGGACGGAAAATTCTGACCTCAATTATTTTTCTTCCGATTGGCTTCAACCTCGGTTTTTAAGGATGGAATACGAAATAGTTAGGAATGTGATTTTCTGATGTGGAAAAAATTGACCCAAAGGTCGAAAAATTCAGCATAAAAAACTATTTTTCATCCGATTGGCTTGAAACTCGGTTTGTAAGGACAGAATACGAAATAATTTGAAATGTAATTTTTTAATATCGGAAAATCCGCCCCTAGGACAACATGCAAATGAACTATTTTTTATCTGATGGACTCGAAACTCGGGACAGGGAAAATGTTGGGAAGTGGATGGGATGTGGGCGGGATGTGAGCGGTAGAAAGGTGGAATGCGGGTGGTACGTTGTTTTGGAAGTGGGTGGTAATGGGAATGGGTGAATGGGAAGTTGGTGGGATGTGGGCTGATATTGGTTCTATACTGTTAAAGGCGCAGCGAAGCGCGACGGGTTATGTGCTAGTAATTTAATATTTACGGATATATATGGGTAATTATTTCTGAAGTGGGCAACTATTTATTTTCATAGTCTCCCAATATTTTAATTTTTTTTGGCAGGATAAAACCGCAGTTTTCAACGATTTTTAATAGATTTTTCAAAATCAGAACCTTTTTCAGATCACTAAGAACATATTGAGGATTACTCCTGATTTTTTTGAAAAATCTCAAAATGGCCGTTTTTTCACAAACCGCGATTTAAATTTTTTTTCTTAAGATTCGGCGGTTTTTTCCACCACTTCAACCATCGCAAATATTTTTACCACAAAGTAAACGAAAAGCAATATTTTTTTAAATTTTTTAATTTTTTTTAGGCCTATCAAATATTTAGTTATAACCAACTTTAACAAATATAAAGAATCGTTATATCTTTGCATCCCACAATGGTAAAATTCTGAAAAATCTATTAAAAATCGTTGAAAACTGCGGTTTTATCCTGCCAAAAAAATTAAAATATTTGGAGACTATGAAAATAGATAGTTGCCCACTTCAGAAATAATTACCCATATGCAAAAGCATACTTGGCATGTTTAGAACAAAAAGAATGTGAGTATATGTAAAAAAAACATGAGTATATTCTTTAATTTTCTTAAAACTAAATTTTTCTAGGGTAAGGTTGTAAGTGCCGTAGAGTAGCTGTTAGTTTTTTGTCTACGAGTCTAAGATACCCAGACAGAGTGGAATTTTTTTTTGTAAACAAAACTAAAGTTAAAAGAAAAATGTGACGAAAACACTTTTGATTGCTAATTAATATTGAATACTAATTTGCAAAAACAAATACACAGAAAAAAACGATCCCGTAGGATGGATATTCGAAATATCCACTTTAAGATCCATTATATTAAATATCCTTTTCACATTTTTTAGCTTCTTTTAATGAAGAATACAGATCAATGAAATTGTTTTTTTTCTGATATATCCTTTTTAAGCGAACATAAATCGTCTTTGAAAACATCCAATGGAGCCCAAAAAATGATAGTTAACTATCCAGTCCAAATGGATACCTAAAATATCCTGAGGATCATAGTGTATACAAAATAAGTATCGTATCTTCAGCTTGTATTCTTATAAGAATAACATATCGGACAGAATAACTCTGTGCCAGAGTCCGGTGCGTAGCTATCTAATGTATAGCGCTCTGCGGCATCGACGTCGCCACACCGACAGTATACGAGCTTAGACTCCTTTCCTTAGCAAAGAAGTGCTAAATGAGTGCGCCCTCGCGTGGCTAAACACAGACACGCAACTCCGAAATGAGCATGTTTGTTTGGCCGGCCCCTGCTCTGTACCAAAAAAGGTAGACTAAACCGCACTTTTCTGCAAAATTTTTAAAATGCAAGTTTTTTGCAAAACATGACTCAAAAATTCGGAACATTATATAATATGAAGAACTTTACGAAAATAAGATATTTTGAGTTTTGATGGCCGAGCGGAATTTAATAGTTTCCAATTTATCCTTAATATATCTTTGAACTGTCTTTGTAGACAAGGACTTTTTACAAAATTGCAAAAAATAAGTTGTATGGTGTATAGTTAGTACTCTGGGCTTTAAATGACATATTAAGAATTTTATTTTAATTTTATATAATACATGCCTGTAATCTGCCATCCAATACTTTAATATGCAATAAGTTTAATTTTTATGTAAAAACCATCTTTTTTAATACAGTTTCAAGTGAGCTTCCCTTCTAAACTCAGATTTTTAGCATTTTGCTAGTTCGGCATTAATCTCTTACCATTTTTTGTAAGTTTCATATTTTGAGTGTCACGAAAGAAAATTTTTTCATTTAAAAAACAAATGAGAAAGTCGGTCAAGCCCGACTGTAACATACTCTGTACCTGCAGTATAAGCTGAATGTAATGCTGGTGCTGCACTAATCTCTAAGTCTCTCTCTTTTTCTCTCTCTCACTCTATCTCTCTCTCTCTCTCTAATATGGTGCAGTGATAGTTGTGAAAGGGAGGGAGGGGGTGGGGGAGGGTGATTTACTACTTTGCTCATAACTTGAGAACCGTTCATCCGATCCTTATCAGTTCTTCGGCAAATTTATTTGTTTTGCTAATTACTAACTATCTCTAGAAGGTACAAATCGTCTATCTTTAAAACTTTAGGAGATATAACGTTTTTTCGGGGGCGGGAGGGGGCGTGGCCAAAATTTGAAATAAACTTGATCAAGTATAAGTAATAAGAATAAGTATAAGAAGGATTTGTCTCATACATGTCAAACCTCTATCTCTTACCATCTCTGAGATCTAGTTGTTCATACAGACAGACAGACAGACGGACGGACAGACGGTCATGTCTATATCGACTCGGCTGTTGATGGTGATCAAGAATATATACACTTTATATGGTCGGAAATGATTCCTTCTGCCTGTTACATAGATTTGCACGACTTTAGTATACCCTTTTTACTCTACGAGTAACGGGTATAAAAATGGCACATACATACATATAAGAGAAAACAAAGACTATACTCATATGCTTTTTAGAACAGTTTGTGGGAATTTATACTTAAATTCGGGCTCTACATATAACCAACAAAATAATGCAATCATATCAAACACTAATTACACCACGCACTCCTTGTTACACCTTTTCGTCTCTTAACTACTATAATCTTTGTTTTAGATTGATTACATCATTTTGTAAGTTCGCTGGAAGCATTTCAATAGTCCGCTGATTTAAAGTAAATGGTAATTTTAAGGCTCTGCCAAACAGCCTCCTTTTAAATGCATTCAAAGTTTCATTCACTTCATATCAGGGCTCACATATTTGGGCTACGTTATACTGGTCGTATGGTAATTATTTGTTAAAGAAAATTAGAATTCAATTGTCCCAATTTTAAAGCTCACAGAAAAACTCTTCTCTGCGAAGGCACAGTTCTGGCTGAATGGATTCGTTAGCAAACAATTGGAGCAGTAGTACGTGTTGTGCATACATCGATTTTCCGTGCACTAAAAAATCACATTGCGGTGTGGATTTAGAAGCATTCTCTTGTTTTTCAAACGAATGCAAACTGGTTCTATACCAAAACGAACCCTTCTGCATTTGAGGTCTATAAAAATGGGTTTAAGATATAACTAATTTAAATAAAATAAAAACAAATAAAGATTCTGATACGTCCTCCTGGTAATGTCACTTTTCGCAGCCAGATGGAGTTGATTTAATGGTTCAGGCATTAAGCCCGAAATTGTTAATTTTGATACACAGCGAATAGCTTCTGTTTGACCCCACTTTTTAGCCTCAAAGTTCGCTACTTTATCGCTCATGCAAAATAAGCTCTTCCGGTTGTGCTAACTTGTAATTATTTTATCATAATAACAACGGTTAACAAAACCTAACGAAAGGGCGCTACAACAACAAACAGTTTTTGGATTTTATGTGCCGCAGATATGACCATATTTAGCATAAGATTTTCTTCAAGTGTATTGCACATTTCAACGCATTTATATCCCATTTGTGCTCATTTGCATTCAACTGAATTCGGTAAACGCACTCATTCCCGTCATTGGAACATTCATTCGAATTCATCTGTCAGCCCGTGTGCCTTGCATAACACCAGCCAGTTAAGGGGCTGCACAAGAGTTGAATCGCTTGATTAGTCCCATATGAATACCCTCACGCACACACCTGCACGGACATCGGATTGTCGAGCTCACTTTCAATTACCCACATATTTGATTTGTAGTTTCAGTTTTGCATGTTTTTTTTTTGTTTTTGCGTAACTTTTGATGGCAAGTTTTTTGTTTGTTTTCAAGTTTATACTACAACGTTTTGTTTTCGTTGTCTTTGCTGCTCGTATTTTTCACTTTTAGTTTCGTTTCTCTGTGTTTTGTGCGGTGTTTGTTGAATTTTTAATTGAATTTTGTGACTACTTCCTCATTTTTGTGTGCGAATGTGAATGAATGTCTGTTTATGGGCGGGGCGTATTGGTCAGTCGAGTGTTATGGCAACAATCAGGCTGGACGGGGTGTGCCTGTGTTTAGATGGTGGCATGCTGCACTCTGGCTGATAAAAGTGCAACACAATTTCCATTTCGAATTCCAGCAACCCGTTAACTAGGCTTTCCCTGCCCGTTCCCCTTCCCCTTCCCCTTGCCATTCCCATTCCCGATGCAAAGCCAACACTTACCTTCTTCGACAGCTGGGTAATGTCCACGGGTGTGACGCGATTCAGGGCGGCCAGTCGCTGCAAACGCTCGCGGGCGTGCTCCTCAACGGCAATGACAAACGCGTCCTGTACGGAGTTGCCAATATCCCAAGCTAAAGTGGAAAAAGAAGAAAACAGAAAAAGGAAGAGAATATTAATAAAATTGCCATAAGCAGCAAAAAGCTTCTCAATGATTTATGGGGCCAAAGTGCGTTGGATGCGGCTGCTGTCGATGCCAGAGTCGAGAAAAACAAAAACAAAACCACAACAGGAAGGCATACACTCGGAAAAAGTCTATTGTGGGAAGATGATTGAGATATGAACTTGAATTCATACATTAGGAACAATATGTTATTGGTTTATTACTCGTAATTTTATTCCGATTGTGACGAATCGCAGGTACAAAAGGTACACAGAGTATATTAGGTTTGTGCAAAATAATGTACCAGGGAGAAGGAATCATTTCCGACCCTATAAAGTATGTGTAAATGTAAAATGTGAAATTGGCTATACAGCTCCTCCAATGGGGCCAATCTCTTGGCGTGTGTGCCTTAAATTGTTTCCACAATAGAAAAAGACCAACAGTTTAACGCCGGATCCGAACGGCAAAGTTTGAGTATTTGCTTTTTCATGGCTAGTTACTTGACAGCTGGTGCCAATAGCTGGTGAAGGTGACCGTATGTGTAAAAGCTATTTTCTAAAGAAAGAAACAAACTTTTATTATTAGATGTTCAGAGGAGGGATCGAACCCACGAACTCCCGCCCAGCAGTCCAGCACACTAACCACTGGGGCCGCACAGACGAACTTATTAGAGCGGCAAATAACCTGAAGAACAGAAAAGCTCCGGGTCCAGACAGCATCCCTGCAGAAGTTCCCAAGGCAATCACTGGACAGCCGACAGAAATAACAGAATTGCTGTTGGTCACCAGAAATGAGATCTCGATAAAGGTGGACAAAAGATTGGAGCTGATAGCGCGTAAATGGGCCCACGAAGAAGTGAATTAAGGCTCGACATGAGGGGGGTTTTTAGTGGGCGGGAGTCTCCCTACTGCGACGGCATTTTCCCCTCCTTAGTTTAAAAAAAAAAAACAAAAAACAAAAAAAAATAATCAAATTAGTGAAACCTAGTATCAAATTGATGCTAAAAAATTAATGCAAAAAAGTGTCTCCTCGAAATATAATTTTAATCAGGGCAGCAAACCCCGTTAAAATCGGGCGAGGTTCACTTCGGGGTTCGAATCCGCGAATCTTTTTCAGTTCAGGTTCACGGAGCTGATTTAGAAGGTCAGCGAACCTAGGTTCGGGTCCGAACCGGGCTTCAGAAACAAACTTGTTTTTTGGTAATTCATAAAACTTGAATGTAAGTCGCAACAACCTTATTCAATTATTGATATTTTGAATATAAATTTCGAGCTTTGTTAACTTACTTACTTTGTAGAGCCCAGAAGTCGAATCATACATATATAGTCTCGAAATTAACGTTTTACCACCTTTCTTTTTCACCGTTACGACTTTGCTGCTGCGTTCTTACCACCCACATCCCACTCACAACCCACCGACTGCCCATCTACTTCTTACAGAACGTCCACCCGTTTCCCACCTACTTTCCACCCACTTCTCGCCTACATCCCACCCATTCATCAACGAATTCCCGCCCAGATCCAACCCATTTCTCACCCACTTTCCGCCCACATCCCACCCTCATCCCTCCCACTTCACGCCCACATCCCGCCCACTGCCCGCCCACATCCCACCCAAATCCCACCCAAATCCCGCCCACTTCCAACCCACTTTCTGCCCACTATTTTCCCACTTCCCAGTAGGCAGCCCGAAGGTATTTCCAACAACGGAAAATGCAATCACTAATTATTTAGTATTTCATCCCTACAAACCTAGTTTCAAGTTAATCGGGAGAAAAATAGTATTTTGCATGCAGAGATTTCCAGGAATTTTCCGGCCTTTGAGTCAAATTTTCCAGCATCGGAAAATCACATCTCAATTTATTTCACTTACTATTCTCACAGCCCGAGTTTCAAGTCAATCAGGTGAAAAATAGTTTTTTGCATGCAGAATTTTCCGCCCAATTTCCTCGTGGGCGGGTTTTCCGAAATTGGTAAAACACGTGTCGAACTATTTTGCGTACTATGTTTGCGAACCAAGGTTTAAGTCAATCGGATGAAAGAAAAATGTTTACCATACAAACTTTTACGGGCGGGACTTTCCGGAAAATTGGAACATAGTTGAATTTTCATATAGATCTTTGAAATGAGTTTGAATCTGATCGGAAATTAAACAAAAAATTTTCTTACAACAGTTTTCCGCGAATTTTCCGACTTTGGGAATAGATGTTCCAAAATTGTTAAGTCACTTTTTTTATGTTTTGATATGTGTAATTTTGAAAATGAGTTTAGAGCTAGTCGCCGGCAACTAAAGCTTCGCTCATACAACCTTGACCACCCACTTTCCACCCAATGGGGGTGAATTTTCCGGAAGATTGGTATGCAGTTGTTGTTGATTTTTCATATAGATCTTTGAAAATGAGTTCGAACTTGATCGGATGAAAAACAAAAAACCCCGAATTTTTCACATTTTCCGACAGAATTTTCCAAAATCCGTTCTTAGTACTCCATTTCAGCATAAGATAAAACTACTACTGTGAAAATCTCGTCTTCCTATCTCTTATGGTTTAGGCTGTGCGACGGTCACCAGTCAGTCAGTCAGTCAGTCAGTCAGTCAGTCAGTCAATTAGTCAATTAGTCAGGTTGAACTTTTTTATATGTATAGATGAAATTGATGAAGAATTATTATTTTTTTTTTTAATTAATTAAGTGTCTAAAATACTTTTGTGTTGTAAAAAGATGTTAGAATTGGTATTGGTATTTTTCTAAGAACTTTCTAAATATGTTTGAACAATCAAAACTTAAAACACCAATACAAAAATCTGTATGTTTTCAATTACGTATTTATTTCGCAAAATAGCAAAATTTACATTTATAGCAGATAAACAAATGAGAAAGTCGGTCAAGCTCGACTATAACATACTATGTACCTGGAGTGGAAGCTGAATGTAATGCTGGTGCTGCTCTCACATCTCTCATTCTCTCTCTCTCTCTCTCTAAGATTGTGCGGTGTTAGTTGTGAAAAAAATGGGAGGGGGTGGGAGGAGGGTGATTTACATTTTTGCTCATAACTTGAGAACCGCTCATCCGATCTATTTCATTTCATTGGCAAATCGATACATATTATGAATGGCTATCTCTAAAAGGAACGAATCATATATCTACAAAACTGTAGGAGATATAAAATTGAAAATAAACTTGATCTGCCTGCAACTATAAGAAGCATTTGTCCCATACATGTCAAACCTCAAGCTCTTACCGTTTCTGAGATCTGTTTGTTCATACGGACGGACGGACGGACAGACAGACAGACGGACATGGCTATATCGACTCGGCTGTTGATGCTGATCAAGAATATATATACTTTTTATGGTCGGAAATGATTCCTTCGGCCTGTTTCATACATTTGCACGACTTTAGTATACCCTTTTTACTCTACGAGTAACGGGTATACAAATAGAGGCAAGCTAACTACGGTTCGACCGAAGTTTATATACCCTTGGAGCTTGATACATGAATGATACATTTCTCGAACACTTTCGATTTCTCAGACGCTAACAAAAGCGAGAAGTAAATCGTGAATATTTTGTGTTTAAATTTCCGACCAGTACGATAGGCATTTCTCAATCAAAATAGTCGTCGGTTACAGGTTCGTCAGTTCATTAAAAAGTGATAATTTATTACAAAATCGAGTTTATTTCGCATGAGACCAATAATTTTAATGTGATGGTAACACGGAAGATATAATTTGGCCGATTGTATTTCGGAAAATTATTATAATTTAATTTGTTTAATTGTAAGTGGTACAAACGTTTGCAATTTTGACATGCGTTTTTTGTAATTATTGTTGTAGTAATTTTCTTTTCAGAACCGAACCCTTTTCAACTACTTTTACGCTCCGGATCAGGTTCAGGCTTGGGCGTAAAATATTTTTCTGCTAAGATAATAAAGATAATTTGACACTCAATACTTTTAAATTGATTTCTTAATTGTGTCATTTTTATGAATTTTTGAGTGTCTAATTTAAATAGTAGAACAAACCAAATTACGAAAGTGATTTTTGGCTAAGAACTATTTCATGATGCAACTCCATTATTCGATACATGGGAAGCTGCACTGTAGTTTGTGACTCGATAGGTATTTACATTCATACGTTGAAACATATTCATTAAAAAGGCATTTCCGTTTGGCATTTGCTACGTATGAAAAATCAAACAAAAGTTAAATTGCTAGCTTATGAGTAGATGCACACACACATACATACTTTACCAATATGAACACATACATAAAATTGTCCGCTTTTCAATATTGTTTATAGGACAAATTCAATTGTAATCTCAAGTGTATGCAAAAAGTGGGCGGCGACCTCTTTGCATGTCAGTTCAATGAATTCTCGTTCGCTGAAGGATGGGGCGGGGCGGGGTTCGGGGGGTCTACAATATAATGGGCGTTACTGTTTAGGGAATTGTTTTGTTTACGAAGAATTCATATTGTAAAGTGTTTAGCTAAATGCAATCAAACAGAATGATTAGCTCATTCATTTGATATGTATCTGGCTTTGGCTGCTTCAGGTGTGACCAAACTTCTGTCATCATTCAGGTGTAACCAAAATTCTAATTACAAAACCATCAAGATTCCATAGTATTCGACTTGAAGTCCTTGGCATACTCTTAGGAGTTCACATTGGGATTGAGAAAACCCTCGAACATTTTGTATGCATTCTCGTTGCATATTCCAGTTAGTCCGTGCCGATGAACTTGATAATGACAGGTGGGTATTCCCAGTTCGAAGAATGTTTATTCATTGCATTCTCGTCGGCGGCCAAACATTCATTATTCATGAATGCATTCACAGACCACAAAACGTTGATTTCCAGGGCCCACAAGTCCCATTGCCACCATGATGAAGATGATTGGGCAAGGCCAAAGCCAAAGGGGGGTGGCGGGCGGGCGGGAGGAAGCTGGCAACTTTCTTGTGTGAAAAGTTTTTGCTATAAACTCACTGCTGGCTGTCAGCGCCGACATCATTCAGCTCCAGCTATGTCTTCGCATTTGGCCGCCCACTCTCGCTCAACTTTTTCCTGTCACTTTTATTGCTTTTCGGCTGCAGTCGTCTGTGTCTAAGCAACCCCCGGATCACCCCCACCCTTCTAACCCAGTGAGCGCTCCATCACGACCTCGGCTTTAATTTCATTTCGCTGCCCTTGCGTTTTCGGCTGTTGATTGCGCCGAAAAGTGGTCGAATGGGTGTAGGTGGTGGCAGGAGGCGCCCTCGATCCGAGGTCGCGCCTAAAGCAAAGTGGGACGCTCGGGCAAATCCAATTAGGCGTCGCGTTGTCAGCCCCAACGTCGTCGTCGGTCGCCACATGTCGTTGAACCCACCCAAGTGGAGGCCGCCTCCTTTTTCATGCTTTGACTTTTAATCTCATTTATGTGTGTGTGTGTGTGTTTAGGCATTCATTTCCGCGTCCCACTGCCCCTTACCCCTTTCCCGGCCCATCCATAAGACATGACAAGACCATGTCAGCTGCGTCGTGGGGGGCGGGCGCGGGGTGGGGGCATCGGACACTATCTCGTTTGACACATGCAAATGTTTAACTTGCCCCATTTGTAATCGAGTTAAAACTGTAAACTGAATGCGACAAAGAGCCGTTGCCCCATCAGTGTCCCGCTTCGGCCCGGCTGCAGCCGCTGGCCATTGTTCACTCTGTTTGTGCAATATTATTAACCTTAATTAGCAATTAATGGCGCTGAGGCCAGACCGGGCAGAGACCAGAGACCGGAGACCGGTGAGTTTCGCACTTGAGAAGCCATCAATGAAGTGCACATACAGCCGTTCACACAAACAGGGTACTTCCAGGGGGTATATCCATCCGCCTGGCTGCTTGTCATTCACAGCCAACTGGCTGGGTATCTGGCTCTTCGAGCAGCGACACTTTCCGTCTTCCTGCATGGCTTTCTGTTTACATTTCCACTTGGGTTTCATTTCGCTTCCTACCTTGCTCGCTCGTGTTGCACTTCACACATTTCCGAGGAGAAGCTGCAAGAGGCAAGCGACTCCGTCTCCGTTTAATGGGCTGCCCTGTTGAAATCATAGCCCTAACCAGGGAGCGAGCCCCAGCACTTTAATTGCCCGCAAGCAAATCGATAAACAATAAACCAAAGTGCTCTCCAATTGCAGCCACACAACGTGAGAAGTGCCCCGCAGCAACAACAATAACAGCAAAACAGGCTAGCAGCAACTACAACAAAAACCGCACTTCATACATGCCAAGCCAACGGCTTGGCCTATTGCCAGTGCCTCTCAAACTGCAAACAAGGAATTTCTTTCACTAAATTCCAAAACAATTAGAACAAATTTAACCGCTTTTTGGTTTCAACATCAAAAAGTATGCTATGATCCGTGGGTATCATCTATTTTTGGCCTGAGTTGAGTTTCGCAAAGCACTTGGGCGGAAGTTGTGTTTCTGCTTCTTCTACTTTCGTTGGTTTTTGCTTATTCTATGAGAGTCTTGGTGCGTTTGGGCACCCCTGATTGGAAGATTCGGTAGGTTCTCTATTTCCTGGATGAATTAAACAATTTTATATTTTTATTTGGGTCTAATATTCCATTAAATTCTACAATGTGATTAGGTAGACTGAGTTTGAATCCGATTTGGTTCGGATATTACCGAGGGTAAACCCTTTAGGGGCGCTCAAAAGCTGCGTCGCGTAAATTTACACAATTACTTTTTTACGCGGGCTGTTGAACACCCTAAATGTTATCGCTTCCAACTCTCGTATTTATAAGTTTTTAATGACTTCACATAATTTCACCAAGATTTGTCAAAATCGGACAACAGATAGGTCTGAAAAATTCCTAGTGAGAAAAACTGTTTGATGTGAAACATCTTTAATTTCGGTACGGGCGATTTTAGTAGGAGTAAAATTTGGTTTCAGTGTCAAGTGACGCTGACGGACGATTTTAGTAGGAGTAAAATTTGATTTGAGCGTCACGTGACTCGGACGCCAACCGTATTATGTTGCTGTGTTTGCTTTGTGCAGTGGCTCGACACAAAGATTAAGGAAATATTATTTTTCTGATATATCTTTTTAAAGCGAAAATAAACCGACTGGATACCGAAAACATCCTGAGAATCATAAAAAACTATCCTCTTTTTCTCAGTGTATATCTTGACAACCCTTACGCCGTTTGTTGGTACATAGATGAGTCAGCCGAGGTTGATTGGCAAGTGAGCTTACATGAATACAGCCGCCTTCAATTGGTTTTGAAAAGCAAATTTTAATATTAAAACAAATCAAAGAATTTATTTATTTAATGTAATAGTAGTTGCTTTTGCAAAATTGTTTGGGTGGTGAACTTTGCTAAATCTCCTAACACAAGAGAGATTTGAAATTAACCAAAAGAGATTTCTAGGACACCGATGATTGATTTTGGGTTGTTGGGATTGATTAGCTTCAGTGGAAAAAAGACTTGTCCGAAGAATCATTCTTTCTGCAGATGGGCAAATCGAACTATATAAAGAATGGCCATTCCTTCTACTGCAAAGACCGAGCAATAGTCAGGAAGCCAGCCGCTAAAGCAACTGCGTTTTAGTTCTTAGTAGAGTTTCGATAGATTCTGCTGCAAAAGCCCACATCTGATCCACTTTAGAACAATTATGATATTTCATATAGCGATAATATTGCCAATACATTAGCTTATATTAATGGTTTGTTTATACTATAGTTTGCTATCGATATCGTCATCAACTGATTTCGGTTTTGGTTGTGCGGATGGCAATGAATTTAATAAAATCAAAATTAATATGAATATGAATAGCACAAGGATGTCTGAAGCAACCATTGATTTTGTGCATAGTAAGCAACGATGCCTTTAAACACTTTGAGAAGACTTCTTAGAAGACAGTTGATTGCTCCCAAGAATAGTTTACTAACATATTATTAGTTTTATTTTTCTGCGAACACTTTGAGCAGGCGCAGCCCTCAAAACAAGCTGTAGATAAACCCGAGACCTGGCCCACTTAAAGCCCACTCGAAACTGTGATGCTAGAAAAACTTTGCGATTGCTGTTTGAATGGGCGTTAAAAATGAGAGAAAATAGATGACAAATATGAACACACTCAATGCAAAAATTTACCGTTATGTTTAATTTTCGTTTTAAGCGAGATGTAAAATTATGGCCGCACAACTTAATTTCTTATTCTGTGTTTGCTGGCTGCGATTTTATTTGGTTGAGTAACTATTAGTAATAAATTTGTAAATATGCCAAGTGGGCCAGTGCTGTCAGATTTTAAGAAAGGTCAAACTCTGGCGCTAAAAATGAGAATTTCTTTATTCGTAAAAATACCAGAAAACTTGGTCGCACCGGCAAAGTTGTTTCTCATTGTGCGTTTCAGAGTAGATAAATTAAGGGCCTAAGATAATATATATGACGATGTTGTAACTTTAAAATTGTGGCTCTGACAGTTTTTTGCGGTTAAAGGGTATTGCATACCTATATTGAAATTGTCCGGATGTTTGTAACGCACAGAAGGAAGCATCTCCGACCACATAAAGTATATATATTCTTGATCAGCATGACGAGCTGAGTTGATATAGCCATGTCCGTCTGTCCGTCCGTCCGTCTGTCCGTCCGTCTGTCCGTCTGTTTCTATGCTATCTCCTCCGTCAGTTTTAAAGCTATCTTAACCAAACTTTGCACGAAGTCTTTTGGTACAAATACCCTGCACATTTTTCGGAACCGGCCGGATCGGATGACTATAGCATATAGCTGCCATAGGAACGATCGGTTGAAAAACTAGTTTTAGTAAGAAAAACTTTTTTGTTTTGAATACTATCGCTCCCATCGCTCGTATTTATAAGTTTTTAATGATTTCACATAATTTCACCAAGCCTTGTCAAAATCGAACAACTATATAGTATAGCTGCCATACAAAAGTTAGGTCTGAAAAAAAGTCTTAGTGAGAAAAACTTTTTTGTTTTTAATGTTATCGCTCCCAACGCCCGTATTTATAAGTTTTCAATGATTTTACATAATTTCAACAAGTTTTTTCGAAATCGGACCACTATATAGTATAGCAGTCATACAAACTGTCAAACACATATCAAGCTCCACGGGTATATAAACTTCGGTCGAGCCGAAGTTAGCTTGCCTCTATTTTTTTATTTAAATCACAAAATTATTTTTCAAAATAAAAATTTATCTCGTTAACAGGATATGGGCATTTCCGCGGGTCGCGAATGTACGTTCGTACGCTTTTGATGATCAAGAAAGACAGACAGGCAATTTGGTAGCATTTTGTTAGCTCTGTGTTTAGTGCAAAAAACGGGGTTTATCAAGATTTAGATTTCATAATGATAGCAGTAAACATGTGGTCACGAACGTACGCGAAATAGAAGTCGACTTTGGCTTTATCTAGTGAAATGCAAACGTCTGCGAAATGGAACGGAATATTCTAAGGCGATTAAATTATTATGAAAGAGGATTAATTTAGCTTTCTATCGAGTGTTTACACAGAAAAATATCTCTTTTGGTTTTTATACTCTGGACCAAAGGTACATAGAGTATATTAATTTTGTGCGTACACAACATTGAGAATCAAAAATAAAAGATTGGTTAATAGTAACTTCTAACTCTTTATACCCGTTACTCGTAGAGTAAAAAGGATACACAGAGAAAAAAAAAGATCCCCGTAGAATGGATATTCAAATATCCACTTTAAGATCCATTTTTTTAAATATCCTTTTCACATTTTTCAGCTCCTTTGGATAAAGAATTAAGATCAATGAAAAATTTTATTCCTGATATATCCTTTTTAATCGAAATAAATCGACTTCGAAAATATCCAATGGTATGTATGTAACAGGCTGAAGGAATCATTTCCGATCATATAAAGTATATATATTCTTGATCAGCATCAACAGCCGAGTCGATATAGACATGTCCGTCTGTCCGTCTGTCTGTATGAACACCTAGATCTCAGAGATGGTAAGAGATAGAGGGTTGATATGTATGGGACAAATGCTACTTTTAATGCCAGCATTTTAAATTTTTTTCCAAGTTTGTTTGGAATTTATTGCTTCATTGAATTTAATACAATAATGTGTGCTCTTAGCCGAAGTAATCATTTTGCAAGTCTCCACTAATGGTACGCAAGATTTCTTTTACGCATCCGTTTCCTTATTTTGTTATCAACTCAAGGTGGTTGATCAGAATGAAATACTTTCTATCGATGTGACCACACAAATCTCTTCTCAGATCTATTTTGAGCCATTAATAAATCAATTTGGCAGCAGCCAAAGTCTCACAGATCAGCTGTTTTATTGTTTGAGCGAAAATAAAAATACCCATTAGAGAACGGAGCGGCATCTGTAGGTTCTGGAAACATCACAAGATGAGCTTATGATTCTGAAATGAAATTACTTTGAATCGATTACGAACATTAAAAATTAGGATCCTATGGGAGCATAAAACCAAAAAGGTTGCTATAAAGTACGTTTCGAATCAAAACTAATGATATTACTTTCTGAAATTTCTGCAGCAGCTTTTTTACCTTCGCCTGATAATTAATGCTTGTAATAAATGTTTTTCTTCTAAAGTTGACCTTCTTCTTATGTCACAAACAACAAAAATTCTCTTTAGGAAACGCATATCTGAAATTTCGTTTTACAAGCGAATTCTGTTGCTGAGACTTTGGGAAACGCCAGAAAAACACAATTTATTTTATATAATTTAATTGCTAGTCAAGTCATCTGGGCAAACAAAAGGTGCCAGGGAGCTAGTTGTGATGTTGTGGCCTCTAATCAGAATCAGAGGCGCGCGCGCACACACACACACACATGCTCACACACTCGCAATTAAAATTTAATTTGCAATTAAATAATGATGTGTCGTGTGTGTATGGAATGTGGATAAAGATAAATTGTAAGTATGGTTGCTTATTTTTTTTTGTTGCTTGCACATTAAATCACTCACTAATTGGCCATTAAATAATAAGCATCAGCATACAATTGTATGCTTGTGTGTGTGTGTGTGCGTCTGCATGGCCAAAGAATTTCAATTGCAAACTATTATTTACTGATGTTCTACAATTATTATTATTATTTTGACATTCCTTGGTGGCCACTTTGGCCAGGTCGTCGCTCGATTGTTGCTTTTTTTTGTTTTTGGTTGTGTTTCATTCTCAAACTCGTTTGGCCCACCAGATTTTGTTTTATATCTGCTTTATCTGCTCTTGCTCTTCCAATATACAAACATGCCTACATACAATACATACACACACACACCTATATATATTTTATTTCTCTTTTTATCTACGAAGCATGTGCGCGGGTTATGTAACCGCAAAATGATGTATCTGTATCGCATTTCCACACCGGCGACGGCATTGACTGGGGCCGAGGCTACTGCTGCTGCTGCTGCGAGCCAGCCGAAGCGGGTCCACTCCGGTCTGGAGGCTGGGACCTGCCTCCGTCCATGACCATCATTACAAAGAGTGGCGGAGGGAAGGGGGCAGAGCCATGAACTTTCCTGAAGCAGCCATAAAATAAGACAAGGGACAGGTGCCGCGCTGCCGCAGCGATTGATGTGTGTGAAGGTTTCATTTTTCAGACGGATTTAAAATTGAAATTGCGATGGCATTAGCTAAGTAGAAAACGAGTGCAATGGCTGGCAGAGGGAGGACGGATGTGAGTAACCAAAGTTATAAACTAGCAGGAGAACAAAATCAAAGATGTTCCATAAGAAAATTGCATAAAGTTGAGCCAATTTTCAAATAGCATTTGCCACTCTGAATGGTACACGATGTGCCACCTCGAGCATTGCAAATGTCTGTAGCTGGCAGAAAGAAGCATTTCCTTCACCCAAGTACTTGATTAGCGATTTAAGCAACATGTCAGCAGCTCCTTTTAAAAAAATCTTCGATTTTGTCTCGAACCGGAAAAACTGACTAACTCAAATACGTGTTGTGAAGTAATTACTTCGTAAACAAAAATGAAGAAATATGGGAAATAAAGTTAAAGGTATGTAGAACATACGTGTTATCAAGCGGTTCACGTTTTAAGTCTTTGTGTTTATCTGTTTTTGTAATGCGTATTTTTTTTGAAAGTGTGAACTCAAGCTTTGGTGTGTTTCGTGGACCAAAAACTCTATGTACATAGAGTAAATTGTTGTCACAAAGTCACAAAATTTGTACTTTTCACAGCTTTACCACTATTTTTAACTTAACCGTTGCTTCTGCTTCAGAGGAAAAATTAAGTCAAAGTCGATGTAACAGCAAAAAACGATAAGCAATCTTCGTTACCTGATTTTTATACCCCTTTCTCGTAGAAAAAAAAAGTACACTTAGAAAAAAACGACACTAGGTGAAAAATCAATAACTTTCGTACTTAAATCAGAAATTTTCAGTTTCAAAAATTCATTTTTTTTAAGAACATTTAAAGCTCAAAATAAGCATGACTTAGACTTATTTATGTTAGCTAAGATCGATTTGTACTTGATATTGTAAAGTAAGAGCTCGTTTTTTCATGAAGAACGAAATGATCTGATATTAAAACTTTTTGTTCTACAATCAAGAATTTTATTTATATTTTTGAATTTTTAACGGTCAATTTCGAATATAATTTAAAAGCGAATCGTTCTTACCAAATTATAGAACGAAACAGGATAAAATCAAGAGCGTTCATTTACGACCGAATCGTTCTGCTTATTTTTTGAGTGTAGTATGTACTTAAGTAAAGTACGAAACATTAAAGAATTGGAAAAACAAAATTATTCAAATAGAAACAAACGTTCTTGAATCTAGAACATTTTGTAGGTACTTAAAGTTCGTCGAAAAATTAAAAGTAAAATCATTTTAAGTTCAAGTACAAAATTTCTTGGATTGTGGGCAAAATATAAGGGTTTTCGAATATTTTTAAAATAATATATTTAATACAATATTTTTTGATTTTGCTACAAGCCTGCCTTTGGGATTCCCAAGCGGTCATAGCAGTTCTGTCATGAAGTACCTTCTGCCAACGCACTAAGGACAGGCAGAGACAGCTGAAGATTGAATTGGTATTTATGAAATAGCGCTATACTGTCAACCAGCCTTTTTTGTGGTATTGTGCATGTCTTGTTTAAGACAAGTTATGGACAAAATCCTAACTTAAATGACCTAGAGCCTGCTTTAAAAAGTTCTATGATTAAAAATTTTAAATTAACTGTTTTTCGAAATTTTTATTATAAAATAACTATTCATTTCGGTCCCTGATACTTTGATATATTTTCGACAACCCTACAAAATATATTTACAATACAAGCTCCAAAAAGTGTGCCACGGAGAAATTAAAATTCCCTACTGGTTCTAACACTTTGGTTATGGAGTGAGGATAGATTTCTGTCCTATGGTATACAAATCTAAGTTTTTACTTAATTGAATTCCTCGTTCCTAATTTTAAAATTGGGAAAAGCTTTTGAATTTAATCCGGGAACATTTTGTAACTATTTTATGATGTATTATTTTGTTTCAAAAATGTTTTGGGAGAAACTACTGAATCGAATCAAAAATAAAAGGGTTCGATTCGGTTCATTTCAACTAGGTATTGAGTTACTTGCGAATTATGGAACAAAATCTCAGCACTTTTTTTATATATTAATTTTTATCCCAGGTATCAGATCTGCTATCAGAAGAAGTAAAATAGATAGCTTAAACCCATTTAATGGCAATATACAACAACATCCATGTTAATGAACGCATAACGAAAATGTCTTTAAACTCAATAAGTAAACTCCTTAAATGCTTGCCAAACAACTCAATAATAGGCATTCAATTCCATCAAAAAGTATAATATCGATGATTAAACATCGAAGCGTTTAACGCACTCAAGAAAATTATTTCACAACGAAAACTGTAAATTTATTTGTGTAATGTAAGTTATCTTCTGGTATCGCATTGTAGCCAAATCTCATACATGTATATAATACTTGAAATTAACAATCATCGAAGTCCAAGTTCAATGTTGTGTCACACGCCCCTTTAGTCATTAAATGAGCATATGGAAAATGTGGTTATTTTTAATAATATCGGATTTTCCCCAAATTTAAATAACTCTGAAAAATTGACAGCTGATAGTAGAATCATTGCGCTTTTAATTGTTATAGCCCAAAAACTAGACAATTTTTTTTTACATTTTTCCAACAACATTACCTCCAAAATATCTTTAAATTAACAAAAAGCCGACTAAACTATAACTACTTTAATATTTTCAAACTAAAAGAAATTATGATGGTAAATATTGAGCAAAAATAAAATTTTTTTGAAAGTACGTTTCTGTCCTATAACGTGCCCACATGACCAACAAATGTTATGAAACTTCGCTAACCACAGGCAAATACGTGCGGGTGGAAAACGGACAATTGATTTCAATTCAGCAACCAAAAATACATATAGAAAGTTTTCTATCTTCTCTGTTGCAAAAATTGGCATTTCTTTGTAAACCGGTGTTATTCAATGTTGAAAAATAATAAAGATATATTATATCGGAAAGCTGGCTACTCCTTTGCATGATGACGAGATTTGGCTTGACAAAGCATGTCAACTAATTCGTCAGTTGAAGTTATAATATCTTTGTAAAAGTTTCCCAGCGCTAACCCGTTAAGTCTGTCCACAAACAAATGAACCCGAATGTAGGTTTTAAATCGTTTCAGCAGAGAAAAAATCCGTTCAGCTGTTGATATGGTGGCAGGGATTGTCGAGAACAATTGCAACAATATTGCAAAGTTAAAAAATTATGGAATTTCTTCGGCTTAATGAGCTGTACTGCCTCGAGTGCAGTCTGGGTTTTTTTACTTCTGAGTTCTTACAACTATTGTGCTTCATAAAAAATTCATGCGTCAGCTCGTTTTCGGTGAAATTTTTCCAGTCCCCCACATACATTTTTGTAGCTTCTAAAATTTTTGGAGCTGGAAGCAAATCTTCTAGAGCCAGAAAATCTCTCGCTATATCTATGATTCCTAAGCTTTTATGCTACAATAATGTAAAGCAGAGTTGCCCAGCTATAGCCCCATTAGGCCGAACACACTTAGCAATTTACACCGAACGCTTGCCGAAGTCACTTTTCACCGTGTGTTAGAAAGGGGTTCCCATATGTTTCGTTACAAGGCTCTAAAACTGAAATTGTGTATGAAGTTTTCGCGCTTTGTGGCAAATTTGCAACAATTTTGATCTGGCCTACGTACATCTAACAAATTTGTGACTCTACTTCAAGAGTGTCTGGAGCTGCCTTATGAGAGTTCAATTATAACACTAGACTTTTTCAATTTATTGAAGGTGTGATGGTGATTCTAAATGCTTTTCGTGCGCAGAACACGAATCTGTTTTGAGAAATGTTCGATCACGTCTAGTGAAATTTTAGCTTTTAGGCGAAGAAAACGCGTAAACATCTAGAATCACCAGCAACAATTCCCTAAACTGGACTAGGGTTCTCGATAATTCTCAAAATATCAATATCGATAATATAACGAGAAGGCCAAGCTAACTTCGTCTTTGCCGAAGTTCTTATACCCTTGCAAATGTTTTAATAAATCAGAGTTTACGAACGTGAGTATAGTTCCTATAGCATATTTCCTCTAGCATAGTTCCTAAAGATAGTTCCTATGGCAGCTATAAGATATAGTCATCCGATTTTGACAACAACTTCCAAATCTGTGTAAAAGCGTACAAAACTAATAATTGCTGAAGCGGGAGGCGTTTACATTAAAAACAAAAAAGTTTTTCTCACAAAGACCCACTTTACGACCGATAGTTCCTATGGCAGCTATAAGATATAGTCTTCCGATTTTGACAACAACTTCCAAATCTGTGTAAAAGCGTACAAAACTAATTATTGCTGAAGCAGGAGGCGTTTACATTAAAATCAAAAAAGTTTTTTCACAAAGACCCACTTTTTGACCTATAGTTCCTATGGCAGCTATAAGATATGGTCATCCGATCCGGTCGGTTCCGACATATTAGCAGTGTACAGTAAAAAAAAGACTCTGTGCAAAGTTTTAGCTCGATAGCTTTAAAACTGAGAGACTAGTTTGCGTAGAAACAGACAGACAGACGGACAGACGGACAGACAGACGGACAGACAGATCGCCCTGATCAAGAATATATATATAGTTTATAGGGTCGGAAATGAATATTTTTGTGCGTTGCAAACTTCTGGGCAAAATTATAATACCCTTTGCAAGGGTATAAAAAGTGAGAAAGCCGGTCAAGCCCGACTATAACGTACTCTGTACCTGGAGTAGAAGCTGAATGCCATGCTGGTACTGCGCTCATCTCTAATTCTCTCTCTCTTGCTCTCTCTCTAAGAGTGGTAGTGGGTGGGGGGAGGGTGGTTTACTTATTTGCTCATAGCCGGAAATGATTCCTTCTCCATGTTACATACTTTTGCACAAACTTAATATACTCTATGTACCTTTGGTACAGAGTATTCATAAATTCATAATTTCAATATCGATATTTGAAATATATAAAAAACATCGATGTATCAGTACTATCGTTATTTTCTAAAGTTTCCAATAACTTTTTGAAACTACCCGGTACATTTATTCAGAGCTCATTAATAGTGAGAGTTCCTTTTTCTTTAAACTTTAAAAACGTTGACTCAAAAGAGATACAAATTTAGTTAGGCATTATTTCGTAAGAGTAAGGTTTCTGTTAAAAATTGTTCTCAGCGATTGTCACCAGATAACCCCAGGGGCCGAAGACATTTCGATATTTACACATAAACAAGTTAAACGCCTGCCGAAGCTGAGGGCTAGAGAGTAAAGTATCAGCATGAACAATTCATCCGCACTAGATCTCCAATAAGCTATTGGGTTGATGACGAAATCTTCAATATATTCTAACACTGACACCTAATATTGCAGCGTAATGCTGCAACTATACGTGTATGATTAGTCCTTAAATGCGATTTTAAGTTGTATAACCAGATGTTTTATTAGGCTAGCCATAGTACTTTCTGATATATCGTTTATAAAATGATCGATAATCGCCAATATCGGCAAGCAAAATATTATATCGGAATAGCCCTTATCGTTCAAAACAAAAATATCGACAACCCTAAACTGAACCTAGTTGCAGAGTGTAATTTTAGAAGAGTCTTTTGACTTTGGCAAAGAAAAGAAAAATGCGCAATTGTCGATGTTTTTCGCATCAGTAAGTACTTAGAGATATGTATATACAGAGATAATGATTTACTCAAAATACGGTGCGTTTCAGTTACTCAGGTAAATCTGTGGCACCTGCCATTGCGGGGCATTCCATTCTCCATTCACAGTAATAATAAGCCACCCCCATCCCCATATAAAAGGCATATCAAAGTGTGTCAAACAGATTCGATGGGCAATCATTAGCGGCTTAAGGGGGATTTGAAAATAATTGCGACTCCCTCCCCCTTTCCACCCCTCTACTGGCTCACAAAATATATTACGCATACGCCGCTTGGGCAAGTAAGTAGTCCGCCTGCTTATCGCTGCTTATCGCGTTTTTATTTCCAGGTAAACACGAAGTTTTTGTTTTGTTTTCATTTTTTTTTTTAATTGTTAGCATTGCGATTGCTGTGTGGTTAAACACATCTAAATGTTGGTGGCCACGACGGTTGGGGCAGCGGCAGGAGGACGTTGACAACTGATGTGGCTGATGGACGGTCGCAGCTTTTTATAAGGTCTATCCAAGCTGTTTACCTTCTCAGGCAGACCCATATCTATATTGGACATATGTACATCATTTTTAAGTGTGTACTTTCAACTGAAAAATTGAAATTGAATTTGTCGTCGACTCAACTCTCTGGACTGGCAATCAGCATCTCAGGGTCGCGTCGGCTGTCTGTTCTGTTATTACTCAGGTGCGCATTGTCTCACGTTTGTTTATTTATTTGCTAGCTTGATTGCCGCACACATGGTTCTTCTTTTGCCTCTTGTGTGTGACAACGACTTCAGTTGCAGTTCTTTCCCCTTCTCCAAGCTAAACCTTTTACCCTCCGTTTTGCTCCCGCATCGCAACTCTCGTTGCGTGTTGCGCCTCGCTCCACCTGGCAACAAGTGCGAGATTGAAGAATGGTTGGAAAGAAACATATCCAATAAATTGGCTTTAAAAATTATCTGCGCATATCCAATTATTAAAAACGGATTTTATAGCGGTACACAGCGACAGCAAGACATAGCAGCTACCATAATGACCAACCAAGAGAGAGAGAGAGAGAATGAATAGAAGAATTGTTAGATAATGGCCCTTTTAGCAGACTGCAACGGCAACTGCTGTGGTGAAAGGTTTGAAAGCCACAACAAGCACAAGCCGAAGAACAAGAATGTTCAGGTAGAACAACAGCAGCAACAATTGCGACAACAACAACAACTGCAGATAAAAACAAAACAACAACAAAACCAGCATAACAAATGCAGCTGCAGCAGAATCCAATACCTGCAAAAGAAGAACACAAAGCGACTGGGAGATTGGGGGACGCTGTGGGCTGTGGATTGTGGACTGTGGGCTGTGCATTGTGCACTGTGGGTTTGCCAGTTATAATTAGAAAACAAACGAATTTCCCTTGCTATTCAGAAGAATAGCACACACACATGTATGTACATATTTAGGGTGTGTTTATGTTGTGTCCTGTTAGACACTAAATATGTGTCAATTGAGTGCAATTATTATTAAAGAAAGGTAAGTTTAATTAATAAATAAATGAATGAATACCGACAGATTGTGACCGCTTTAGGATAAAGTCATCCAGTAGCGTGCAGGAAAAAGAAGACCCCGTTTAAAATTTCAGTTCTATAGCTGAGAGACTAGTTTGGATTAAAAAACAGACAGACAAACGGACGAAAAAATCGACTACGTTCGTCGCCCTGATTAAGAATAAATGTAGTTTATGGGGTCAAAAATTAATATCAAGGCTGCAAACCTTTAAAATTTTGCAGAAGGTTCGTTCCGCGGGTTCGAACCCATTGTAAACGGTAAAAGGTTCGGTTCGCGTTTTGGTTTAAACCGCGGTTCGCTTGAACATATCTATACTATAAATTTGTAGAAAAAAATGTGTGTGTAAGGGGCTATCTCCGCAACGCGTGCACCAAATTGCATGCTGTTTTTCATATACTTCGTAGAGTGGATATTCAAATATCCACTTTAACCCTAGGAGGTTCAGGGATGTTTTGGCGCTAAATGGCACAACCAGGTCTGCGCAGACCTATATGGGATTTGTATGGAAATACATAGGCAGATATCCTAATAGTTCGTGTAAATGTGATTAATGCTGGGAAAAAAGACGCGATTAACAATAAAAACATATTTCTACATTTAAGCTAAAAATATATCCTTTTTTATGAAGTGTTTTTGCAAAACATGCAATGTAAAGCGTTTTCCTCTGCCTTTGTTTATTTTAGCAGAGCGAGCACGATGATCATCTATCGGTGGACCTGTAGCTACCTGTAGCTTATACTGTTTGTCCAGAACTGGAATATTTTTCGATCAATTTCAAAACAGTGTTCTCTTCTTGATTTACCGCACGCTCTTCATTTGTCTGTTTTCCAACATTTATTTATCCTTTCACACATCCACCAGATTTTTATTACATATTTGACAGGTTTCGAGGATGTATATTGGATAAAGCGCGTGCAGCCTAAGTACGGGAACAATTGCTCGTCAATAGTTATCTGAGCACCCGGAACATATAAACGCTACAAGTTCTTCATAAGCATGTTGCAAACATAGTCGATGGCTTTTGACTGCTTATATAATTGCTATTATAATTGATAGAAATCTTTAAAATTATCATCGTCGTCATATGGATTCTAGGCTTCAATGACGATGTCTGTCTCTGTTCTAAAGGGAGCACATAATCTCTTAATCAGTACTGGCAAACCATTCGGCTAACTCCCATTTGATTCCTTTCTTCTTCCCAAAAATTTTGGGATATTCTGGTGCGATTCACCACATCCAACACATCATCATCGATTTATACGTTCCACATACACATTCTGATCACAACCACGACAGTCTGAGTTTCAATCGCATGCCAAACCATTCATTATTTCACATAGGTCTGCACAGACCTTCTTGTGCCGTTTGTGACTTTTTTTTAAAGTTTGAATAAAACCGAATACAAACATAGAATCGGTTTGATTTCTTGCTCATTGTGTTCTCAATACCCGCTTCTAGGAAGTCATTGACGGATTGGTCTCTAACATCCAAAACAAACAAGTAAGAAAGTCGGTCAAGCCCGACTATAACATACTCTGTACCTGGAGTAGAAGCTGAATGCAATGCTGGTGCTGCGCTCATCTCTAAGTCTTTCTCTTTCTCTCACTCTCACTCTCTCTCTCTCTCTCTTTAAGATTGTGCGGTGTTAGTTGTAATAGGGTGGAAGGGGGTGGGGGAGGGTGATGTACTTTTTTGCTCATAACTTGAGAACCACTCATCCGATCTTTATCATTTCTTCGACAAATCGATACATTTTGCTAATTACTAACTATCTCTAGAAGGTACGAATCGTCTAACTTCAAAACTGTAGAAGATATACCGTTTTTTCCAAGTTGCGCTGGCGGAAGGGGGCGTGGCAAAAATTGAAAATAAACTTGATCTGCCTGCAGCTATAAGAAACATTTGTCCCATACATGTCAAACCTCTATCTCTTACCATCTCCGAGATCTGTTTGTTCATACGGACGGACGGACAGATGGACAGACGGACGGACAGACGGACAGACGGACATGGCTATATCGACTCGGCTGTTGATGCTGATCAAGAATATATATACTTTATAGGGTCGGAGATGATTCCTTCTCCCTGTTACATACTTTTGCACAAACTTAATATACTCTATGTACCTTCGGTACAGAGTATAAAAAGTTATACACACTGTTATATGAACGAGAGCGTAAGTTAAAGTCGGCTCTTACCGTCTTCGATATACCCGTTACTCATGAAAAATCATTTTTAACAGTGCTCCTGCGTTCCTTAGGGTGAACATCCGAAAAGTATGCAACATTTTTTTAGGGTGGAAGGGGGGGTAGCTGGTGAGGCTTGGTTCACTTTTTTGCTCATAACTTAAGAACCGTTCATCCGATCTTTATCATTTCTTCGGCAAATCGATTTATTTTGCTAATTACTATCTCTAGAAGGTACGAAATTGAAACAAACTTGATCTGCGTGCATATAAAAGAAGCATTTGTCCCATACATGTCAAACCTCTATCTCTTACCATCTCTGAGATCTAGGTGTTCATACAGACAGACGGACAGACGGACATGGCTATATCGACTCGGCTGTTGATGCTGATCAAGAATATATATACTTTATCTGGTCGGAAATGATTCCTTGTACCTGTTACATACATTTGCACGACTTTAGTATACCCTTTTTACTCTACGAGTAACGGGTATACAAATTTTACTTTTGTATGAATAGGTTCCTCAAAAATTAAAAATAAGTCGAAAAATAGAGGCAAGTTTTTTTAACTGACGGAGGAGATAACATAGAAACAGACGGACATGGCTATATCAACTCAGCTCGTCATGCTGATCAAGAATATATATACTTTATGTGGTCGGTGATGCTTCCTTCTATGCGTTACAAACATCTGAACAATTTTAAAATACCCTCTCCAAGGGTATAAAAATCTAAAATTTGGGCAAAAATGTGTTTTAAAACGCCTATTTCATTTCATTTTGTAGAACGAAACATTGATTTAGTAAGCAGTTTTATATATAACTAGCAAATAACCCGTCGCGCTTCGCTGCGCCTTCAATAGTACAACAACGCACACTCACTTACCACCCATTTCCCACCCACATCCCACCCACTTCCCGCCAATTTCCCGCCCACTTACCGCCATCTCACCCACTTCCCGCCAATTTCCCGCCCACTTCCCGCCAATTTCCCGCCCACATCCCACCCACATCTCACCCACTTCCCGCCAATTTCCCGCCCACTTACCGCCCACATCCCGCTCACATTCCACTCACATCCCACCCTCATCCCCCCCACTTCCCGCCCACATGCCACCCACATCCCACCCACTTCCCGCCCACATACCACCCGCTTCCCGCCCATTTCCCGCCCACATCCCACCCACATCTCACCCACTTCCCGCCAATTTCCGCCCACTTACCGCCCACATCCCGCTCACATTCCACTCACATCCCACCCTCATCCCCCCACTTCCCGCCCACATACCACCCACTTCCCACCCTCTTTCCGCCGTCCACTTCCCGCCCACATCCAACCCACTTCCCGCCAATTTCCCGCCCACTTACCGCCCACAACCCGCCAACATCCCACCCACTTCCCACCCACTTCCCGCCCACTTCCCGCCCTTTCCCGCCCACATCCCACCCACATACCACCCACATACCACGCACTCCCACACTCTTTCCACCGTCCACTTCCCGCCCACATCCCTCTCACATTCCACTCACATCCCACCCTCATCCCCCCACTTCCCGCCAATTTCCCGCCCACATACCACCCACATCCCACCCACTTCCCGCCCACATACCACCCGCTTCCCGCCCTCTTTCCGCCGTCCACTTCCCGCCCACATCCCACCCACTTCCCGCCAATTTCCCGCCCACAGTTACAAATCATTTGTATGGGAAAAAGAAAAGGGCTATTTTTAGGGTTTTTCCAACAATAATTCTAATTTTTCTCGCCGTAAAAACCATCCTTGAACTTCAACGAACATTTTAAAAAAAGATTCGGCCAAATTGGTCCAGGCGTTGTTGAGTTATGCGCTTACCAACACATTTTGCGATTCATTTTTATATTATAGATATATTTTAGGAGCTGTTCACTTATACTAGCTCTTAAATCATATAGTTTTTGGAACATCAAGTATGGTCGGGGCAGTGTTTTTTAAGTCCTTGTAATTTTTTTACCTTTCCAAAATTTTAAATCACTTGTTGATGTATGTTCTCTTGGACAATTTTCGTAGGAATCTATGACATAATTTGCAGATTTGATATTTAAAATTTGTTTATTGCTTTATACAGCTTTCATAAACTTCTCTTCTTCGCAATCAGACTTTGAGTCATTTAAAGTTGAATTTTGAAAACTCTCATTAAGAATCATTAAGTCTATTTGAAGCTTCAGCATTCTGTAGTGTGTTGTTTGGAAACTTATTTTTTTGCCCAGAAGTTAACAAAGTAAGAAATCTCGGGTATAAGAGTCAATTCTCTGCAGTCAATATTGGTACTGAGCTCATAATAGAGGATCGTTTATTGAGGCACTTAGATACTACTGGCATGAAAAGCAAGCGTTATAAAAATCACTTGGTAGTAATTGTGAGGCTTTAGACTGATATATTGAACTAAGTTCCATTCAAATGCTTTTAGTTGAAGCTCTATTAATCAACTCTGAATGCTAAAATCTTAAAGAGTTAGTAATCGTTTACCCGTTTTGTAGGTTAAGTTCCATCCCGTCACACAGTGCAGCACTGGTTTTTTTTAACATACATAGAGTATATTAAGTTTGTGCAAAAGTATGCAACAGGGAGAAGAAATCATTTCCGACCATTTAAAGTATATATATTCTTGATCAGCATCAACAGCCGAGTCGATATAGCCATGTCCGTCTGTCTGTATGAACACCTAGATCTCAGAGATGGTAAGAGATAGAGGTTTGACATGTATGGGACAAATGCTTCTTATACTTGCAGGTAGATCAAGTTTATTTTCAATTTTTGCCACGCCCCCTCCCGCCCCAGCAATTTGGAAAAAACGTTATATCACCTACAGTTTTGAAGATAAACGATTCGTTTCTAGAGATAGTTAGTAATTAGCAAAATGTATCGATTTGCCGAAGAAATGATAAAAATCGGATGAACGGTTCTCAAGTAATAAGCAAGTAAGTAAACTATCCTCCCCCCACCCATCCCACCATAACACCGCACAATCTTAGAGAAAGAGAGAGAGAGAAAGAGACTTAGAAATGAGCGCACTCAGCTTCTACTCCAGGTACAGAGTATGTCATAAGACACAAGTAGAACTACAACTCGAACCCAAAAATTATTTTTAATGTGCGTCTTAATTAACATATGCATCTATGCAAAAAAAATTTTTACTTTCTTGGCGTAATTTTTAAATTTTTGGTTTGGGAAGTCATTGACAAAGAATGTCAAAGTCCCCATTGTACAATCAAGGAAACTCTGGACTATTTTGTGGGGTAAGACCGCGTAAACTTTCTCAGTATGTCTTAAATCCTTTAAAGTCAAAAAGTTAACATATTGAACTTAACACCAAGGTCGCTTATTCAACTAACACAGAATTAATAGACTAAGAACAGTTTGTGAATCTCCGGACATTTTAGGGTGGTCATGTATTGCTCCAATTTTTTCATACAATTTAGTAGACCAATCCTAATACCTTGGTTTGAAATTATTCCTGCTCTATATGGCAGGCACCGCAAAAGTGTTCATTAAACACAAAGTAAATGTTCTGACTTCGAATGCAAATAAAATAATAATAAAAAAACCCCAGCAAACATCAATGAATAGTTTGAGTTTATGGCTGCACACCGCTCGAAACAGTCGTGAATAAAAATTTGAATACATTCCGCAACTCTTTCATGCGACACTTCAAATCCAAGTGTGTATATCTACTACGAGCATTCATATGTATGCAGCTACTGCCATTCCTGCGGCCACTGAGGTCAAGCTGAGACATCTATGGGTATCCATATGCCACCTCCATCCCCCTCTGCAGCAGATTCTGCACAGCATGTCAATGCAATTCCATGGCCAACTGAGAAAACACTTTTGGGTCTCTTTGAGGCAATGACTTTTACACATGGCTAACCAAACACTCCCCTCCAGCCGCCGGCCCCCCACCCGGTCAGCGCATCTGAGTGCGCTCAATTGTATCGCCAGCGCCTCGCCATTGACGTCGTCGCCGCCGCAGCCATTTGGCCGCGTGTAAAATCGTAAGACTTACTCACACAATTGACTCAGACGGCGACGTGCAACTGGAGCCAAGAAACTTGCGTTACCGGATTTCGGATGCTGTTTTGTTGCCGCTGCCCCAACCCCCCGCCCCTCTCACCCACTTGCACCTGCAGAGGGGGCCCCAAAGCAATAGACGAACATTGAAGCCACAGCCACAGCTTCTACTCTTCTCTCCGTTTTGTATCTCTATTGATTTCGTTTTATCCAACAAAATTTTGTTGCTTTGGAATGTGTGCGTTTGTGTGTTGGTGTTGGAGTTTGTGAGTGTTGTGTGTGAAAACTGGAAATTCTTTTTGGGTTCGTTGATGTTGACCCAAAAATAAAGGAGAGAGACGGAGAGAGAGAAAGAGAGAGAGAGAGAGGCAGAGAGGGAGTCAAAAGAAGATATATAGAAATACCAACACTGATTGTATAGCCTTATCAAAGAACGCCCCTCGAAATTATTGTTTTGCCCAAGCACAGTGCTTCTGAAACTGTAAACCGAATTCAGCTTCCAAGAATTGTCAAATGAATTGTGAAATAAGATTAAACAACTTTATATTACATTAAGTAACAAACAGACAATCAACTGGAAACATAACGACACGGATCTAGTCTTTAAAGAATAAAATATTAAAGCTTAAAACGGGGAAAAAATGGACGGGACTTAATTATACTGTAAAGCTTTCAAAAAACGAACCTCCAGGGAACCAAATAATGAGAAGTTGTCAAGTTATACTTTTGAAATTTTGCATTTTATTTTTGCAGAATATGACTTGAGTTTGGATTTTAATTTAAAAATGCTTCAAAAAACATTTAGAATAATTCAACAAATTCAATTAAACATCATATCAAGGCATTACTAAAAAATTGGAGTTTTTGGCGAGTTCACAAACCTTCTAACTAGATTTTCCAATGAGAAAATGAAATCTCTTTAAGTTCTGGGACACCGACGGATTCTTTGAGCAACCTATGCCAAAATCTCTAGAATTGTTTAAATATATTTATATATATAAATGCTTTGAAAGTTTTCCACCACAGCGAAGAAATGAATGCAAGCTTATCCTTGTTGTACCTCATTATTCGTGGGCTCAGTCCTTGGGATAGTATTATTTTCAATCTACGTAAAAGATCTTGCAAATGTATTGTGAAATTTGTTATCCCCAAATGTATGCTGATGACTAGCAAATCGATGTGAGAAATATCAAAATGTACTAATGTTTTAATAGTAAACTAGTGGACTTTACATCAATCCGTCAAAGTTCAAATACATGGTCATTTAAGAAAAAAACGAGAAGGCTAAGCTAACTTCGTCTTTGCCGAAGTTTTTATACCCTTGCTAATGTTTTAATACATCAGAGTTTACGAATGTTAGCATTAAAACAAACAATTTTTCTAAATAAAACCCACCATTCGAACGATAGTTTATAAGGCAGCTATAAGATATAGTCATCCGATCCGGTCGGTTCCGACATATTATCAGTGTGCAGTAAAAAGAAGACTCTGTGCAAAGTTTCAGCCCAATAGCTTTAAAACTGAGAGACTAGTTTGCGTAGAAATAGACAGACAGACGGACAGACGGACGGACCAAGCTCAATCGAATCAGCTCGTCGCCCTGATCAAGAATATATATAGTTTATAGGGTCGGAAATGAATATTTCTGTGCGTTGCTCACTTCTGAATTAAAATCTTATAATACCCTTTGCAAGGGTATAAACGAAAACCAAAATCAAACAGTCCAACGTCTCAACAGCTGAAGGGTAACTAAGACAATTATTTCTTATCACACTTCCAACAGGGATTTTTATACCCGTTACTCGTAGAGTAAAAAGGGTATACCAAATCGTGCAAATATTTGTAACAGTAAGAAAGATTAATTTCCGACCATATCTATATATATAAAAAAGTTCAACCTGACTGACTGACTGACTGACTGACTGGTGACCGTCGTACAGCCTAAGCCATAAAAGATAGGAAGATGAGATTTTCACAGTAGTTTTATCTTATGCTGAAAGTGAGTACTAAGAACGGATTTTGAAAAATTCTGTCGGCAAATGTGGAAAATTCGCGGAAAACGAATGTATGAAACTTTTTTGTTTTTCATCCGATCAAGTTCAAACTCATTTTCAAAGATCTATATGAAAATTCCACAACAACTGCATACCAATCTTCCGGAAAATTCACACCGCTGGGTGGAAAGTGGGTGCTCAAGGTTGTATGGGCGAAACTTTAGTTGCCAGCGATTGGCGCCAAACTTATTTTCAAAATTACACATAACAAAACATAAGTTGTCAGCATAGTACGCGAAATAGAGATTTTGGAAAATCCGCACAAGAGGAAATTGGCCGGAAAATTCTAAATCCAAAAAAGTTTTTATCATACGATTGGTTTGAAACTCGGTTTGTAAGTATAGAATACGAAATAGTTTAAAATGTTATATTCCGAAGTTGGAAAATTTGACCTGACGGTCGAAAAATTCCCGGAAAATTCTGCATAAAAAAAACTATTTTCCATCCGACTGGCTTGAAACTCGGTTTGTAAAGACAAAATACGAAATAATTTGTAATGTGATTTTTCAATGTCGGAAAAGCCGCCCAAGAGGAAAATGGCCGGAAAATTCTGCATGCAAAAACTATTTTTCATACGATTAGCTTGAAACTCGGATTGTAAGGTCAAAATGAGAATTTATTTTTAATAATTTTTTTAATTTTCCGATGTTGGAACTATGGCCGGGATGCTCACTGTGAAGTGAATGGGATGTGGGTGGAAAGTTGTTTTGGAAGTGGGTGGTAAGTGGATGTAAAGTGGGTGAAATGTGGCAGGAAGTGGGAGGGATGTGGGTGGTATGTGGGAGGGATGTGGTTGGGATGTTAATGGGAAGTGGGCGGGAAGTGGACGGGAAGATGACGGGAAGACGGCAGGAGGTGTGTGGTATGTGGGTGCGAAGTGGGCGGAAAGTGGGTGGGATGTGGGCGGGAAGTGGTTGGGATGTGGGTGGGATGGAAATGGGAAGTGGGCGGAAATTGGGTGGAATGTGGGCCTGAAGTGGGTGGTAAGTGGGTGTGCGTTGGTTAAATACTGTTGAAGGCGCAGCGAAGCGTGACGGGCTATTTGCTAGTCTATATATATAAACAAGTGAGAAAGTCGGTCAAGCCCGACTATAACATACTATGTACCTGGAGTAGGGGTTAATGCAGTACTGCTGCTGTGTCTCTCTCTATCTCAGTCTCTTTCTCTCTCGCTCTCTCTCTCTCTAAGAGTGTGCGGTGTTGGTTGTGAAAGGGAGGGAGGGGGGGTGGCGGGGGGACCTTTGTTCACTTTTTTGCTTATAACTTGAGAACCGATCATCCGATCTTTATCATTTCTTCAAAAAATCGATACATTTTGACAATTACTAACTATCTCTAGAAGGTACGAAACATCTATCTACAAAACTGTAGGAGATATAACGTTTTTTCCAAATTGCGGGGGCGGGAGGGGGCGTGGCAAAAATTGAAAATAAACTTGATCTGCCTGCAGCTATAAGAAGCATTTGTTCCATACATGTCAAACCTCTATCTCTTACCATCTTCGAGATCTGTTTGTTCATACGGACGGACGGACGGACGGACGGACGGACGGACAGACGGACAGACGGACAGACGGACATGGCTATATCGACTCGGCTGTTGATGCTGATCAAGAATATATATACTTTATAGGGTCGGAAATGATTCCTTCTTCCTGTTACATACTTTTGCACAAACTTAATATACTCTATGTACCTTCGGTACAGAGTATAAAAAGTTTAACCTGACTAATTGACTGACTGACTGACTGACTGACTGACTGGTGACCGTCGCACAGCCTAAACCATAAAAGATTGGAAGTTGAGATTTTCACAGTAGTTTTATCTTATGCTGAAAGTGAGTACTAAGAAAGGATTTTGGAAAATTCTGCCGGGAAGTGTGGACAATTCGCGGAAAACTTTTGTATGAAACTTTTTTGTTTTTCATCCGATCAAGTTCAAACTCATTTTCAAAGATCTATATGAAAATTCGACAACAACTGCATACCAATCTTTCGGAAAATTCACCCCGCTGGGTGGAAAGTGGGTGGTCAAGGTTGTATGGGCGAAACTTTAGTTGCCAGCGATTAGCGCCAAACTCATTTTCAAAATTACACATAACAAAACATTAGTTGTAAGCGTAGTCCGCGAAATAATTTGAAAAAAAAATCCGCACACGAGGAAAATGGCCGAAAATTCTGAATCCAAAAAAAGTATTTATCATACGATTGGCTTGAAACTCGGTTTGTAAGTATAGACAACGAAATAGTTTAAAATGTTATATTCCGAAGTTGGAAAATTTGACCTGACGGTCGACAAATTCCCGGAAAATTCTGCGTGAAAAAAACTATTTTCCATCCGATTGGCTTGAAACTCGGTTTGTAAGGATAAAATACGAAATAATTTGAAATGTGATTTTTCAATGTCGGAAAAGCCGCCCACGAGGAAAATGGCCGGAAAATTCTGCATGCAAAAATTAGTTTTCATACGATTGGCTTAAACTCGGATTGTAAGGTCAAAATGAGAATTTATTTTGTTTTTAATTTTCCGATGTTGGAAATACCGCCGGGATGCTCACTGGGAAGTGAATGGGATGTGGGTGGAAAGTTGTTTTGGAAGTGGATGGAAAGTGTGTGGTAAGTGGATGTAAAGTGGGTGAAATGTGGCGGGAAGTGGGAGGGATATGGGTGGGATGTTAATGGGAAGTGGACTGGAAGTGGGCGGAAAGTGGGAGGGATGTGGGTGGGATGTGGGTGGTTAATGGGTGGTATGGAAATGGGAAGTGGATGGGATGCAGGTGGAATGTGGCGGTAAGTGGGAGGGATGTGGGTGGGATGTAAATGGGAAGTGGGTGGGATTTGGGCGGTAAGAGGGCGGGAAGTGTGCGGTATGTTGGTGGCAAGTGGGTGGAATGTGGGTGGGCTGTAGGTGCGAAGTGGGCGGAAAGTGGGTGGGATGTGGGCGGGAAATGTGCGGGAAGTGGGTGGGATGTGGGCCTGAAGTGGGTGGTAAGTGGGTGTGCGTTGGTTATATACTGTTGAAGGCGCAGCGAAGCGTGACGGGCTATTTGCTAGTAAAGTATATATATTCTTGATCAGCAGCAACAGCCGAGTCGATATAGACTTGTCCGTCTGTCTGTATGAACACCTAGATCTCAGAGACTAGAAGAGCTAGAGCCACCAAATTTGACATGTGGACTCCTATTGTCTGCACGCCGATCAAGTTTGTTTCAAATTTTTGCCAAGCCCACCCCTGCCCCCACAATAAAAAATGTTGAATAACAAATTTAAAACTTAAATTTATATTAGCAATAACTTTAATCCCTGAAATTTACATTAAGATCGGATAATAAATAGCCGAGTTAAAAAAATGTTGTCAGGAACACAAGAACGCTGATAAACATTTCTTTTAATGGGTAATGGGTATATCGAAGTCGGTTAGAGCCGACTTTAATTTTCGCAGGAACCTTTTACCGAAACCGTTATACAATTCGGTTTGTGAACAAACAGGAAAATATTTCAAGACAAGCTCTTGTTGTATTGGAAAATTAATAAAAAAAAAACAAAAATATTTTGGAAAATTAAGTCAAAGGTTTATAAGGAAAGATTTTTTCGGCATTTGCAATAAAGAAAGAAATAATATAAATAATATAAAGTGGTCCATTCTTTATTTATTTCCTGATATATCCTTTTTAAGCGAAAACAAATCGACTTCGAAAATATCCGATGGATCCCAAAAAGTGATAGTTAACTCTTCAGTCCAAATGGATAGTTAAATATCGAAAGGATCATCAAAATCTATAATTGTTTTTCTCAGTGCTGTAATGTTGTTTTCCAGGGCTGCAATTGTTTCAGGCTTGTCCTTGAACATGAACGAACAATAGTCTAGTAGGGTCAAAGTACATGATCTTGGCGGTCAATGGACTGGCACAAAACGTGAGATTAACTGTATGGGGTCAACTTGATTCACGATTCACGTCTTGTTGAAATCACATGTTAACGTAGTACAAATTTTCTCTTTTGGGCAAAAACAAAACTGTAATCTTCGCACGGAACGTTACGATTTGCATTTGCATTTTTTGAAAAAGTACGGCCAAACAGTGCATTTTTCAAGGTGAATTTGCAGTTTTTGAACCGCCTTTGGCTGCTCTTCAGGCCAAATTCTCCTATTCCTATGGTTAACGTACCCATTATGCCAAAATATGAGCTTCGTTGATAAAAATTTGCGAAACACATTTCTCAAAGAGCACAAATTTTGATAATAAAATTCAATGATTTACATTTTACGAATCACGCGTGAGGCAATAAAATCCCCCTTTAGATTATACGCTTTATTAAGCGATTTGTTTTTGCATTTACCTGTTCTTGAAAGAAGTTGTGTTTCGTTGATTAAAAGTATAGTGGATCGTCGTAACTGTTAACATATTTTTGTTGCTCAATCCAAATTATTCGGCAGACATTTTACATTTTTTTGGGTCAAGCAAAACAAATTATTTTTATACACTTCTACGTGAACTAGTCCCTCAGTTTTTAAGCTATCGAGCTGAGATTTTGCACAGATCATTTAGAAATTAATTGAATGAATAATGTTTTTCTTTCCAAGACTAGTCGGTTCCATTGTGCCTTAACCTGCTTAAGATTTCTGAAGTAAAACTCGGGTAAAATGTAGCATTTATACAAATTTATTCTGGTGTAAGTCAGTTTTTGGTAATATATGATTGAAAATAATTTCAATTTAATTTTCCGTTCTCATTCTTATTCTTCCTTGAAATAGAAATCTCAAAGTAACATTTTTATGTTTAGTTTCCACTCTTCACAAAACTCGTTTAATACATTTTTTTTTGTTTGAGGCCAGTTTTCTTTTTAAGTGTTTTTCTTGTTTTGCCTCTTTTACAGCCACAACAACAACAACACGTGGCAGCCAATGCTGGCCAAACTGTAAGACATTTACATACACTCGCATCTACAAGTATTTGGCAGGCATTTCCAGTTGGTTGATTCAACGGCTTTAACAAAAAAACAGAAAAAAAAGTACTCCCACCGCTTTTTGCCGTCAGTCTTTGGCTAAACTATTTTTTTTAAACTGTCGGCTGTCACTTTTTGCACTCTCACGCCCACCAACAAACACAGAAATCAACAGCGGAGCTGTTAATGGGTTAAGCACTGAAGTTTTGACCATACAACCAGACAAAACTTTCCACGATTTGAGCTTAGCTTAATGATTTCCCCCCGCACCCCACTTGCTGGCCGGCTTTATGCACATAATTAAGTACATTTGTATGTATGACTCAAGTACTTGGCCATTGTGCCCTTGTTGATTCACGACTCTCTCAGACAGACAGCAGCTGTGCGAAATGCCAAAGAATGCAGTTTGAAAGTCACTTGTGTGAGCCACTTACTTGTAATCTGCAAGCACAAATCAAATTGGTTACACCGAAAAAAAAGATGATTCTAATACACAGACACACACACAGAGGCACAAGCACGTGAAATTGAGAAAAAAAAAATTGATTCAAGAAACGAAACGAAATTGCGCAGACGCAAGACGCCAACGCGCGTGCGCGCGATGTTGCTGGGGGAGCTGGAGGGAGAACCGAAACCGTACCGAAACGCGAACCGAGCGGCGACACAGACTAGCGACGCTGAACGCTATGAAAACGGCGACAGTCGCCGCACAACTGATGCGGTTAGTTCTCGTTGGGGCTAGTTGGCCCCAAAGCTACCGAGAGAGACAGAGAGAAAGGTGGCGGCCAGAGAGCATGAGAACACAGCCAATAAGAGAGTGACCACAAAATTGCAAAACAAAAACAAAACTGCGCGAGACGCTCAATGCGATAGAGAGAGAGAGAGCGAGAGCAAGAGTGGGGAGACAGAGAAATGTGAGAGTACCAACAGTTTTGAAAGCACTGGGGAGCACGTTTTTGTTCAAGTTAAACTTAGCCATAAATTAAATGCAAATAAACTTGTTCAAATCGGCTCTTGAAGGAAAGAAAGTGTTCTAAAGCGATCTTTACTTTGACAGAAGTTTGGAGTCACTAGGCCTTTAGCTACTAGATGGCTCCCAGTGATGCGTCTAAAACCCAATGAAACTAAGAGGTTTGCCTTGTACTTAGGTAAACACTTTTGAGATTTTAAAGTGCTAGGAAAATTTGAAATTTAAAATTAATCTGTACGGTAATAAAATCAGGGTAATCCCAGATATTTTTAAGCCGATCAGAAAAAAAGATTAATACGATCCGACTTTTTAATCCTTAACAAGATTTCATTTATCCCTGGGTAATCTTAAAAAGATTGAACTATGCCAAAAATTTCGATCACAATTTTATCATACGATCAATACCTTTTCTTCCTCTCCTATTTAAGACTTCAGAATGAACACGTATGAAATGGCAGACCATCGCCGCATGTCAAAAATGATATTTATATTTTTCGCTTATTTACGAACAAGTGATCTTGAAAGGGATTGAAGTAATCACATTTGGAATGATAAAAAATCTTCATATCTTGAATATTGAGATTGAATTTTCAAGCTTGTTACCACCGCGCTGCAGATGCATATAATATTGCATCGCTTCGAGTCGCTGACTCGCATTGGGAGACGACGCAGCAAGTGCAATTGCCTTGCTTCGAAATGTATTATAGCAAAAAATCGGCAAGGACGAAAATGGGAACCTGATCACAGATCTGGAACTCGGTACTTGAATAAAGTACGAACGATGTCAATAGTACGGTAAGTAAGAAAATACATGACTTAAGTACAAAATCCCTATTTCAAGAACAATTTTTTCAATCCCGAAATACGGATTTTAAGACTGTTTCGGGATATTTGAAGTTAATTTTGAACTATTAGTATATCTTTTAGGCCATTAATTGGTTACTCTCAAAATAAATGCAAAATTGTTCTTCATCAAGGTCTAATAAATTCATCCTCAAACAATTTTTGAAGTAAAATAATACTTTAAAAATTAAGTACAACATTTTCTTGGTTTAAGCCCAAAAAATTTTAAGCTTTCCCAATGTGTACTTGAAACTAGGTCTCGATATAATATCAAAATCCAAAATCCATAACCAAAGTGTCTGATCCAGGAGGGAATTTCAAGAACAGATATAACTTAAAATAATTCGCATTTTTCGTAGCACACTTTTTGAAGCTTGCATTGTAAATCTATTCTGCACTAAATCCAAGAAATTTTGTGCTTGAACTAGGTACGATATTTTCCTAATTTTTTAGGCTAACTCTAAGTACGAAAAGTGCTTGCTTCAAGAACATTTGTTCTCAATTGAATAATTTTAACAACTTCTTAAGAAGATATCCCAGTTACAGGAGATAAAGTCGTACGTATAAGAGCTGTTTTTTTAGTCTCTGTATCTTATGGAGTAGTTAGGTCGTAAGGCTATGTCATATGATAAGAAGGTGATGAAGGTATGGTTTAATTTTTATAAAAAAATTAGATATAATAATTTTTTTATTATTATTTAAATTAATTTTAATAATTTAAAATAATTTGATTAATAAATTTAAAAAAAAATTTTATTTCTTAATTTTTTTAACAAAATATAATCGTTACACCCTATAAGCAAACATTTATGATGGTTTCAGTTTTCTCATGGAACCTTATCAGCGTCCGACCTAATGTTCACACAATAATCAAAATATAAAGGTACACTGTACATCACTGGTTCTTACACCATGTGTATCTGTGTGGCTTTTGCCAAGTGAAAGAATTAAAAAACCGTAAAACGCCTTGGCATTAACTGATTTTTATAAATTATTACTAGAGGAGAATGGGGGGTTGTGATCACAGTTGTGCTTTTTGAACATAACTTCATTCATTTTGTAAATTTTGTATTTTAGTTAAAAGATGAATGTAACTTTCCTCATTAGTTTTAATAAAGTAATTTTTGGGGTTTTTTCATTTAATATTAAAAAACGAGAAGGCCAAGCTAACTTCGTCTTTGCCGAAGTTCATATACCCTTGCAAATGTTTTAATAAATCAGAGTTTACGAACGTCAGCATTAAAACAAACCATTTTTCTAAATAAAACCCACTTTTCGACCGATAGTTTCTTTGACAGCTATAGAATATAGTTATCCGATTTTGACTAAAACTTCCAAATTTGTGTAAAAGCGTATAAAACTAATAATTTCCGAAGCGGGAGACTTTTACATTAAAAACAAAAAAGTTTTTCTTACAAAGACCCACTTTTCGACCGATAGTTCCTATGACAGCTATAAGATATAGTCATCCGAACCGGTCGGTTCCGACATATTATCAGTGTGCAGTAAAAAGAAGACTCTGTGCAAAGTTTCAGCCCGATAGCTTTAAAACTGAGAGACTAGTTTGCGTAGAAACAGACAGACAGACGGACGGACAAAGCTCAATCGACTCAGCTCGTCGCCCTTATCAAGAATATATATAGTTTATAGGGTCGGAAATGAATATTTCTATGCGTTGCAAACTTCTGGTCAAAATTATAATACTCTTTGCAAGGGTATAAAAAGTGATTTTTTGACATTTCGAAAATTTGAAGGGGTTTCTGAGCCACCCATTTAAAAAATTTAAGCAAATATTCTTTATTAAATGAAAAATTAACAACGACAGAGAATTCCTATCGTCACATAAATACAAACACTTTCTAACAGCACATGAGAACCAAAGCAAAGCCAAGGTGTTTCTAATTATATGAAATACTGTGACGAAAGGAATTTTCTGTCGTTCTCCGTACGGGGCTTTAGAACTTTTTGCTGGTGGCTGTTCTTTTCTATGCTTTTTTTTATGGATTTTTTTACTTCTTTGGAGCGTCTTCTACCTTATTGCGCATCATTGCAATATTCTCTTTGGAAGTCAAAACCGACTTTTTGGCAAAGTGACTCACAACCCCCCATATCTCACTTTTTATACCTGTTACTCGTAGAGTAAAAAAGGTATACTAAAGTCGTGCAAATGTATGTAACAGGCAGAAGGAATCATTTCCGACCATATAAGGTATATATATTCTTGATCAGCATCAACAACCGAGTCGATATAGACTTGTCCGTCTGTCCGTCCGTCTGTTATGAACACCTAGATCTCAGAGATGGTAAGAGATAGAGGTTTGACATGTATGGGACAAATGCTTCTTTTATCTGCACGCAGATCAAGTTGGTTTCAAATTTTGGCCACGCCCCTTCCCGCCCCCGCAATTCGGAAAAAACGTTATATCTCTCACAGTTTTGAAGATAGACGATTCGTACTTTCTAGAGATAGTTAGTAATTAGCAGAATGCCGAAGAAATGATAAAGATCGGAAGAACGGTTCTCAAGTTATGAGCAAACAACCCTCCCCCCACCCACTCCCAACCTTAAAGAGAGAGAGAGAGAGAATTAGAGATGAGCGCCAGCATTGCGATCAGCTTCTACTCCAGGTACAGAGTATGTTATAGTCGGGCTTTACCGACTTTCTCACTGATTTTAAATTCAAATTTCTATCAAAAAGGAAATTGACCAAAGAAATTTCCTTCAAAAAGGAAATTGACCAAAGAAATTTCCTTCAAACTTACTTTTGGCGTTACGAAAAAATGTTGATTAATATTCACAAGTTAAAAATAAAAAATTTTTTTTTTTTTTTTTTAAATCTCTTTCTGGTGCACAAAGTTTAAGAACGTGTTGACTGATAGGTTGCTTGCCAAAAGTTAGGTGAACGAAAACCGAAAGCTGTTGTATGACAGATGATGACAGGACACGGCTACTTTAGCGCATTCCTACACTCAATTGTGAAAAGCTCAGAGCATTGCTGCGAGTATGGTAGAAATAGATAGTGTGGAGCACACTGTGATACAATGAGAACGATGGGCCGATAGGGAAGGCAACCTTACACGCTGTGTAGGACATATCACAGTAGACAACATCATATCGAAGATGAACTCGAGCGAAGAGCACTGGAGATTGATCGCAAGTTTTGTTGGCGAAATTCTGCGAATCAAGAAAAAAGACCTGGACGAGAGGACATAGTGGGGTATCTGGACGCAGAATATTGATGAGAGCGCTTAGCGCGTAAAGGGCCCCACTTCGAAGTAATGCGAAAGCCTTTCCGAACTGGATACAGTCCTGAGAGAGAGGGGGGTTTTTAGTAGGTGCGAGTCCTACATACCCTTTCTGCGACGGCAGACTAGAAAATGCATAAGGCATTTTCCCCTCCTCGCCCCCCAAAAAAAAAAAGAAGTTAGGTAATAAGAAGGAAAACACTTGACACTTAACACTTGATAAAGAAAAAGTTGTAATTTTTTTTGTGACCAATATTCGCGTGGCTCACAACCCCCATTCTCCCCAACTTATTTGTAGTTCCTAAACATTTAGTTGGACCCCGAATTTCTTTAACGAATGTCAATGTTTTAGCAACACATTTTGTCTCTTTCAGTCTCGGAAATTAATGCCGTACTCCTCATATATATTTACTAAAAAAAACACTTACCCAATCTGGAATCATTCTTCTTGCGAACTCGCAAGCAAATTGTGCAGGATTTGATGCACTGTAAAAAAAGAGCAAAATTAGAGGCTTGAAATCAATCGTTATAGAGCTGATCTCTGGCGCTTGCCGTACATCGTGTATATGCCGTATGACTTCGGTGCGCGATATATTGTCCAGGGTCAATCCATTAACCTCGAGTATCTCATCGCCCACTTCCAGATTATCGCGATCGGGCGGTGAGCCATATAATTTAATTTTACCCTCCACATTCTCAACGAGAATGATGACATAGCCAGATAGCTCGACAACTTGTTGCTGCAAATACGAAAGGAGAAATGTGGAAATTTAGTTATCTTGTAATGGAGTTTGGCTTTCGTTTTAAATTTCGCATAAAGTAATCTTCATAATTTTCATAAATGCCTCGCACAACTCAGCCCAGGTACCAAGAACTGGTGGGGGGGAACAGACCTCAAGCCGTCCAAAAACAAATTAATTACACAAAAGGATGAAGGACAAAGGCAACAGCAGGAGTCTCACAATTCCAACTCCCGTTTGCTTGTGTAGGCGTAGATTCCCTTTTGTGTGTGCGTGTGTGTGTGGGTGGGTGTGGGTGTGTGTGGGAAGTTTGCCCATTATTGCTTGGGTTGGCTCGTTATGTTAATTACAACAAATTATGCTCGTGCGGCAATGCGTGAGACCAAGTTATTCTACTCCTACACCATCTCAGCCCACCAGACTCCTTCGTCTCCCACTGCGCCGGCGACTACTAAAGTTTCTGCTCCAAGACTAAATTTTGTGGCCTTAAAGTCTCAGTTTACGTCTGGCCTGGGCAGTTGATAGTGCTAATGGGCATTTTGGGTGACATAAAAGGCGCAGCCATTGACAGGACATTGGAAAATACAATACATACTCGTATCGAGTGTGCACTTTGTGCAAAGTTCGCCGAGCGCTATGGGAGTGACTTAACAGTGACTTGACAGTAGCTAAACAGTGACTGAACATTGACTTAACAGTGACTTAACATTGACTTGACAAAGTGAATAAAGTATTTTTTGAACGTGACCAAACAGTGACTAAACAGTGACTTGACAGAGACTTAACTGGTACTTGACAGTGACTTAACAGTGACTGACTTGGCAGTGACTAAACACTGACTTGAAAGTGACTAAACTGTGATATAACAGAGATCAAGAAAAGAAGGAAGAACAAAGCAGCCATTGATTTTTATACCCTTGCAAAGGGTATTATAATTTTTCCCAGAAGTTTGCAACGCATAGAAATATTCATTTCCGACCCTATAAACTATATATAATTCTTGATCAGAGCGACGAGCTGAGTCGATTGAGCTTTGTCCGTCCGGCTGTTGTCCGTCTGTCTGTCCGTTTCTACGCAAACTAGTCTCTCAGTTTTAAAGCTATCGAGCTGAAACTTTGCGTAGAGTCTTCTTTTTACTGCACACTGCTAATATGCTGGAACCGACCGGATCGGATGACAATATCTTATAGCTGCCATAAGAACTTTCGGTCGAAAAGTGGGTTTTTTGAGAAAAATTTTTTGTTTTTAATGCTGACGCCCGCTTCGTAAACTCTTATACACTTTAAAACAGATTCCAAGATCGGATGATATATTTAAAACTTTCGGCGAAAAGTGGGACTTTGTGAGAAAAATGTTTGTTTTAAGCTGACGTTCGTAAACTCTGATTAATTAAAACATTTGCAAGGGTATAAAAATTTTGGCAAAGACGAAGTTAGCTTGGCCTGCCGAGAGAGTATCAAATTGATATTTTGGGTATTAATTTGGCTAATAATTTGATACGTTAAAGTACAATAAAAAACCGAGAACTTTCTATTTGAATCAAGTACAAATGGTGTCAATAGTACGGCAAGTACGGAAATACATGATTTAAGTAAATACTAAGGCTTTTCAAATTTGTTCTTAAAAAGTTAAACATATCCAGAGGAAATTAATTAACAATGTTTAAACTAAAATTCGTAAAAAACTGTTATAACATGAAGGGAATTTTAAGAACTGATTGTACTTAAAATTATTCATTCTGTCCTTAATGCAAGAAATTTTGTACTTGAGTTTAAATAAATAATTAATATTTCGGCTCACTGTAAATACGAAATGTTCTTGATTCAAGAACGATTTAAATCTTTTTAATAATATTAGCAGTCGTATTTCTTAAGTACATCCAAAAAATCAAAACATACTTGAAATTTTAAGTATTTTAAAGTATATCCCGTTCGATCTAGAAATCCGCCAGTCGTATTTTTTCTGAGTGTAAAAATATAAAACTAAACGATTTTCAATATCAACGAATGTTAGTTTGAAAATTTGAAAATTCATGCTTATGTGTGAAACGGATCGTGCTTGACGTGTAATATTTAGTGTTTCGATTAGTACTTAGTTTAAAGTAATTGCTATGCAAAATGCTTTCCCAGAAGTTTTAACAGCAAAGCATAAATATGCATATATGTTGTTGTGGTCGTTTCTTGCAAAGATATGTAAAAAACAAATGATCCTCTTTGACTGTTTCAGAGCTTTGCAAGATGACGCACAATACCCGTTTGAAAGGAAGATAGCAGCTACAGAGTCGTTTTTGCGTTTATCACTTAGGGTCTCTGCGAAGGCGTTAAGATCTATAAGAACAATGTTTCCCATAGTAAACCATCCTCCTGACGATTTCATTTCATTAGTGAAAACAAAATAGATATTTTAAGAGTTGAAAATTAACGTAAACAGTTTTAAAGTGTTAAATTATACATTAAATGGAAGTTTTTAAAGAATTGAATTTCTACTTCAATTATGTTAGGAAAAAATAATAAAAGGATAAAGCTGGTCAAAATGATATTTAAAGCAGGGCTTAATACCGAAACGAATTTCGGTTCCGGTTCCAGTACCGGTACGTCCCGAAATGAATGTTTCGGTTAAAGGTTCTATTTTGGTTTTCAATTAATTTAAGTTTTCGGTTTCGGTTCCGGTACCCGGATTTTCATTTCGGTATACCGGTACGTATCGGTACTCACCGATATAAGTACTACTTATTTTTAATACTGAAATTCTGAGATAAATCTAAATCATTTTATTCCTGTTTAATAAAACGAATCAAAAATCAACACGAAATTAATGGTTTCACATTTCAAAATTATATGGCCTTAATATCGTATTTATCCGTACTCGTATTTTTATACCCGTTACTCGTAATTAGCAAAGGAGGAATGATTTCCGCATATAAGAAATTGTAGCATCAACAGCGAGTCGATAGACTGTGTCTTCCGTCGTGCAAAATGGTGTGTATGAATAGAGGTTTGCGTATGGGCAAGTTTTAAAAGAAATGATTATGACGTTGTTATTAGAGATAGGGATGAACGGTTCTCAAGTTATGCGCAAAAAAGTGAACCAAGCGCACCCTAAAAAATATGTTGCATTCTTTTCGGATGGTCACCCTAACGAACGCAGGAACACTGTGAAACATGTATTTTCATGAGAAACGGGTATATCGGTTAGAGCCGACTTTAACTTACGCTCTCGTTTTTTCTTTGTCTACATAGATAATAATCTTAGGTCCTATGAAAATTTTAGAATATTGACGATTAGTTTGACCGTTTGATCTACAACTCCTATTGGAGGAATCTGACCTCTAGTAAAGTACGTTTTAATGTTTTTAAATACGTTTAAGTGCGATTTTGCCAGAGAGGACGAATATGTTCATATTTGCAGTGCAAGTGCACAAATTTACTATCTTCCCTGTATACCTTCGTGCAAAGTACAAATCAACAGTTGCACTTGCTTTTGCTGTATATATGCACTGGCTATATTGACACGGCTGTTGATGCAGATCACTTCATAAGGTTGAAAATTATTTTATTTTTTATTTTATTTTATTTATTTATTTGGTTAACAATGATCTGCTAACTTAAAACAATTGGCAATAGTAATACAAAGTTGTTTAGAGTAATAGGTTAGAGGTTAGATACTTCAAGGTGTTCATAAATTTCACTTAAAATAACATTAAAAGATTTTTCAAACGAAAAGATTCCTCTTAGTTACATACTTTTGCACACTCTTAATATAATTAGGTACAGCGTATAAAAAAAACCGAAACCGTACCGGTACCAAAGTTTCGGTTTCGTTCCGGTTTTATCGGTTCCAATAATAACGGTAAGCGGTATTCGGTTCCCAAAAAAAACTTTGTATCGCTTCAGGTTCCGGTTCCGGTACGCGATTTGAAACGGTTTATTTCGGTTAACGGTTCCGGTTCCGGTTTCGGTTCCGGTATTGAGCCCTGATTTAAAGATAGTAAATTTAAATATCAAATTGATTTTGAATAATAATGAATAAGATTTAGTATCAAATCGATATTTAAAAATTAATACAAAAAAATGTCAACCAGAAACAAGTTAAAATCAATTCGAAATTCTCGAAATATCATTTTAATACTTTTTAAAATATGAACTTGATTCTTGGAATTTGATACTCAATAGCCTGAAATTGAAGCTTCAGCATAAACAGAAGAGTCTTAATTTCTCTAGAGATTTTCGTATAAAAAGCATGCTGATTTGATGAAAAATGGAGGCGATTTCTTAATTAGAATGTGTTTTCAACTAACATTTCCACGAAAATGGAGGAGCTGCCTTTGACATCATTTTTATAAAGAAATTTTAATCAAACTTTTGAATTAGATTAGATTAGAAATAACTAGAGCATAGCAAATGATTGCACTCACTTTTGATGAGGAATCGGAATTGCTTTATTCTGCAAGCACACGACTGACATATTGACTTGCACCAATATTGAACACTTAATTCTGACTAGAACATAGTTGATATATGTATGTATGCATGTGTGTACTTTTGTATGCAAGCATTTTGTATCAAAAATTCTAGGTCTAAACTTTTTCTTATGCATGCCTTATTTTTGCCCCGTATTTTGCCTGTTTTTGGTCCTTCTCCACGTCCTCTTTTCCTGTGCAACATAGACTGCAAGTTTGGTAATTTTAAGCTCTACTCTTTTAGTTTCCATTTAGCCATGTTATATGCTTATGCGATAGACACGTATGTCAGGGTCTAATTGTAACGTAAAAATGTTTGTTTGTTTGTTTTTTTTTGTCCTCGTTTTATAAGTCCAAGCTTTAAGTGTAGTCACAGTCGAATTTCGACCATCTTTATCATTATCATTTCTTCGGCAATTCGATACATACCGATAATTACTAAATCGAAAAATTTCGAATCATCTGTCTACAAAACTGTGGGAGATATGACGTTTTTTCAAAATTGCGGTGGCGGGAGGGGGCGTGGCAAAAATTGAAAATAACCTCGATCTGCCTGCAAGTACAAAAAGCATTAGTCCCATAAATGTCAAACCTCTATCTTAGATCTTAGATCTGTTTGTTCATACGGAATTATGCAATTTGAAAAAATACGTTATATCTAATATAGTTTTGAAGATAGACGATTCGTACCTTCTAGAGATAGTTAGTAATTAGCATGTATCGATTTGCCGAAAAAATGATAAAGATCGGATGAGTGGTTCTCAAGTTATGAGCAAATAAGTAAACCACCCTTCCCCCACCCCTCCCACCATTTCACAACTAACACTGCATAATCGGATAGAGAGAGAAAGAAAGGGAGAGAGGCTTAGGCTAATGTCAGAGTGGGCGCGAGAAGCGAAGCGATGCGAGAAGCGATAATATTTCTTGCTTAGAGCAAAGCGAGAAGATGACATAGTGAAAGCTTTGAGCGAAGTGAGTTACATTGGTCAGTTTTAATTTTTGTCAGAATTTACCATGATTTAATAATACAAGAATAGGCCAGTAGTCAGAGACTCAGAGAGCGCGAACTTTATTTTTTGTGATTATTGTGAGCGCAAGCAAAGAATATTTTGCTACAAGAGCAACAAATAATTTTGTTAACAAAATAAAGTCTCCACGGTTCACCCACTCGCCCGAAATCGAATTGAAACGAGAGCGTAAGTTAAAGTCGGCTCTAACCGACTTCGATATACCCGTTACTCATGAAAAAACAAAAAAGTGTTCCTGCGTTCCTTAGGGTGAACATCTGAAAAGTATGCAACACTTTTTAACTCGGCTATATATCACTTTTTAGCTCATAACTAGAGAACCGCTCATCCGATCCTTATTATTTCTTCGGCAAATTTATTCGTTTTGCTAATTACTAACTATCTTTAGAAGGTACGAATCGTCTATCTTTAAAACTGTAGGAGATATAACGTTATTTTTGAATTGCGGGGGCGGGAGGGGGCGTGGCCAAAATTTGAAACAAACTTGATCTGCCTGCAAGTATAAGAAGCATTTGTCTCATACATGTCAAACCTCTATCTCTTACCATCTCTGAGATCTAGGTGTTCATACAGACGGACGGACAGACGGTCAGACGACGGACAGACGGACATGTCTATATCGACTCGGCTGTTGATGCTGATTAAGAATATATATACTTTATATGGTCGGAAATGGTTCCTTCTGCCTGTTACATACATTTGCACGACTTTAGTATACCCTTTTTACTCTACGAGTAACGGGTATAAAAAGGAGAGTTTAATAAAAAAAGGCAACAAACTTCGACTTTTTCCAATATGTAGAAGGGATGGGGGTGATTCTAGATGATTTTCGAAATGGTCGAAATGGTCCAGCACGTCGAGATTTTTAGTAATTTGAGATTAAAGTTGCAAAAAATGCCTTTTTTTCTTTTTTAGACGTATTTTGTTCTTATTCTTTTGTTTAGACTTTTTTGATATTTTCTTAAAGTACAACTCCTTTACTTGCTCCTCGTTAAACAACCCCAAACAATTCTACGATTTTTATACCCTTGGAGAGGGTATATTAAAATTGTCCGGATGTTTGTAACGCATAGAAGGAAGCATCTCCGACCACATAAAGTATATATATTCTTGATCAGCATGCCGAGCTGAGTTGATATAGCCATGTCCGTCTGTCCGTCTGTCCGTCTGTCCGTCCGTCTGTTTCTATGCTATCTCCTCCGCAGTTTTAAAGCTATCGTAACCAAACTTTGCACGAAGTCTTTTGGTATAAATACGCTGCTTGTCGGAACCGGCCGGATCGGATGACTATACATATAGCTCCCATAGGAACGATCGGTTGAAAAACTAGTTTAAGTGAGAAAAACTTTTTGTTTTCAATGTTACCTCCCAACGCTGTATTTATAAGTTTTTAGTGATTTCCATAATTTCACCAAACCATGTCGAAATCGGACAACTATATAGTATGCGATACAAAAGTTAGGTCTGAAAAAAGTCTCTGAGGAGAAAACTTTTTGTTTTCATGTTACTCGTATTTATAAGTTTTTAATGATTTTACATCATTTCACCAAAATTTTTCGAAATCGGACCACTATATATTAGGCTGCCACTTAGGGCCAAAAATATACTAATTGTATATGTTTTCACAAAATAACTATTATTTTATTGCTGCTACAAAGTTTGCAATGGATTCTGTTGAAAATTTTCTTGAAATTCTAAAAATATTACTAGCCTGCTGTACTGTTTCTGCAGGGCATTCCCTTGAGCAAAAGACAATGTTGTTATTTTATTATTATCGAAGCTGTCTATTAAAAATTCTGTATCTCGGTAAAAAAAATCGTAAAATTCTTTTGAATAATCTTTTAGGGTTAAGAAATATTCTCTTACGAAAATATTAAAGAGAAACGAAACAAAACTAGTGCTTCTCAAGAAATCCCATCAAAAAAAGTTGCCTTTTGCACCTCCAAATTACTAATAATCTCGATGTGAACAAATCCAGAAAAGTTTTTTAATGTCAAATGCGACGAAAATTAATAATTATATTAATGTGCAGGCTTTCCAAATAGAAGAACCTGAAAATGCAACAAAAATTACGTGCGATCTGAGCGAGTTCAAGCGAGAAAGCGGGTTGCAAACCCTGAGATCGACGTTCATACAGACTGACGGACAGACGGACATGTCTATATCGACTCGGCTGTTGATGCTGATCAAGAATATATATCCCTTATATGGTCGGAAATGATTCCTTCTGCCTGTTACATATGTTTGCACGACTTTAGTATACCCTTTTTACTCTCCGAGTAACGGGTATAAAAACATTGCGATGAGCGATTAGTGTTCCACGAGAGTCGGTGTTGTGGCATTCAAGCTATTTGCGTATTGGAACTAAAAAAATGAATTAAAGCCCAATAAATATAAACACCTCGGACTATTTCCTATTTCAAAACACTGCGAAGATAATACTTTCTTGTGCCTAGATATTTCTATATACAAATTGGCAGGCGTTGCTTATTTAAGCCTCACTGCTGCAGCTGCTGCTGCCTCACATTGAATAACTTTAAGTCAATTTCATGCAATGCAAAGTGAATGCGACACAAAGAGTGCTGCAACAACAAACCACAAAATGCAACCCAAATTGGCAAAGGCACTTGAAAAGCATTTAAACCTGGCCTCTCCCTCAGACGCGTCAGACAAACAGACAGAAATCCCCACCGAGACACAACCACAAAAAAGTGGCCTAATTACAAAACTGCTTAAAAAACCAACACATACAACAAAAAACATTATCGGGTCACAAAGTGAATCCTGCGGCAAATACAAACGGCACAAAGGCAATTTGTGCCCTTCCACCCAACTGAGTGGGTGTCTGGGTAAAAGTGGGCGTGGCGAAATTGCAATTGTTGCAAAGTGGAATGCAACACGCAAAACTCAAAACTGAACTGAACTGAACTCAAGCCGAGTTGAGTTGAGTTGGCCCAATGCCAAAAGGACGCACAGCCACAGTCGAGGCGCAGGCTTCAGATTTCTGGTCCAGCATACAATGCCCCAAAAGGCAGACAAAAAATGCCACAGAAGAGCAGGTGGGGAAAATAGGTGAGCGGGGCCACAAAGCACAAACCAGCAATAAACAGCAGGCAGCAAACAGCTAACAACAAAGAAGGAAGACAAACTTGACATTTGAGAGAAGCAGCGAAACATTAGTTTTCAACTACAAGCGCATTTTTGCCTTTCCTTCTGTGAAATGAATCAATATAATACGAGGAAATTGTACTCAAAAAAAAAATGCAACTCAATGCAACACAGATTGAAATGGGAATACAATAAGTAAGTAGCCTGCCCGCATTTCAAATGACAGACGTATGGTAACAACTTTATGTTACCAAGGAATCTTAACCGCAGAGGCTTTGAGCAAAGTTGAGTTGATACACAAATTACAAATTGTTCCGAGTTCGAAGAATCCAAGTGGGGACAAAAAATGCCGCACTATAATGAATCAATTAAAAGAATCGCCGCACAAACAAGCTTAAAATAGATCAGTTCTAAAGAACACTACACTGGCTACATTCAGTATTAAGCTGAAAAGGAAGGTTGTGATTACATCTTAAGCAGCAAATGCATATTCTGTGAATTTTCAAATTAAACTGAAATATTTTGCCGACGAGTCAAAGAGGGGGAAATATTTGCTATATCTGCGTAGTATAATTTTCCACATTAAAGCAAATACAAGTTAATAAAACCATCCTATGCACAGAGAAAAAAGGATATTTATTGATGACTCATTTAATAAACTTGGTATCCAATTGGACTGGAAAAAATTAATATCCGTTCTTGGGTAGTAAAATATAACTTTCAGGGACATATTGCCGGCTCGAGGTCACGTTATGTTTGCACATAACTTTAAACAGATACACGCTACACCAAAGAGGAGGCTGCATGACCGTACAGCTGATTCATGAACACCCTGTTCAATTTTCAGCAATTTACAGCCAGCTGCTGTCTTATACCAGCGTAGTCATAACCGATTGGGAATTTCAAAGCGACTTAACAGCGGAAACCTACGCAGACAGCGCTAAGTAGCCGTAGTGTGTGTGTGTGTCACAAAAATTGTAACAGTACTTTATGTATATTTAACTCAAGGGTACATAATACCTTTAGGTGTCTGATTTGATGGGTTTACAAAAAATTTAATTATACAAACACTATAAGTGATATTGACAAGGGCTTTTTTTTATTTATTTTGGTAATCGGTTAAATTAAGCTTAGAAATTTTTGTTGTTGTTGTATTCCGGTTCAAAGTTGGCCAAAAATTTAAATTATAGGGCCATTTTTTAGAGAACACATTATTTGAAAGTGAAAATGAAAACGAAGTATTGCTTGAAAATTATGTGATTCTGGTGTAAACTAGAGTTTTTAGAATCGGTCAATAAATAGCGGAGTTATAAATCGACCTTTCTTTCCCTCTCTTGGTTCTAGCTCAGTTATTTTTTGACCGATCAAAAATATCCTAGTTCACACCAGAATAGTGGATATTAGGAGTAATTTAAAATAAAATATATTAAAATCGGTAAGCAGATTCTCATTAAATTTTTTCAACAATTTTGGAAAAAGTGATTCCGAGATAGTCGCATAACTTTTTTCGATGAAATAAAAATAGTTTTGATTAGGAAAAAAATTTAAATAGTTCTCAAGAAATTTAGGTCAAAGAAGCAATTTGTAAACAACAACCAGGTCAAAAAGCCATGTCGGTCTGTCCGTCCGTCCGTCTGTCTTTATGAATATTCGACTTTATATAATAGAAGAGCTAGAGAAACCAAATTTTAAATGCAGAATCCTGGAAGCTCCCACAGTTTTTAAGTTATATCGATGTCAAGTGTAAAACTTACATTTATATGTGCAATATCTATAATCAGGGCTGTAGACCGGTTCGGAGTAAAACCGCTCCGGAGTCGGAAACTCTGTGATTTTTAGGAAGTCTGAACCGAATCCGAACCAGAGCAAGTTAATTTTCATCCGCCTGAACCTGAATTCGGTTCAAATATTATTCATCTTTATCTAAATGTTATAGTTGTTAGCAACTCATTTTCCAATATATCTAAGTGCACACTAGGAAAAAAATGTGGCATGAAATTAAGTAATTCGTAATTTTTTTAAAATTTGCCCTGGTATTTATAAAAATATTCTAATAAACACAACAAGTTTTCTAGAACTACGAACTATTGGACATAAAATCAAGTTAAGTGAAATCAAAAACCTTTCTTAAAATTAGTTCAAAATTAACTTTTGATTTTAAAGTTTAATAACCCTTAAACTAACTATTATTGACTTCAAGTATTATATTCCAAATATTTATGAAATGTTTAAGGTTTTTCCAATTAACATACATTTTCTTGAGTCAGCAAAAACAAAATATTCCTAAGCCCCGGTTCGAACCTGAACCTAGGTGCGGCGACCTTCTGGACCAGCATCGTGAACCCGAACCCAAAAAAGTTTAAAGGGTTCGAACCCCGGAGCAGCCCTGTCCCTGAAATTTTCATCAAGATCGGATAATAAATAGCCGAGTTTAATAAAATGTTACATACCAGAGTAGTAAAGTAAGTAGCAAAATGTATCGATTTGCCGAAGGAATGATAAAGATCGAATTATCGATTCTCAAGTTATGAGTAAATAAGTAATTCACCCCCCTACCACCCTTTCACAACCAACACCGCACAATCTTAGAGAGAGAGAGAGAGAGAGAGAAAGAGAGAACTTAGAGATGAAAACAGCACCAGCACTGCATTTAGCTTCTACTCCAAGGTACAAAGTATGTTATAGTCGGGCTTGACCGACGTTTTCACTGGCTTTTAATGAAAATTCATAATAATTCGTTTTTTATCGATCTATTTTTATACCCGTTACTCGTAGAGTAAAAAGTGTATACTACAGTCGTGCAAATGTATGTAACAGGCAGAAGGAATCATTTCCGACCATATAAAGTATATATATTCTTGATCAGCATCAACAGCCGAGTTCCGTTCGTTTGTTTGTGTGTACACCTAGATCTCAGAGATGGTAAGAGATAGAGGTTTGACATGTATGGGACAAATGCTGTTTTTATCTGCACGCAGATCAAGTTTATTTCAAATTTTGGCCACGCCCCCTCCCGCCCCCGCAATTCGGAAAAAACGCTATATCTCCTACAGTTTTAAAGATAGACGATTCGTACGATTAGTAATTAGCAAAATGAATCAATTTGCCGAAGAAATGATAAAGATCGGATGAACGGTTCTCAAGTTATGAGCAAAAAAGTGAACCAAGCACCCACCCCCCTCAAACCCAAAAAAAAAGATTGCATACTTTTTGGATGATCACATAGGGAATGCAGGAACACTGTTGAGCATGTTTTCTCATGAGTAACGGGTATATCGAAGTCGGTTAGAGCCGACTTTAACTTGCACTCTCGTTTTTTATACCCTGTACCCATTGAAAATGGGTAAAACTGGATCATGAAGTTGTGCAAATGTATGTAACAGGGAGAAGGAAGCATTTCCGACCCTATAAAGTATATATATTCTTGATCAGCATCAACAGCCGAGTCGATTTAGCCAAGTCCGTCTGTCCGTCCGTCCGTCCGTCCGTCCGTCTGTATGAACGCGTAGATCTCAGAGACTACAAGAGATAGAGATACAAATTTTTGCATGTACATAGGTATAGGCCGTACGCAGATCAAGTTTGTTTCAGATTTGCAAAATTTCCCCCTCCTCCCCCCTTAAACCGCAAAAAACTGTCAGAGCCACAATTTTAAAGTTACAACCACGTCGCTTAATATATATTATCTTGGGCCTTAAATCTATCTACTCTGAAACGCACAATGAGATCTGGGCTAAAACACCGAAGTTATTAACGAAACAAATTTTGGCCTGATTTCTTACTATAAGAAAATTGGCCTGAACACTGCAGATAAGTCATTTCATTGTTAGCTTTATTTAATATGATGCGTTCTTCATAATATTAAAGCTTATAAAAACAAAACTAATGTAAATAATTGAATATCATTGCACTTAATAAAACGCTGCACTATTCCCCTTTATTTAAAAGTAAATTGCTTTAAATTTTTTTACCATTTGCAGATTTATGAATTTTATTAGAAGTAGACAAAAACGACTTTCATTTTTTGTCGCGTGAGAAATTTTGGTTTTCTATTTTTGTCCGCACTTTCAAGTGTTGCGTTCGCGACTGTGGAAATGCCCATATACAATATTCAAAACGAGAAGGCCAAACTAACATGTCTGTGCCGCTGTTTTTATACTAAGTGCTTGTTTTTAAATATATTTTCATAAACCGTTTTACGTTTTCCCATTACTGTGTTATAAGGCGAATTCAAATGGTCTCTACCATAAGTGGAAGACTATACAATCCTAAGAAATAAAGTTACCCTTAAATGCAACTTAGCAAAACGCCATTATTATACTTCAAAATTTTCGTCTGCAATATCTGACAACAAATTCTGGAGAGACATCCAAAATCTTGGTGCGGGAAAACCAAGGCCGGAAATGGCCAATAATATTGACGCAAATGGCCTTAATAATAAATTTGTGCAATCTCAACCGGACATACCAGAAGCTCTCGAAAATACGTACCTGACCTCGTTAGCTTTTAATAATTGTGACTATTGCTTTAATTTTGTTTGTGTTCTAGATGCAACATTAAAAATCAAATCAAATGCTACAGGGCTAGACCAAATCGACCCCAAATTTATAAAAATCCTCTTACCAAGAATACTTCTGCATATTACGCACATATTTAATACTGCATTAATGACATCTACTTTCCCACATGTCTGGAAAGCAGCAAAAGTGTTACCGATTCCAAAAGGCAATAACGACTACCGACCCATATCAATCCTACCTTTCTTATCAAAAGCATTTGAACAAATCCGGGCATCACAAATAAGTAGCTATATGGAGCAGAATTCATTATTAAATGAGAAGCAGTCGGGGTTCAGAAAAAAGCGAAGCTGCACCACTGTAGTAACGAAAACCTCAGAAGATATTCGTCGTAGCCTGGACAAAGGCCACGTGACACTCTTAACATTATTGGACTATAGTAAAGCATTTGATATGGTACGTCACAAAACACTGTGCACAAAGCTAAACAAACTTTACAATTTTTCCGATACAGCAATAAATCTAATGATATCGTACCTAAGTGATAGACAACAAGCGGTAGTCACAAAATCCGAGCTCTCTTCCTTTCTGACATTAAACTGTGGTGTCCCACAAGGTTCCGTCCTCGGACCCTTGCTGTTTTCCATATATGTTAATGACCTGCCTAATGTCTTGTCTAAATGTGAAATTCAAATGTATGCAGATGACGTCCAAATGTATGTTAGTGCTCCGTTAACAAATACACTATGCAACAATTTTTTGATCCCGGCTTCTAAATAGTTGATCCTTATGTAAAATTTCACGCTGAATTCAAATATGCTCTCAGATATGTCAAAAGTAGAACGGTTCTTGAGATATCGCCAAATTTTCAATTTTAGTGTTTTGAAAAAAGGTAGGTCTTCTAAAATGCCATTTTCTCTGATTTTAGTTTACCGATATGTATAAACTGGAACAAAAATTAAAGATAATAAAATTATTTCTTAAAAAATCGACAGTTGTTGTAAATCCAACCATAAATGACGAAGTTATGGCACTTCAAAGTTGGATTTTTGAAAAATTTTTGATAATTTTTAATTTTTGCTGCCTTTCCTTAAGTTTTGATCAATCTTACCATAAAAATTGCTCAGGTCTCAGATATTGACAGGATTGGGTAATCTTTAACGAACATTTTTTGCCCTTGGTCATCGAAATCGGATGAAAAATAAACGCTATATTCACAATTAAGTAAACATACCTCTGTTTGAGAGTATTGTTTGCTAGTTTTTTCAATAAGAATAAACGTTGAGCATTAGGAGTTTGTATTGCAGTTCACCAGTGGAAAATCTGTGCCGATCTGAAAGTTGAGCAATGGTAACAGGCTTGCAACAATGATGGACAAAGCATTGCTGTTTTTGTGCAGATGGGACAGCCGAGATCGCAGTGAACATTACTTGCGTAAAGACTGGGATGTCAGGGCCAATTTTGTAGTCGGAGAAGATAACGTAAAATTTCCGCCCATAGTTCAAAAAGACAAAATTATTCTCCCTCCGTTGCATATTAAGCTTGGTCTCTTCAAAAACTTCGTTAAAGCTCTCCATAAAAATGAAAATTTTGCGGCATTTGAATTTTTAAAACGACGATTCGCACAACTTTCTGACGCCAAAATCAAAGAAGGCGTATTTGTGGGTCCGCAAATCAAAAAGCTAATGAGCGACAGAGAATTTTACTCGGCACTATCAGCAGACGAGGCAAAAGCATGGGAATCATTTTGCGCAGTAGTGTCCACTTTTCTGGGAAGCAAAAGAAGTGAGGACTATAAAGAAATTGTTGATGATTTATTGGAAAACTACAAAAAAATTGGTATAATCTCAGTCTGTTTTTCATCGAGTTTTTATATTTAGCAATTTAATTTTTTTATTTTTAAAGGTGTAAATATGTCCTTAAAAATTTACTTTTTGCACTCCCATTTGGATTTTTTCCCGGACAACCTAGGCGACGAAAGCGACGAGCATGGCGAACGCTTCCATCAGCAAATGCAGCAGATGGAGTTTCGGTACCAAGGCAAGTGGGATCCGGCAATGATGGGAGACTATTGCTGGTTCTTGTTGCGAGAAACACACAGTCTGCACAAAAAACAAAAGCGGTCTACATCATTTGAGTACTTTTATCCAACCTTGAACTGCAATAAAAACTCCTAATGATCAACGTTTATTCTTATTTGTCTTGCTAAGATGTGATTTTTATACTGAAAAAACTAGCAAACAATACTCTCAAACAGAGGTATGTTTACTTAATTGTGAATATAGCGTTTATTTTTCATCCGATTTCGATGACCAAGGGCAAAAAATGTTCGTTAAAGATTACCCAATCCTGTCAATATCTGAGACCTGAGCAATTTTTATGGTAAGATTGATCAAAACTTAAGGAAAGGCAGCAAAAAATTAAAAATTATCAAAAATTTTTCAAAAATCCAACTTTGAAGTGCCATAACTTCGTCATTTATGGTTGGATTTACAACAACTGTCGATTTTTTAAGAAATAATTTTATTATCTTTAATTTTTGTTCCAGTTTATACATATCGGTAAACTAAAATCAGAGAAAATGGCATTTTAGAAGACCTACCTTTTTTCAAAACACAAAAAATTGAAAATTTGGCGATATCTCAAGAATTTGAATTCAGCGTGCAATTTTACATTAGAATCAATTGCTAAAAGTGCGGGATACAAAAACTTTTCAAATTTTGTGACATAGTGATATCAGTGAATGTGTCCATCATTGTAATAATGAGCTGGAGCTAGTTAGCAAATGGGCTAAGTGCAACGGTCTTTAAATAAACCCAAGAAAATCAAAATGCTTAGTTATTTATAAAAAGAAATATGAGACGAGCAGTCTACAGCAGTTGAAGATTGACGGATCCACTATTGAGTATACTGAAAGTGCTTTAAATCTAGGTTTTACACTTAATGCAACGTTATCATGGGATGACCATATAAGTAAGGCGACTGGGAAAACATATGCTCTAATTAGGCGGTTAAGTCTGACGAAACAATACCTCCCCACACGTATAAGAGACCTTATTGCTAAAGTTCATATAATACCATCGCTGCTATATGGGGTGGAAGTTTTCGGATGTTGTAATGCAAGTAGCAAACATAAGCTTAATGTAGCATTTAATAACATTGCCAGATATATCTATATATATAAAACTGTTCAACCTGACTAATTGACTGACTGGTGACCGTCGCACAGCTTAAACCATAAAATATAGGAAGATGAGATTTCCGCAGTAGTTTTATCTTATGCTGAAAGTGAGTACTAAGAACAGATTTTGGAAAATTCTGTCGGGAAATGTGAAAAATTCGCGGAAAACTGTTGTATGAAACTTTTTTGTTTTTTATCCGATCAAGTTCAAACTCATTTTTAAAGATCTATATGAAAATTCAACAACAACTGCATACCAATCTTCCGGAAAATTCACACCCCCTGGGTGGAAAGTGGGTGGTCAAGGTTGTATGAGCGAAACTTTAGTTGCCAGCGATTAACGCCAAACTCATTTTCAAAATAACACATAACAAAATATAAAACAAGTGAAAAAGTCGGTCAAGCCCGACTATAACATACTCTGTACCTGGAGTAGAAGTTGAATGCAATGCTGGTGGTGCGCTCATCTCAAAGTTTCTCTTTCTTTTTCTCTCTCTCTCTCACTCTCTCTCGCTCTCTCTCTCTCTCTCTCTCTAAGATTGTATGGTGTTAGTTGTGAATGGGTGGGAGGGGGTGGGGCGAGGGCGATATACTTTTATGCTCATAACTTGAGAACCGCTAATCCGATCTTTATCATTTCTTCAGCAAATCTATACATTTTGCTAATTACTAACTATCTCTAGAAGGTACGAAACGTCTATCTTCAAAACTGTAGGAGATATACGGGTTTTTCCGAATTGCGGGGGCGGGAGGGGGCGTGGCAAAAATTGAAAATAAACTTGATCTGCCTGCAGCTATAAGAAACATTTGTCCCATACATGTCAAACCTCTATCTCTTACCATCTCCGAGATCTGTTTGTTCATACGGACGGACGGACGGACGGACGGACGGACGGACGGACAGACAGACGGACAGACGGACAGACGGACATGGCTATATCGACTCGGCTGTTGATGCTGATCAAGAATATATATACTTTATATGGTCGGAAATGACTCCTTCTCCCTGTTACATACTTTTGCACAAACTTAATATACTCTATGTACCTTCGGTACAGAGTATAAAAAGTGATTTTCAAATTTTGGAAAATTTATCCCCAAAGTCGAAAAATTCACGGAAAACTGTTGTATGCAACTTTTTTGTTAATTATTCGATCAGATTCAAAGTTTGAATTTCAAACTCATTTTCAAAGATCTATATGAAAATTCAACATTAACTGTGTTCCAATTTTCCGGAAAATCCCACCCGGAAAAGTCGGAAAAGCGTCGTAAAATTTGTATGGTAAACATTTTTTTTTTCATCCGATTGACTTGAAACTCAGTTTGCAAGCATAGTACGCAAAGTATTCGACACGTGTTTTCCTAATATTGGAAAACCCGCCCAAGAGGAAAATGACCGGAATATTCTGCATGCAAAAAACTAGGGATGAGGGTAAGATGTGGGTGGGAGGTGGATGGGATGTGGGCGGAAAGTGGGTGGGAAGTGGTTGGTAAGTGGGTGGTAAGTGGGTGGGATGTGGGAGGGAAGATTACGCGAAGTGGAAGGGATGAGGGTGGGATGTGGGTGGAAGGTGGATGGGAAGTGGGCGGTAAGTGGGTGGGATGTGGGCTGGAAGTGAGTGGAAAGTAGGTGAGAAACGGGTGGAAGTTGTGTAAGAATATTTGGATCTCACGATTGACTTCAAACCAGGGCTTAATCCCGAAACGAATTTCGGTTCCGGTTCCAGTACCGGTACGTCCCGAAATGAATGTTTCGGTTAAAGGTTCTATTTTGGTTTTCAATTAATTTCGGTTTTCGGTTTCGGTTACGGTACCCGGATTTTTATTTCGGTATACCGGTACGTACCGGTACTCACCGATATAAGTACTACTTATTTTTAATACTGAAAAAAAAATTTAAGATAAATCTAAATCATTTTATTCCTGTTTAATAAAACGAATCAAAAATCAACACAACACATTTCAAAATTATATCGCCTTAATATATATATTTTACGTAGTTATTATGTAAAAACTAATGTTTACTAGCAGGTACCCGACGTGTATTGTTACACCGCTCACAAAGCGAAGAAGTGAAGCATACTTGACAATTACCATCTATCAAATATTCATCTAGCAAAATTCACCATCCATCTATTTACCCGTCTTCATAAGAATCAAAATCGTTATAAAATTTTCAAATATTGCGAATTTTTGGTCCGTTTGATCAACACGTCTCATTAACCGACTGACCGACACCTATCATTTCTTTATGATAATCTGAACTCATGCATTTTTGTAAATATCCGATTTTTGGGACAGTACTACACATTATTTTACCCTCTACTATGTATTGCAGTCTATCAAATCTTCATAATAATTTTGGGAGTAAGAAAATTAAGCAAATTTCATACCTATAAATTTTAGTTGCTTAATTGTTTTTTGGTGTTTAGTTGTTTGATCTACACCTACTGTTTACCCATTTACATTGCCATTTCCAAACTTCGCAATATTTTGGACTGTTCAAACTTTTGTTTTTTTTTTTGTCTACATACATAATAATCTTAGGTCCTATGAAATTTTTTGAATTTTGTCGATTAGTTTGACCATTTGATCTACAACTCCTATTGGAGGAATCTGACCATCAGTTAAGTACGTTTTAATGTTTTTAAATACGTTTAAGTGCGATTTTGCTAAAGAGGACGAATGTGTTTATATTTGCAGTGCAAGTGCACAAATTTACTATCTTCCCTGTGTACATTCGTGCAAAGTATAAAAGCAAATCAACAGTTGCACTAGCTTTTGCTGTATATATGCACTGGCTATATTGACACGGCTGTTGATGCCGAATAAGATGCCGATCTTTATAAGGTTGGAAATGATTTCTCTTTGTCACATACTTTTGCACACTCTTAATATAATTAGGTACAGCGTATAAAAAAAACCGAAACCATACCGGTACCAAAGTTTCGGTTTCGTTCCGGTTTTATCGGTTCCAATAATAACGGTAAACAGTATTCGGTTCTCAAAAAAAATTTTGTATCGGTTCAGGTTCCGGTTCCGGTACGCGATTTGAAACGGTTTATTTTGGTTAACAGTTCCGGTTTCGGTTCCGGTATTAAGCCCTGCTTCAAACTGATTCTGATATTGGTTCTATACTGTTCAATGCGCAGCGAAGCGCGACGGGCCTTTTGCTAGTATAATATATGACAGAAAACGATCCGACCACATATCACAATTTGCAGAGAGAATATTTAATTTACCTCTAAATTAATGGATTAGCTTACGAGTGTTCATTTTCCTGCACAAAATAATTAACTCCGGTGAACCTTCCTACCTGTTTCGAATGCTTAACTTTGCTTCTTCTCATAGGAAAAATATTGTATCCCGACAAGAAATAAACTAGCCACATCTGACTTGCACTTCTTTCCTAATGCTATTCGCCTATGGAACCAGCTACCTAACGAACTCAAAAAAACAATTAGAAGCGCGCCCGTCTTTAAAAATTCGATTAAAAATTACCTACAGCAATAATTTTAGTTTTTAGTTTTTCTTTCATTATTCTGTATTCATCTGCATAATTTATTCTTTATACTTTTATTTCATAATCAATGTTAAATATTAATATCACCTTAATAACTCCATAACTAAACAGTTAGATCCGTAGCACCTAAACGATTGAAGAATTTCCGTCAAGATTCCGAAAAGCCCCTTTTTATAAATCTGTTAAGGTTTATATCCGCTTACTTCTGCAAAAACATTAGATTCGCTTAAAAACTTAGATCGATGTAGAACTATAAACAGAATTGGTGATATGTATGCTGATAAAATATGGTCACCCTAAACTAATTGCCTGTATGGATGGGGTGGTCACACTTTATCGTGTGGAATGATCATTGCTGATATTGTTTGATTTGGCTTGGAACCGTTTGCCACTTTTGAACTCGCTCAGAAAACGCCGACCCGTTTAGTCTTTCCAGATGAATCCGGAAGGAATATTCTCGGTACCGCCATAAATCTACAACAGCACAAGCTCATTTATCTGCCACCTGCAGCTTTTTCTGTTTGTGGTGCAAGTCGAAAGACAGTAATAAAAGCTAAGAGTACGGATTTAACATTTACTAAAGCTTAATGTCAATATATTTCCAGGATACATCAAAGTCCAACTGATTAAGATTTCGTACGTTTGTGTTGGCGGGTTTTTACTTGTCTTTATTTTTTTTTTTTTTTTGGTTTTTTGTTCACTTTTCGCTGGAAATGTTGACTTTTGATGGGATTAGCGAAGCACAAAAAAGTGAGCCAATTGATGGACTGACTGCCGCCAGAGGGCGCCAAAGTGCAGGCAAAGAAACAGTGAAAGAGAGTGGCAGCAGCAGAGGAAAAACTAAGCTGCATAATTATTGGCGCTTCAACGCCGGATGCAGGCACTCAGCACACACACATGTGTAGGACGAGGACGAGGACGATGACGATGGCAACCGGCGGCATAGACAAACTGGGGCACTTGAACAGTCCGTCCTCCATCCGCTGTCCTCCACCTACCCTCGCCGCACTCGCACTCGAATGAAAAATGACAGCAATTACGCTTAAATTATGCGTTTGTTTTCATATGAGCGTCCTTGTCAGTTGTTGCCGCTGTTGTTGTTGTTGTTGCTGCTGCTGCTGTTGCTGCTGTTGTACTTGAAGCTCATTTCACACATAGACATATAGAGAGACACAAGCACAGAAGGCTAAAAAAAGAGAGCGAGCGAGAGATACAGAAGCTGGCATTGCGTATAAAAGTCTGGGCGACAACTTTTTTGCTGCCTTTGGAAATGCCCTAAACTGACATGGCTGGGTCACAACCTTCTTTCACATAAGAACGAGAGCAGCTTGATAAATCCTAGTGGGACGAACAGACGGACTCGGCTGTTGATACTGATCAAGAATATATTTACTTTATAAGCTCAGAAGTCTACTCCCTGTTAAACACTTCTGCACAAACCTAATATACTCTGTTAATTTTTGGTACACAGTATGAAACGAAAAGGCTTAGCTATATTCAGGTTTTGAGATATCAGAGTTCATGAATGCGAAAACTTTTCCCACTTCAGATCTATGTATTGTCATCCAACATTTTGAGAATATGCTTGAGAGCATTTTAAATGCACAATCAGAGAGTTTAAGAACGCGTTTAAATCAAAACGAGAGCGTATGATAAGAGCCAACTTACCGACAGCAACCGACTTCTATATACCCCATACTCATGAAAAACTTGTGAAGTTTCGGTGCTTTGTTTATAAACATCCTGTAGAAATTTCAAGCAGATCCGAAAATATGTTTTACAGAAATAAACAAAAACAACTTTTTGTCCCTACTCTCTGATATGAAAAAAAATTTAATCGACCTTCGCATTTTTAGAAATTCCAAGTTTATTTCTTTTTCTAGTTGAAAAACTTCAAACAAGTATAATATGATCGCAATTTTCAAAAAAAAAAAATATTGAAAACATTTTTAGAGATTTTTGTTTTAACCATGTTGTTTCTGGAGAACTACTTCACCGATTGTGATCATTTTTTTTTTGGTGAAAGCTAACATCCAAATGCATCAAATCCATGTTTGAAATCAATTAAAAATTTTTATGTCATCGAGATCAGTTGTCGAAACTTTCAATGCGATTATCTCAGAACCACTTTTTCCAAAATGGTTGCAAAAATTTATAAAGTAACTGTTAACCGATTTTCAAAAAAAATTTTTCAAACTGTTGTGAACCAGGATATTTTTGAAGGAGCTAGGACCAATGAAGTGCCAAAAAAAGGTCATTTTCGAAATTTTGACTTTGAAACCCTATAACTCCACTATTTATTGGACGATCCAAAATATCCTAGTTCATACCAGAATTACATTATTGCTTATCAAAACTTCGTTGACATTTTCACTTTCAGAAAATCAGCCACAACAACACGATGCTTTTCAAACGACAACGCGCAGTCCCCTGTGCCCCATTTGGTTCACACCTAATCCACGACAGCAGCTCCTCCAGCATAACCAGCTATGCTACAGTACAATCAGCACATTCTCGCATCCAGTGAAGGATCAACAACAATTTGACGGGTTCGTCGTCGGCGTATTGCCAGGCCAAACCTCGTCTAAATGTTTCTCATCGACCAAACAGTCTCTAATGGGTGTACAATACCCAGTACTACAGACTCAGACACCTTAAAAACAAGCCCTCAACCAGAGGCACAACGGAGACCTCATCCAGAAGCACTGCGATGCCCTCAAGAAGAGGCACAACCAAGCCCTCAACCAAAGGCACAACCAAGCCCTCGAGGCGACACAACGTCATTCCAACCAAAAAAAAAAACTACCGACTTGACGAGAAGCAACCTCATCCTGCTTGGGTGCACTTGCCTATTGATGCCCACTCAAAGCAACGGCCTCTACGCTAGGTTACTAGCGACTTATCTCTATCTCTTACTTCTAACTAAAGAAACCGCTGGAGCTGCACTGCCCTGAACCTCATTGAATTTTCACCGCTACCGTCGTCGAGAGGATCGCCCCAGACTATTTTTTGGGGAAAAACTTGCCAAATATGGAAACACTCCGCTAAATCGTGACACAGCCACTGGAAAGTGTGTACTGAGGCAGACATGGTCACATTTACATATATGTGACAGCTCTGGTCACACTTATCTATGGTAGGGGAGAGTCTCCGGTTGTGGACACGCTCCGGTTGTGGACACCCCAGTCTATTTTTTGACAGGTAACAGATGCAGCCAAACTGAGTAATGTCAAACTTATAGTTTGACAGTACACATAATCTGAGCTAATACAGAAGTGTAAACATGCATTTGGTTTCTTGCAGTGAGCAAACAAAAAAAAATCGTGAAAATTTTTCCGAGTTTCTATATTTTTCAATTTCCACATTGCGTTAAATCGAAGCAAAACATTGAAAAGAGGTGAGTATTATACTTTTTTATTTAGTGCAGTAAGTGTACTTTGTGATGTGATATCTAGTTTCAGTGAAATGTTTGTGTCGTGTAAATTTGCTGAACAAAATAAAAATGGCTACCATTTCCAAGAATGGACACAGTTTTGCACCGGTTTTGGACACCCTCGTTTTTTGTGTTTATAGCGTGAGTTTGGCCATAAAACTGTCAAATATCGTTGTTTTTGCTAGTTACAGCTAGTTTTACAGCATTTTTGTGAATTTTGTGCATTTTTAGCCATGTCAACACCAAAAAAATCGTCCGATTCAACAAATATCAATTTTAATGGTTTGGTCGATGCCAATAAGCAATTTCTCATCGATAAGAAGGCCGCCAAAGCTACAGCCAAGGAATATGGGCTTCCTTAAACCACTTTGATCCGGTATTTGAAGAAATTCAGAGCACATTTTGCAGTTGTTTCGTCCGTTGTTGATTCGGTTTTGTTGGAATTCGTTCGAGATTGCAACCAACGAACTCCATCAAACATGGTGTTCTTTTTACCTCTCTCACATGAAGCGTAAAATACTTTTCCGGTATTGGTCCGTTTGACCCTGATGCTTTATCCGAAGCTGACTTCATTGAGGCTGTCGAACGAAGAGCAGTAAAAGTCGCCATACAAGCTGATCTGGATGAAGACAATCAGCGTCGTAACATCGTTTCCGCCGATCCCAATATTGGGCTATAAGAAGAGGTGTTATCCTCCCCCGAGCCATCCACTTCACGAGCGTCTTCGGCTAGCCGCTTATCAGTGTTGGATGAAATTGGGTCGGTGCAAGGAACTTCTCCGAAAAAGCCATCGAATCGCGGTCGCAAGCCAATGCAAACCACTAAGCTAACTTCTCTGGAAAGCGTCGAGGTTTTGCGCGAGAAGGCAAAAAAAACAGCTGAGCGCCCAGCCGAGCGTGATTCTGTGTCGCACTAGAAGAAGACCCCCCCAGAAACGTAGCCGGCCAGAAAAACGACAGGCAACACCACCAGCCAAGCCGTCGGCCAAAACGCGGTGCCAAGAACAAGGCGTCTTCGTCATCGGAAGAAGACGAAGATGTCGACTTCTGTTTGATTTGTTTGGTGCTTTTGCCAAAAAAACTGACCGCTGCAAATTCGATCCAATGCATTTCGGAATCATTTTTTTTCTTCTTAAATAAATAAACGTTCTTTTTTCATCAATTCATGGCCATTTTACTTCATATTTTTCCATTTGTAGCAAATTAACAAGGGTGTCCACAACCGGGTACAAAAATAATTTTGGCCAAAAATCATCACTTCATATACATGGCTCTAAATTTTTTTCCATTTGTCTAAAACAATAGGTTACTTCAGAGGAAAGTTAGCTAGAGTCTCTAGCTTTACAATGATGTTCATATCACCGCATAATGTTGACTTGGAAAAAAGTTATTAGTGAAAAACGCAACTATGTCCACAACCGGAGACTCTCCCCTAGACTTTTTAATAATCACATCTCTAGTTTAGAAAAATGACGACCGCAGCCTTCTAAACAGAGTGCTTGAAATAATCTTAGTAAATGTATTATTAAACAATACTAAATCAACATAGTGTTTTAATTGGCAACACGGTGGCCAAAGATATGCGAAAGTGGCGCCATCTATTGGTAAGCTTGGATTATCATTCAACTAATAGCCTATTTCCACTGGCTTTATTTCTTTTCATTTTCAAATGACAATTTGTCATTTAATTGCCATTCACAGCGATACGTTGTCAAAATCAGCTGAAAAGTTTGATTTAAATAACAGGCGCCGCTTTCAAGCTCACGTGGACTTAATGGAATATTCAGCAAAACAGACATACCCGTCATGACAGCAATTTTGCGGGGCAAACGCATTGTTATCGTCATGAACTATCAGCAGAAAGCTAAATACACATTTTTTATTGACTAATTTATATTTTAAACAAAATTGCGTCTTATTATTGGTGATGACACTTTCTGTTTCCAGAGAGTAGAGGGTAATGCCAGAGAGTAGCGAGTACTATTGAAAAAAGTACCAAATTCCTTCGTGGAGAATGTCATCATTTTTAAAAAATGAAAGAAATGAAGACCAAAATGAAACAACAATTTGTATGGAAGAAATGACATCATTTTCATCATTTCAAGAATTGAAGCTTCATTTCTTTGATGGAAATAGGCAATAACATTGTTAAAAGCGAAAATAAAATATTTCGATGACCTATGGCCTACGTATAACTTAAAAGCCCAATGATATCAAAGAACCGAAAATATGTAAAATAAGAAGAAACAAAGGACTTTTTTTGAAGATTTTTAATATCAGCGGAAAATTTATCAGATTTTTTTAAATTTGGAAAAAAAATGGATTTTTTCAAAAAATAAGCACATTTTTAATATTTAAGTCCAAAAAAAAGCACCTTATCAGAAAAATTTAAACTTCGTGTTTGGTTTTTCTGTAAGGTCGTTCACTGCAAATTACTTTAAAACAAATTTGGTTGGAATCAGTGGCGGATCTAGGAATTGGCTAAGGGGGGGGCTAAGGGCACTTAAAATCATTTAACATTGTTTGGATCTTATTGTTCTTCTCAAAATAGATACATCATCTCATACAAAAAGTCGATATGCTCTGAAGGTAATGGGTTCCCCAAGGTAAATAGATAGAACTTGTTTTCTGGTAATTTTTTTAGCAATTTTTTTCTTACCTCTAGAGTGCAACTGCATTATCACTCACTGTGTGTACCATTGGCAAAGAGTATAAAAAGTTTTTCGCCAATATATGTATATGTCTTGAGCTAAACCGAAATGTGTTTCGGTTTTAATCTCTAGTTTGAAGGTAAAACTAGAAAAATAAGTAGCGCCGCAGGCGTTTTTTTTTTAGTCGCGAGTGAAGAAGGATTTTTAAGTGAGTATCCACAAACTGTTCAAACAATAAACATTGAAAAACTTTGCAGGATGTTTAAAAATTTTACCTTCAAGTAAAACATACTTTAAGTCAAAAATCGTCGTAGCTTCGGTTAGTTTTATAATTTTGGAAATGCTATTGCATTTAACCTTTGTGGTTAAGATGTAATTTTTTCTTATTTTTTTAAAATTGACGAATAGAATCCACATATTATACCCTTGGAGAGGGTATATTAAAATTGTCCGGATGTTTGTAACGCATAGAAGGAAGCATCTCCGACCACATAAAGTATATATATTCTTGATCAGCATGACGAGCTGAGTTGATATAGCCATGTCCGTCTGTCCGTCTGTCCGTCCGTCTGTTTCTATGCTATCTCCTCCGTCAGTTTTAAAGCTATCGTAACCAAACTTTGCACGAAGTCTTTTGGTATAAATACGCTGCACATTTGTCGGAACCGGCCGGATCGGATGACTATAGCATATAGCTGCCATAGGAACGATCGGTTGAAAAACTAGTTTTAGTGAGAAAAACTTTTTTGTTTTCAATGTTATCGCTCCCAACGCTCGTATTTATAAGTTTTTAGTGATTTCACATAATTTCACCAAGCCATTTTGAAATCGGACAACTATATAGTATAGCTGCCATACAAAAGTTAGGTCTGAAAAAAAGTCTTAGGTGAGAAAAACTTTTTGTTTTCAATGTTATCGCTCCCAACGCCCGTATTTATAAGTTTTTAATGATTTTACATCATTTCACCAAAATTTTTCGAAATCGGACCACTATATAGTATAGCTGCCATACAAACTGTCAGGCACATATCAAGCTCCAAGGGTATATAAACTTCGGTCGAGCCGAAGTTAGCTTGCCTCTATTTTTTTTAGTACAAAACTTGCAAATTTAAAAACTTTAAACATTAAAAAGGAACCCTTGGATGACCTCCTCGACTTTGTTGTGTAATAATTCTTTATAGTTCGCGGCCCATCGATGACATTTTTTACAAAATTGTTGTTTAGAACGGTCGTATACTAAATAATATTTTGTAAATATTTACTTATTTCTTTTAGATGCTTCATTCTTATTATAGTATGTTGCATAAAAATATTAAACATGGGGGGTAAAAAGGGGGGGTTTGACGACCATATAATCGAGGAATTTTTAACTCAATTGACATTTCGTCTGCATCTTTTTTTTTTGATTTTTTTTAAAAAATTCGATTTTTTTTCAAATCAAAAATAATGATTAATTATTTCTTGTTTTAAGTAACAATTCAATCACATGGGCGACGTAAGCACAGGCTGATGATATCTGAAGTTCTGAAGTCTATAGAGTCCTACTGAGTGTCAAAATTGCAGCATTGACGGCATCAAAAACATGTAAACAGATCAGAAACTCCCTTTTCCAATCGCACTAATGAGATGTGCCGCTTTTGATGATGTCTCGCTGTCTCTATCATTCTTAAACTTTTCTAATTCTCCAATAATGTAAAAAAGCAACTCGGCGAGTGTGCACACGCATTCATGTTTTTCGTGCATACAACAACCATTCTCATCAAGCGACAACTGTTCGTTCAGTGACGCAAGGTGAAGAGCTGATAGGAATCGATTAGAATGAATCTTCCTGCAAACTGTTGCCACGTAAGGAACAGTGGTTAATCAAATTATTAAATACCCACCCAATTTTCAACGATCGGTCGTAATATTTCAACCCATATTCCAACGGTGTTTGTTTGTGGTTACTTTTCACTGCTGATTAGGGTTTTCGAAATATCGAATCCGTTGGATATTAGTTATATCAAAAATAATAGTAATATCCAAGAGAATGTAAAATTGGCTATACAGCTACAAAGGGGCCAACCCAAGCTTCTCTCAATGTCTGGGCGAGTGTGCTTTTAAATTTTTCGCACAAGAGAAAGGAATACATGTACAGTTAAATGCCGAGTCCGAACGGCAAAGTTTGAGAATTTGTTATTTCATGGCTAGTTACATCACAGCAGGCGCCAGAAGGTAAAGGTGACCGGATGTCTAAAAGCTTTTTTTCTAAAGAAAGTAAAAGACTTTTATTATTAGATGTTCCGGCGGGATCGAACACACGACCTCCCTCCCAGCAGTCTAGCACGCTAACCGACACACCGCCACCTAACTATCCAAGAAATGCCTTCAGGAAACCTCCCTTTTTGTGGTCGAATCTAACAAAAATACACACCAAAAGTATATTCTGCCAGTAATATATATCGATATTTCGAAATCTCTTCTGCTGCTACTTATTTTGCTTTTTGCATATATTGGGTGAATTAAGATATTTGGGCTCTAAGGGGGGGCTTCAGTCCCTATAGCCCCCCCCTGGATCCGCTACTGGTTGGAATAAGACACTTAATGTGGCCACACGACCAACAAATGTAATGATACCTCGTTAAACACACGTTTATGCAAATATCTCGTAAGCCTGACGTGCTGGGAGAAAACGGACAATTTATCTGAATTCAGCGGCCGAAAATACATAAGGAACTGTTGCTAACTTCTCTGTTGCAAAAGTTGGCCTTTGTTTGAAAACTTGTGTTATCTGTCAAGAAGATGACCTGTAATTTCAGCAGAGAAATGTCTAAAATTTAGACTCTAAATGCATTGAAAAAAGGACTGAATGCCTTTTTAAAAATGACGTATTAATTTCGGCAATTTATTTAGACCACAGATTTCGACGAGTCTTGCAAGTAAAGCCCGAAAAATTGTTACGCGCCAGAACCCACCTTATTAAGCTTCTGGAAAAACTGTAAGAATTATATGAATAGGACTCCAATGTCTCAAGCATGAATGAGTTGCTTAATGAACCCCAATCCTCAACAAGCCAAAGTGCAGGGGACCCTCAGAGCTTATACTTCATGGCAAATGAAGTACTACTAAACTCGTTAGAAGTGCCACGTGTTATCGATGAATCGCATGAGGACCACGACACAGAAGTTCAGTTGGCTATAACTGAAGTTAGTGCTTATAATCCCAAGCCAATTGACCTGAACGAAAATATTTTAAGCTATTGGGAAGACAAAAAATTTACTTATACCCTCTTGTATCAACTGGCCAAAATAGTTTATTGCGGTCCAGCGACTCAAGTCAGCGTGGAGAGGGCATTTTCTGCCTTAAAACTAATACTCTCGGACATAAGGTGTAATTTGAGTGCAACATCCTTAAACAATTGTTGTTTCTTAAACTTAATAAATAGTTTATATAAAAATTAATTAATTTCGATTTTGCAATGCATCTGTACTTAGTTGCAAGCGAAAATAGTGGGTCAGATGATATCTTTGCATCTTTACTAATTTGATTCCGTGGTTATTCACAAACTTTTATATAAAAATGATAAAATAACAGTTAAAAAAAAAATTTTTAAGTTTTGAAATAACTTTTAATTCTTAATTTTTATTTTAAAACTTAAAACAGTTACGGTCCCTGCAAATTATGGATAATAAAGGCCAGGGTATGTAGAATGAACAAAAAGAAAGCATTTTTTGAAAATGTTCAATATGTTCCATTTAAGTGGGTTGTTTCGTGTTGTCCCTAAACAGAGAAAACTTAACCAAAGAGCTACTCTTCTATGGGAAAAAAATAAAACTAATGTTTGTGTGTTTTGTAATGAATTTCAAAATAAAAAGAAAGTGTATATATAAAAAACTAATTGTTATTCTGTTTGCTGCTTTTTGCGACTTTTGCGGTGCTTTAAACTTAAAGATGAGCTAGAGCGCTATCATGCAGCGCTGCTGGTCGTACGGATGGCAACTCTCCAGCTACCACAAACTGGATATTTGCCCAACTGAAGGAATGTACGCTTAAAGTTTGACTATAAATTAAAAATTTAATTTTAACTTTCTGTTCACAGTTATCAAAACTTTGTTTTAAGATCACAAAGGGCGGTCGGGGTAGGCGTGGTCAAATTAACTTAAATTTTGGTTATAATATTTCAAATGTTATGATTATGAAGCTCGATATCTGCAACAGTAGACTTTATGCCAAATAATCGGCCATTGGGTCCAAGTGCCAGCCAGTTGGTATAAATATAAACGCACACCACACACAAACGCCAAAAAAAATAAAGCTCAGATGTTGGTAAGTCCCTTGGCAGAAAGTCAGAACGAACAAAATGATCAGGATAATGTAATTCGCACCCGTCGGCTTTAATAGGCTGTTTACGAAAAATAAGAAGTGATCACGGGTTATTTTGATAGCCCTGACATAGCTCCAGATTAACCAATTACCCACCACGAATTGGCAGAACTATGACTTGATACGACTTGTAAATGGCGATCAAACAAAATTGGCCAAAACAACAATATATTTTATTTTATACAAAACACAAAGTGTTGTAATTACACAAATTGAATTTAATAAAAAGAAATAAAAGGGACACACAAGCGTATTGTGTTCATAACTTTTCCGGCTTAACATTTAAAGTGCTACACGTACAGAATTGGGCACTCTGGGAGGAAATGGAAGGTACTTTCCCTGGCGCTCGAGTTGTAAAGTGATTTAATAACACAAATAAATTTGAATAAAGAAATAGAAGGGACATCCCGTTCAACATCAAAAGTAAATAAAAATATTCATCAACTCAGATGCAGCCGGACTGAGACTTGCAAAAATAAAACTTAAAAACGAAACAAAAAAATGTTTAAAATAAAATATCGACTGAACCGCACGGGCAGACGGCTCGATGTCGAATGAGTTTGAAATGCGGCGGCTTGAAATATGACGCTAAACAAACAGGCGATGCCTACTTGGATCTGCACAAAAGTTCAAATTCGTCGTTAAGCAGCTGTTCTGGTTAGAAATATTTTTTTGTGAATCAAGACAAACTGGTTGGTTCCCTAAACCATACAAGATGGGTATTTGAATTTCGGCAGTTAATGCTGATCAAGAATATATATTCTTTATATGGTCGGAAAATATTCTTACTTACTGTTCTATAAATTTGCACATCTTTAGTGTATTCTTTTTACTTTACGAGTAACGGGTATAAACACTGTGCAAGGAATGCTTGCAAAAAAATAAAAAACCACAGTTTCTTACCGATACACAGCTCGGGAATATATGGCTTGTCTTAAAAACGATAGTTTTGGTCACAATTTGTAATTCGGGAAGGTTGAATAAAAAAAACTACAATCCACAAAAGAGCTTAAGGCTGTAATCGTCAACGCCAAAAAACGGGGCAATAAGCGACTTTCTCTCAAATGCTGAACCTGGAAGTGATGAGCACAACTTATGGATTGCTACAAAATATCTAAAATGACCAACCCTGAGAAAGGAGCCAATAAGAAGGGCAAACGGTGCTTGGTGAAGGACTGGAGAGAAGAAAGCGCAGGAGTTTGCAAATCATTTGGAAGCAACGTTCACTCCATTGGAGTTCTGCTCACCTCTTAAGGAAAATGAAACAAGGGAGTTCGTTGAATCCATCCGATCGGACCTGATGAAGTCAAACATGAAATAGCCAGCCTTAAACTTAGCAAGGCACCGGGATATGACCGAATTGACGCTCTTGCTATTCGAGCACTGCCAGAAGAAGCATTGTTGCTCTTGGTCGCGATCTACAACGGCATTCTAAGGCTCAGTCATTTTCCTGCTGAATGGAAATGCGCAGAGATAATTATGATTGTCAAACCAGGAAAGCCCGAAAATAGCACATCCTCATATCGTCCGATCAGTCTACTAGCGATCCTCTCTAAAATATTTAAAAGAATATTTTGAGCAGACTTTTGCCTTCACTGGACTCTGGACGCCTGATCCCTGATCACCAATTTGGCTTTCGAAAATTTCATAGCACTTTTTTTTTTAGTAGTATGGTATTTATTTATATAAATTGTGGCTTGGTTTTAAACCGTCAGCCATAACATTTGAGGTTTTTATACACTTGAAAAGTGTATTATAATTTTGCCCAGAAGTTTGCAACGCATAGAAGGAATCATCTCCGACCACATAAAGTATATATATTCTTGATCAGCGTGACGAGCTGAGTCGATTAAGCTTTGTCCGTCCGTCTGTCCGTCCGTCCGTCCGTCCGTCTGTCCGTCTGTCTGTTTCTACGCGAACTAGTCCCACAGTTTTGAAGCTAGCGAGCTGAAATTTTGCACAGAGTCTTATTTTGTCTGCACGCTGCTAATATGTCGGAACCGACCGGATCGGATGGGTACTTCTTGTAGCTGCCATACAAATGATCGGTCGAAAAATGGATTTTTATGAGAAAACCTGTTTTTCCTCAATATTACCGCTTTCAATCACGGTCATGGGTAGTATTAAATGTTTTTAAGCTGATCTGCGAGTTTGGTCGAAGTGGCTAACCGTTGAGACAAGCGATTTCAAGTGTATAAAAACTTCGCCACGGACGAAGTTAGCCTTGCCTTTCTCGTTTTACATTATTTTAGGTAAATAACAAACAATAGTTTTAAACAAAGAACACAGTATTCGATTTTTGCATTGACCAAGACAAGATAAAGAAAAGATACATAATTCGATTTTGGAAAAGTTACAGATATTCATTTATAATTGCGGTCCTATATTTTAGAGCCTGTTGTAAAAAGGAGGATAGCGCTGTCCAGTTCTTGCCATTTAGCCAGTTTATTACGTCTGCTTCCGATAGGAAACGGCTTCCCAGATGGGCACTTCGTACACTCAGAGAAAAAATAGAGAATTTCACTCTTGAATCAAGAGCATTCGTTCTCAAAAGTAGGGTAAGAGTGAAAATTCTTGATCCAGGAGCAATATTCTTGATCCAAGAGTGAATTTTTGATCCCGACATTCTTGACTCAAGAGTTTCAGTACTTGATCCAAGTACGAATAATTCTCAAAATAAAAGACTAAAAATAATAATTGAAGGGGTGGGGGTTTGGGTGTGAGAGACATGACCGAGACCCCGGGACAACCCGTCCGACCGACGTGGTGTTGTTTGTTCCGCGCTGCTTGCCACTCACCATCAGCCACCCCCCACCCACTTTTTTCTAAGATGTGATTGATTTTGAGTTCGTCACATAACAGATAAAACTTTTTTATCTTACTTACTTTACTGGGACTTGAACTCGGTACCTCGAAGACTGAAACATACACAGTTGGACGAGCAGCTTAACCGACTCGACTATTGTCGATAAGCTACAAGCAGCGGCGAAAGCATATTTATGAGGCAGCGCGGTTGGTATTTGGCCAGCCGCAACAGCTCGACCGTGGATCAAGTCCCCGTAGCAGCAATTATTTTTTTTGTATTTTTTCCTTTTTTTTTTTATTTTTATTTCATTTTATTTTTTTTTGTGATGTTTTAAATATTTTTATTATATTATACAGACGTTTAATCACTTACTTTTGCCCAATCTTAATGTTCAACTTTAACATAATTATCGGCGCGGCACGGTCAAATGACAATGACAAACTGCGCATGCGCTGTCTCTCTTTGAAAGAGCGCGGCCAACGTTATTCTCTCAAAGTTTGCGTTTCCTCACTCCCCTTGCCTATAGAACCACATTGAGAATGAATTTGTCTCGATTCCAAGAGCGAAATTCTTGAAAATTCAAGTGCGACTAGATTTTTTTTTCAAGAGCGTTCGTACTCAAATTATTCGTTCTAGATTTTTATAAGTGTATTTCCGTTAAAATTGGGCATACCCCAAGCAGATGCATGACGTCTTCCGTTGAGTGCAGATTACAGAGACTACAATCTGTGTTATCAGTGCTCCAGTGTGGCCTGTAGTTGAGGCTAAGCATCTCACAGCGAGCCCTACAGATCAGAGAGATGTCGTGAGTGTCATACCGGTCATGAAAATAGTTCAAAGTGTTCAGATTTAGCTCCAGTTTTTTGTAGGTGTTTCGTACCACACTTTGCCTGGCTTGGCTTAGAAATAAGTCTCTTTCTCTGCTTACAACTTTCTCCAACAATAATTGGTGAGATTTTTTACATGATCCAATGCATTGAAGGTCAATGGGTACATCATGATCCTCATATAAGGACAGCCAATTGTCAAAAACTTGGGACTTTTCTGCCAGCATCTTAGCAGTGACTATTTTGACCAATCTACAGTTTGGCATATCCATGACTTTCCGAATGTATGTGAAGTGGTTTTGCAAACAGTACGAGAATAGGGAGGGCAGGCCAGTTTCTAGGTGGCATAGTTCGGTGTGGAGCGGGGTAGTTTAAATATGCGTTTAATAAATAATCTCTGCAGACGCTCCACCTCCTCATATCGGCAGTGTCCCCAGATTTGAGATGCTCAGCACATTACTGATCTAGCTGTAGCTTCAAACATTCTAAAGGGCATAGCAGAATAAGCATACAAAAACTGCCCCCTCTCCGATCAGCACCAAAATTAAATATGTTGTTACCATCAATGAGAAACTTACTCTCCTAAATTTGTAGTCTTCTAATCGCTATTGGAGTAGAGTTACGAGGGCGGAAAGATAAGTCAAAAAAGTCGTTTATCTTAAGAACCGCTTAACTGATTTGGATGGGTTTATTATATGTTGTAAGTTTCCACAGCACAATTCAAAAAATTATTTTTGCACATTTTGACTGTCAATTCTTTGGCCCAAAAAAAATTATTGAAATTTTCAAATAATTCTTTTACGGTGGTAGCCTTTTGCGACACCGACAGTTTTTTTCTGTTTTTTTCATCAAGAGGTCCCTAACAACATTTAATTTTTGCAAACACATCCCAAGTGTACCTCATGATGAAATATAATTAAACGTTAAATTAGTATTTTTCATTAATATTTTATACATAATAGGCATACTGTAAATCAACTTAAAAAGGGGTAAATGGGTAAATTTTCTGTCAATTCTGTGTGAGTAGTTACAGTGTGCTCAGTATTATAAAATATATTTGTAAAACTGTTCACATGTTTTATTGGCATTCACTATGAAGATGATTCCCGATGACCGTGCAAAAATTTTACATTGTTAAGGATTTCTTACTGAAAAAACCAGCAAAAAACTATAAGAGTTGAAATCGATTAACACCTCGAAAAAATTATTTGAAAATTTTAATAATATTTTTTGTGCCTATTAATTGGTAATAAAAATGTGCAAAAATAATTTTCTGAACTCTATGGTGGACACTTATAACATATTTTTAACGCATTTAAATCGGTTAAGCGGTTCTTAAGATAAACGACTTTTTTGTTTTACCTTTCCGCCCTCATAACTCTACTTCAATAGCAATTAAAAGACTAAAAATTTAGGAGAGTGAGTTTCTCATTGATGGTAACAACATATTTAATTTTGGTGCTGATCAGAGAGGGGGCAGTTTTTGTATGCTTATTCTGCTATGCCCTTTAGTGCTCGGCAAAATGTGTCTTTTTCCAAAAAAGTTTTTCCACGTGCTATTTATTGCTTTTTTAGAGTCTAGCAGTTTTTCCTGCACGTGAGATTTGAAGCTAAAATTTCCAGTAATGGTCACGCCAAGATATTTAAAACTTTTTACCGTTTCCAGCTCCACGCCATTTAAGACCCATCTGTCGACCCTTGCACTACGCCCTCTTCCATCTCTCACAATTAAGACTTTCGTCTTATCCACATTTATCTGCAGACTGCATTGTATGCAATATTCAGAGAGCTTATCAATCATGGCCTGCAACATCTCGGGGGACTCTGCTAGTAGCGCCATATCATCTGCGTACATTAATGCCTTGGTAGTGGAGCCATTTATGTTAACGCCTCCTGGAAGATAGCTGGTAACGTCATACAGGGAAAACAGAAGTGGGCTAAGGAGGCATCCTTGCTTTACTCCGGTGTTATTTGGAAATTTGTGCGAAAGCTCTCGTCCATCCCAAACAGCAAAAGTGTTTTCTTCGTACAGGCTTGAAACCATATTTATGAAACGTGTAGATACTCCCAAGAGGCTTAGCTTTAGCAGTAAACTTCTACGGTTGACGTTATCGAAGGCTGCCTTGAAATCTATAAAACAGATATACAGTTTTCGTTTCGCAGAGAGGTAGGATTTTGCAATCGCGGTGAGCACAAATACGCTATCGACTGTTGAATATCCTCGTCGAAATCCGAATTGAAACTCGCTAAGGACATTATGTTCAGCTACCCAGTCCGTAAGTAGTCTTAGCAAAATTGAGGCAAACAACTTCATGGCTGCATTTATGCAGGATATACCCCTGTAGTTGGAAGCTGATGTAGGGTCTCCTTTCTTGTAGATTGGGAAAATTATGCTTTCCCTAAAGCTATTTGGAGAGCTGGCTGTTCGCAGGATCCGATTATAAGCCCGAGTCATCATGTCGATGTAGATTGGGGTGGCATTCTTAAAGAATTCGACAGGGATTCGGTCAAGTCCTGGGGCTTTGTTACAGTTCGCCGTCTTAATGGCCAGACACACTTCCGAAAATGAAATGCACGCATCGAGGACTTCCACTGTAGTGAACGGGAGCGCATATTCAAATTAGGCTGGAGGGTTACTGACAAATAATGTCATTTTGAAGTGTTCAGCGAGACTAGAAGCATCTGCTTGTATCGGATTTTTCGAAGTACTTCCGTTTAGCTTTCGTGCTAGTGCCCAAAACTCCTTGCTGCTGTTGACCATGGCTATTTCAAATTCTAATTGCTGATAGTAGTGCTGCTGCTTGATTTGGCATAGGTTCTTAAATGCGTTATTTGCTTGATGATAGTTGGTCCTAGTGTCTGGTGTGTTTTCCATCCTAGCTAGCTGAAGTAGATCAAACGAAAGTTTACGGGCAGCATTGCAGTCCGCATCAAACCAGGGCTGCGAAAATGATATAGGAGGTGACCTTTGCATGCAGGCGGCAGCTTTAGAAATGCTTCGAGTAATTTGGTCGATGTCAGGCTCTGCTTGATCCACAGAGGAGAGTAAACTGTTTAGCTTAGAGGCATACGCACCTGCCAATCTTTCGCGCCATTTAAGCTTAGGTAGAAGATGACTCTTTTTTCCGTGCGAGAGCAGCTCACCACTCGACTCAATACATACTTCTATTGGCATGTGGTCAGAAAATATTTCGCCTTTCACTGCTACGTCAGTAACAATATCATGCCATTTGCCACGCACCATGCAATAGTCGATTACTGAGCTTGACTGGTGTCTAAGAAAGGTAAGATGTCCTTCAGCATCACCCTTTGTTCTACCATTTAGCGTTAGAAGATCCATAGTCTCGCACATTTCAATCATTTTTATGCCTCTATTATTTACAGTCTTGTCTTTTGAATTTCTGGGTGTGCACGCATAACCCTTGGCCGTATCAACACCTTCTGAGAATCCTTGCAGAGTCCCGATTCGCGCGTTAAAGTCTCCCGTGACTGGGATCTTTTCATTTTCGATTTCCATGCAGAGGTCATAAAGTTCTTCGAAATCTGCATTCCAATTGTTGCAATTAAGATAGACCGGTATAATGTGAAAGGCATCGTTGGATATTTCGCATCTTAATACTGTTGAGGATCCTATATTAGTGTAGTTCATACGGTAGACGTTGGCAGTGATTTTCTTTATACGATAAAGGCGGCCACCACTAGCACGACCTCTATTTGCCGAACGTCGAGCTGGAGTCCAATGGATGTTAAAATCAGCAAAGTAATTTTCGTAATCGGAAAAGTTTTGGTCAACAAAGGTTTCAAAAAGTAGGACAACATCGAACGAATTTATAAAATCAAAAAATTTTTTGTTTATCAGTTTACTGCGGAGTCCAGCGATATTGTAAGATAAGATCTTAAAACTATTTTTTATTCGGTTGATAGCACTCCAGAACAATGCCGTAGAATCCTGAATGTATTCGAAAATAAGGAATACTGTTCAGCAGCTTTCATAGACGTTTGACAGGCGCTCGATCGTGTTTGGCATCTAAGCTTGCTATACAAACTCAATAGAATGCTCCCGGCAACGTACTATCTGCTGCTCAAGTCATAATTTAATTACGTCAGACTGACAATAAAAAACGAGAAGGCCAAGCTAACTTCGTCTTTGCCGAAGTTTTTATACCCTTGCAAATGTTTTAATATATCATAGTTTACGAACGTTAGCATTAAAACAAACAATTTTTCTAAATAAAATCCACCTTTCGACCGATAGTTTCTATGGCAGCTATAAGATATAGTCATCCGATTTTGACCAAAACTTCCAAATCTGTGTAAAAGCGTGTAAAACTAATAATTGCTGAAGCGGGAGGCGTTTACATTAAAAACAAAAAGTTTTTCTCACAAAGACCCACTTTTCAACCGATAGTTCCTATGGCAGCTATAAGATATAGTCATCCGATCCGGTCGGTTTCGACTCTGTGCAAAGTTTCAGCTCGATAGCTTTAAAACTGAGAGACTAGTTTGCGTAGAAACGGACAGACAGACGGACAGACAGACGGACGGACAAAGCTCAATCGACTCAGCTCGCCGCCCTGATCAAGAATATATATAGTTTATAGGGTCGGAAATGAATATTTCTATGCGTTGCAAACTTCTGGGCAAAATTATAATACCCTTTGCAAGGGTATAATGAAGATGCTTATTGCCGTAGAATTTTTGCAAAAGTTAGCTTCACAAGAAAAAAATAGTTTTCATCTGATAGTCCAATGATTCAATTAAGCACAGGTTCCAAGGCAACTGGGGTTTTATTGATTATTTTCATGCTCTTATCCGATAGTCAAAGACGCAAAAAGTGGATGTCGATATTTTGAAAGTGTTTAAAATGATATTTGTATATAAATATACACCTTAAAATGAGCACGGTTGTAAGTTTTGATTTGTACTGACTCACTCTGGCGAGTGAGTTCTCTTTTATTTAGAATTATTTCTTATTTCTATTCTTATCTAACAATGTGTTTGTAAAGCACAAAGATGTGTATTTAAGATCCGCGTGGGTCACAAGGGATGATTCCCACGTGATACGAGTCAAGTCGACCCTTTCAAGTGGTGTCTCGGCTGCGGCATGTATTTACGACCTTTGACACTGATTGTGTCTCGAAGTCTCGCCTATCCTGTGGCGAGCGATCCTCGTCAGTGTAGCTGTTAATATTAATGCCATTACAAAAAGTGACATATTTATGACATAGGCTGAGTTAACTAAATATGAGTTTAAAACTACGTGTGGGCCGAGTTGAACATCATGTTAAAGTTTTAACAATATTTGAAAAATAGAGGCCAACTTACTTCGGCTCGACCGAAGTTTATATACCCTTGGAGGTTGATAAGTGCCTGACAGTTTGTATGGCAGCTATAGTGGTCCAATTTCGACAAATCTTGTTGAAATTATGTAAAATCATTGAAAACTTATAAATACGAGCGTTGGGAGCGATAACATTGAAAACAAAAAAGTTTTTCCCACTAAGACTTTTTTCAGACCTAACTTTTGTATGGCAGCTATACTATATAGTTGTCCGATTTCAAAATGGCTTGGTGAAATTATGTGAAATCACTAAAAACTTATAAATACGAGCGTTGGGAGCGATAACATTGAAAACAAAAAAGTTTTTCTCACTAAAACTAGTTTTTCAACCGATTGTTCCTATGGCAGCTATATGCTATAGTTATCCGATCCGGCCGGTTCCGACAAATGTGCAGCGTATTTATACCAAAAGACTTCGTGCAAAGTTTGGTTACGATAGCTTTAAAACTGACGGAGGAGATAGCATAGAAACAGACGGGCGGACGGACGGACAGACGGACAGACGGACGGACAGACGGACAGACGGACATGGCTATATCAACTCAGCTCGTCCTGCTGATCAAGAATATCTATACTTTATGTGGTCGGAGATGCTTCCTTCTATTTGTTACAAACATCCGGACAATTTTAATATACCCTCTCCAAAGCTATAATAATTTTGCAAAAATATTGATATATTACAATTATTTTACACCTGAGCTTATTAAAACCACTCACTTTAAGTCAGAAAAAACTGTCACAGCGCTATCTGAAAAAAACTCGATTTTTGTCTATTTTCAAAAAAAAATTCATGAAAAGTCCATATGAAAAATTGAATGAATTGTGGCCAGAGCTTGCAAAGCAAATTATAACACAACTAAATTTAGCATTCGTATGGCAGCTATATGATATAGTCATCCGATCCGCATGAAGTTGACATTTTTTAAAAGCTTGATAAATATAACGCCTTCTTGCCAAGTTTCAATCAAAAAGCTTTAAAACTGACGTCATGGCAAAGCTCTTTTCAAGGGCATCTTATTATTTGTTTATAACTTCAAAAATTCATAACTCTCAACTATAAAAGTCTCCATCTTTTTGAAAACACCAAAATTTAAGTTATATTGTTAATTGTTTATCCTTAGAAGCTATATCATGGTGGTTAACACTGAGAAAAAATTATAAATAATTTTTAGCAACCATTACTTAATATTATTAAATAATTTAAAAATCTATAAAATTATAATTTGAGTAGATCTATTAAAATACTTTTCGCCAATATCAACTTGAGACAACTGTCCGATAAACCAAACCTGAGATATCACGTTTTTAAAAAACCCTTTTTTTCCATTTTTTCGATTTTTGAAATTATTTATAAAATTAACAAAAAATTTTTGTGCAAAACAGCAAATTACGTTTTGGTGGGCATGTCGAGATCTAATTTCGGATTTTTTTTTATTAAAATGAAAAATAAAAAATTTTTTTACTGTTTGGTTTGTTCTATTCTCTTTAGTCGAACATTGTTTTCGCTAAAACGAGAAATTTTAGAGTAAATAAATTATATCGGCTGGTTCTTGAATTTGAATGGTAACATATTGTCGCCCAGATCGATATCGATTATTAATCGGCTTTTAATCGATAATTATCAAAGACTATCCTACACAATGCTCAGACTGACTAAGCCGCTCAGAAACTAGAGCTGCGGCCGCATCTAAAGAAGGCAGAATGGCACGCAAAGCAAAGAGAGCTGCTGCTGAAAACAGCTGACATCGCCGACTAATATTTGTAAGTAAAGAATTGCCAATATTCTGGAACTGCGTTTTTCATTTTTGATTTTTTTTTTTTTTTGCCCAAAAAAGTTAGTTCAAACTTTAAACGCGTTTATCCCGAAACCACGTTTTTCGAACTGGCGGTCATGATTTCTCCAGTTACACTGTTCCGATTTTGATGATTAAAACTGAAATCGACGCAGAATTGTCACCATTCTGGTCTGAACCTTAATCATAATTAAAAAAAAAAATTACTATTTTTTTTTACACTAAAGGCCTGTTCTCAGAAGCGCGAAAAATTTAGCACGCTAAATTCCACTTTATTTATTTAGCATCCACAATAAATTTTTAGTGTGCCCATAAATAAGCCAATGAGGCCAAATACAGAAACGGCCACACAGGTGGTCAGCTGTTTTTTTTTGTTTACAAAACAAATTTAAATGTTGTATTTTGCCAAAATAAAAGGAAGACATTTAAGTTTGACGTTTGAGACACATTTGTGACTTCGAGCAGGTGCATATTGAGGAAGAGGCCTACAATTGTACAGATATTGGGCGGTGATCCGCTTTGCAGTCCTGCAATCGTCTCAAGGGGGCCGAGCATGTCATCAACAAGGTCAATTTATTTGAGATGTCGGACATAGAGAATTTTTGTTTTTTTTCCAACTCCATATTCAGATGGTCCGCATTGGGTTCATTTTTGACCTCCAACAAGGAGATGCCGGCCGTGGTCTACACAGTTTTCGCTATGGTGGTGGTAAAAATGATGACCGGGTTGGGTATGGTTATCACCTGCTGATTTCCTCCGAATTCGGACGCAACCGTCCGTGCCAACCGACTGAGGCGTCTCCAAGCGTAGGACGTTGGCATTGGAGACTGTTTTCAGTACGTCCCTTCAGTGTCGATGTCGTCATTTTGTTGGGCTAATTTGTGGCCTTAGCTTGGGGCTTCCCCTCGTCTAAAACTTTCAATCCGTTTCCTTTTGCGCTCAGGTGATTTTTCCTCCATGATCAATTTATCTTGTCAAAATAAAGAGCTACAGCTTTCCGCAAGTCAAATCAGCTGTTCTTTTAATCCACTCACGACCCACACCGCAATCGATACGATAACTATCGATAGGCCAACTGAGCATTTATTTGGCGTGTCTCAGAACACAGAAAATAAATTTAGCCGCGGAAACTTTCCGCCACTGTTTTCATACCCTGTACCCATTGAAAATGGGTAAAAGGGGATCATGAAGTTGTGCAAATGTATGTAACAGGGAGAAGGAAACATTTCCGACCCTATAAAGTATATATATTCTTGATCAGCATCAACAGCCGAGTCGATTTAGCCATGTCCGTCCGTCCGTCCGTCCGTCTGTCCGTCTGTCCGTATGAAAATGCAAAATTCCCCCCCTCCCTCCTTAAACCGCAAAAAACTGTCAGAGCCACAATTTTAAAGTTACAACATCGGCGCTTAATATATATTATCTTAGGCCTATAATCTATCTATTCTGAAAAGCACATTGAGATCTGAGCAAAAACACAGAAGTTATTCACGAAAGAATTTTTGCACCCCCCAAATCACAACATTTTTTTTTCTTTGATTACTTCAATCTAATTATAACATTAAAAAAAAACAAAATTTGAAAAACTCTTTGCGTTTTCAAATAAGAATTTTTTTAAAAAAGGTCCATAAAACAGCCTCGACATGGAGAATACCTCCTTAAAAGCACACCCCCAGCTCATTATTGTCCGACAAAAACAACGTTAGGGCCAGTTTTTTCTTTTTCAGTTTGACTAGAGCTTTTAAATCGGTTGAAGAGCAAAAAAGTTTTGGGAGTTTAAGTGAAGGCATCTTATGGAAAAATCGAACTGATCGATTTTCGATAATATCTTGATAACGCATCGATAGAATTTTTTTATATGACGATTTTCGTGCTCAGCGGACCAATTTACATTAGAAAAAGTTGGTTTCGTTCAATGGAGAAAAATCGACTCTCATTTTGTCGAGCAGTGTAATAGAAGAACGTTTATGGGAAGAAACAAAAGATTTCAGAGCCATTGCTCGAAATGAAAAGCAAGAGGAATAAAAATCACTTTGTAGAAATTGAAGGTCCTGTACTTTTTATGAAGTTTAATACATTGTCTGCAGCAACAAAGAGATGATCGGACTACGTTATATTCAAATGTTTTTAGATCGAGCTCTCTTAAAGAACTCTGAATGCATAAATCTTAAGGAGTTAGTAAGCGCTCGCACGTTCTGTAGGTTGAGTTCCATCGCGTCACACAGTCTAGCACTAGTTTTTCTCAATTTTACTAAAAGCAAAGGAATTTTTAGAGTCCTCCAGGAAATCTATTGACTCTCGACTGGCCACTTACTTAAAACAAAACAAGTAAGAAAGTCGGTCAAGCCCGACTATAACATACTCTGTACCTGGAGTAGAAGCTGAATGCAATGCTGGTGCTGCGCTCATCTCTAAGTCTTTCTCTCTTTCTCTCACTCTCACTCTCTCTCTCTCTCTCTCTCTCTCTCTTTAAGATTGTGCGGTGTTAGTTGTAATAGGGTGGGAGGGGGTGGGGGAGGGTGACGTACTTTTTTGCTCATAACTTGAGAACCGCTCATCTTTATCATTTCTTCGGCAAATCGATACATTTTGCTAATTACTAACTATCTCTAGAAGGTACGAATCGTCTAACTTCAAAACTGTAGAAGATATACCGTTTTTTCCAAATTGCGAGGGCGGAAGGGGGCGTGGCAAAAATTGAAAATAAACTTGATCTGCCTGCAGCTATAAGAAACATTTGTTCCATACATGTCAAACCTCTATCTCTTACCATCTCCGAGATCTGTTTGTTAATACGGACGGACGGACAGACGGACAGACGGACATGGCTATATCGACTCGGCTGTTGATGCTGATCAAGAATATATATACTTTATAGGGTCGGAGATGATTCCTTCTCCCTGTTACATACTTTTGCACAAACTTAATATACTCTATGTACCTTCGGTATAGAGTATAAAAATCTCGAAAATAAGTGTGACCATTACTTTATATTTCGACAACAACTGATCGATAGACAAATTTAAATATAAATTCATACTGGATTCTTAACACCAATATAAATGCCTTACCCCAAACCGAAATCCATTATATTTTATACATAAGTGAGCGTCCACAATCCGCTCAAACGATAAAAATTGAAAAACTTTCCGGGATGTGTAGGGCAAATTTGAACATTTTACCTTCAAGTATAACATAGTTTCATATCAAACAAGTAAGAGCGTTGCAGTTGAGTGGCCCGACTTAGAAATACCTTACACTCACACACACCATACGCACACATACACCCACATGCGCATGCGCACACTGACTTCAAAATAGGCACCGCGATCCCGCCCTCCCTATCACAATCAAAATTATTTCGTGCATGACTTTAATGTTTTTGCCCGATTAGATGTTTTTGCTAGATTATTTTAAAACCTGTCTACATTGATAGTTCAAATCCAAATTAAGGAGAAATTGGAACTTGTTAAGCCTTGTCGAGGCCATCAAACCTTAAAGTATCTGATTTTAAATTTATTATTATAAAATAGGATGATAAAATGTACTGATTTTTTTAAGCAATGTTGTGTAAAGAAGTAGAAAAAAAAGTATATTTTTCATATAAGTCAGGTACGGTCTAATGTACATTAATTTGTATGTTGCTATTGGATTGCTTTATGAACTTGGAAATGCTATTTTATTTCAGAACTCACATATTTTTAGAGATACTTTAGACATTATTTAAAACAAAAATATTAGGTTATGCATAGGGCCACAAGCCGAGCTACAGCTTACGCCGAATCTGAAGAGAATATATTTCAAGGCTAATAGCCTTATATAATGCTCCACAATTGTTCTAAGTTTCACCCTTCTATTTCAACTAAGCACTCATAATTTCACTGCCCTAAGAGCATTTAAACTTCGTTTTACGTGTTATTTTTGTTTTGTGTAGGCTTCGTTTTTTTTGGCTGCTAATGACAAAGCGCGAACAAGAACAAAACACTTGACTTGTCAATTTTGACATATAAATGGCACAACAAATCTCTGGATATTGTTTAAAATGGCACACACACACACACACACACACAAAGAGATACCGCTGACTGGCCTAGCTTTATCTTGGCTAATAAGGCAAGAGAAAGTGAGACTGCGAGAGAGTGGAAGAGAGAGAGAGAGAGCTAAAGTATATTTTCTATAACAGAGAGTTTGGCAATTGAAACTCCAATTTGTTGTCATCAACAATCAGTGGGCATTATCAGAGCATATGTCTTTTGGCCACATGGTGAAGCAGAAGGACGCTTTGTGGGTTGATGTTGGTGGTTGCTTATACCAGCACATGCGCAGTACAAACACCGCAAACGCTTACACACACACACACAGCCACACTTCGATGGGTGTTTTGTGAATTAAAAGCAGACAACACTTCAGTTAATGAAGCAAATGTTTCATACTTTTCATTCTTTTCTTCAATGATATTTCGTTCTTTTTTCCTGTTCGGTGCCTCCCCTCCCCCCTTTGCTTTTACAGCAACAGCCATAACAGCAAGAACTTTTCGAAATCTCATGGCAAAGTTTTTTGACAGGCCGGCTGCAGGGGGTGTATAGCAATTTCACACATTTACGCACACAGGAACACGAACACACACAGACATATCTGTACATGCAGACGAGGCGGCGTATGCGTAATGCAGCTTACTGCACTTTTCCATTTTTATTGCATACTTTTGAGCGCTTCCCTGCATATGTTTCATTTCATTCAGCCAGCCAGGCAGACAGCCAGCGCGTGTGACATTGACAGACAAATAACACAGAAGTCGCAGAAGTGACACACAAAGTTTTCCAATAAAAAAAAAAATAACAAGTTGTTTTTTAATAGAAACTTTATGTTTTTACCTTCCTTTTTGCTGTCAGCTTATTGTTATCGTTAGCTGAACTGATTGGAATGGAAATTTAAGAGCACAGTTGAAGCAGTTTCAGCTGCTGGAAAATTATTGAATTTCCACCACTTTAAGTCTTTAGCAGAAAATACCGGAAAATGAAAAGTCCTCTATGACTTTGCTCAAGTCGAATTCAAATCGTTCACGACATATGAAAGATTTAATTGTCTTTTAATCTAAAATTTTTTTGTTAAAACATTTACATTTGTCTACAGTTTGCGAGGGTTAAAGTCCGCAAAGTCCGTAAGAGACTTTGCACCATAAATTTTCCCTTTTCTGTTTTCCATTCAAGTCAGAAACCGTTGACTACTTAGATCCTTGTATTGATATTATTTACGGATAATGTATACCTTTAGAGCACGTTTTTTTCTGAAATTAAATGTTCTATTAGGGGCTTATAAACATCCTGTCACACTTTCAAGCAGATCCGAAAATACATTTTCAAAAATAAACGAAATTAAATTTATTTTCCCGATCCTTATATAACAAATTTTTTCATTTATTTAGAAATTCTAAGTTTTTTTATACCCTTGGAGAGGGTATATTAAAATTGTCCGGATGTTAGTAACGCACAGAAGGAAGCATACTGCTGCAGATATCGAGCTGAAACTTGGTATGTGTATATTTCATAAATATAACATTTTAGATATTAAAACCAAATTTTGGGTTAATTTGACCATGCCTACCCCAACCGCCCCTATGTGGCAACATTGCGTATACGTGATCTTTAAACAAAGTTTTGATAACTGTGAATAAGCTAAAATTAAAATTGGAAATTTTTGGAGACGCACTTTGACACAAATTTCTTAAGAACTATTTAGCCGATTTTGATAATTTTTTTTCGGTGAAAGCTTACACCCAAATGCAACCAGTCCATGTTTGAAATCAGAACCACTCTTTCCCAAAATGGTTGGAAAAATTTATAGAGTAACTGTTGACCGATTTTCAAATTTCTTTTTATTTACTCCTAATACCCAACATTCTGGTTTTCTTTTTCTTTTTGATCGGTAAAAAAATAACGGAGCTAGGTCCAATAGATTGAGAAAACAAAGTCGATTTTCGAAAATTTGACTTTGAAGCCCCATAACTCCGCTATTTATTGACCGATCCAAAATATCCTAGTTCACACTAGAATTACATCAATTCTTAAAAAAAAACTCAGTTTTCATTTTCACTTTCAGACAATGCGTCTGGACCTATGTTTAAAACTTTTGTTTAACTTTGAACAGGAATGCAACAAAAACCGCAAGAACAACGACAACAACAAAAACTTCAAAATTTAATTTACCCGATTACCTATCGAATGAAAAACGAGAAAGGCAAAACAAGCTTGAAAAAGCTTGTCTTGACGGTAAGCGACTTTGACCAAACTTCGCAGATCAGCTTAAGGCCCTCTTCTGGTCTAGAGGGCTAAATTGTACATGGTTTTTTAAAGTTTGCGGATAAAAATCGGGAAGGGATTTTAGAATTCTGTTTTTTGTATTTGGTTGTACAATTCATTATAAAAAATACAAAATTAAAAATTTGTGAATTCGAGGGCTGTTCAAAAAGTTATCGGGATCCAAAGTAGGCTCTTCCAAAAAAAGATGCGTCGATGGTACCCACGTTTCCGGAATGTACAATTATTAGAAAGCAAAACGTAAGATGGGAGATTGGTAAGTATGAATGCCGTTATCGTCCGTAGCAGAATTGTGAAAATAAAATTGAATTTGAAAAAATGGCGGCCTTTTAAAAACGAAAAATCGATTTTTGACTTTATGTGGTCGGAGATGATTCCTTCTATTTGAAAATAACCGCTGAGATATATTTCGGTAAGTATTTTGGCGTCAAGGTGTCTTAGGACAGAGACGATGGTCACATTGGACATAGATAACTGACGAGACGAAAAGTGGAACGCAGTAGAGAGTGGAGAATGTACGACGATTAAGTGGTGACCGAATTTCCACACCTTCCTTTCCATCTTCCATCGCTCTCTTTTTCCCCTCTCTCCTCATTCTAAAACATTAAGCAGCTGTCATCAGTCTCAGAGAGCCATGGCATATTTGTAATGCAAACATACTTAATTTGTGTGAGTGTGTTACCTCTCATGTTCACTCTCTCTCTCGCGCTCTTGGCAAAACAGCTTGTCATGTTTTGTGCTCCATACACATTTCTTTGGCGTTTTTACCTATTTCGCGGTGAAATTTTCCAAATTTTCTTTCTTAGTGCGCACCTACATAACTAAACGAAGGTCTATGCCAAATCTTAGATCTGTATTATAAGCAGTTTTGGCTGTGGGTTGACAGATTTATAAGTATAGATTGAGAGAGCTTGTGATTTTGAAAATAAGTCCTCATAATAAGAGTGAGCAAAGCATATAAAAGGCCGGCACCAGCGCTTAGAAAGCGACTTGATTACCAAAGCTCGAGGCGCAAAGAAAAGCCAGCAGAAGTTCTCAGCATCGTAGTTAGCAAGTGGTGATGGAAGTACTTGTCTTGGAGTTCTAATACTCTAAGGAGCTGTCTCTAAACCTTGGAGAGCCAATCCTCCCCAAATCTATAATACTCCACGGAGCAGGTGTTTCTTTACCCCTCCCTTTATCTAAGATATTCAGTCATACTCGGATTAAGAATTCCCGACATCTCACTGACTTCCCTCCCGCAGAACAGAGCAGCCTAACTCCTAGTTAGCTAGAGTTAATATTACAACATAGAATATCCTGAAATAAAACCCAAAAGAGAACGCATTGAAACCTCGGATTGTTGTTTAGGGAAATTATATGCAGCAAGCACGACTATAAGAAATCATAAATTTCTGTAACCCTGAACTCGGCGACTACCCAGTAGACTGGCCCTTATAAATAGATTTCAAAATACCGGGCGGAAAAAGATTCGTTATGGTCCCAATAGATATAATAAAAAGTTTGGCTGCGATCGGACTATATTTAGTGGACGCGCTCTCGCCCCAAAAACCATTAATTTTAAATATACTGTCAATATATGGGATGAGATTCGGACTAAATCTCTAAATTTTAAAGAAAAAATGTTAAGTGGTTTTTCTCTTTAAATCCTTTAAGGGGAATACCATAGCAACATTTTACATATTTTTTTTGGATATTTCGAGCGTAAACTTGGTCAGAGTCATAACAAATCGGCAAATTTTTCAAAAAAAAATGTTTTTTATATTAGGACCAAAACGATAGATTTGCCGCCCGGGCAAAAGCAAAAATCAAAATCTCATATATTTTAAAAAATTTTCGAAAAAACTACCAAAAAACATTTTTGAAAAATTGGCCCTTTTGATATGATTCTGGCCAAGCTTACGCTCAAAATACGACACATTTATATTTAAAATGTTGCTATGATATTCCCCTAAAAGGATATAAAAAGAATTAACACATACAAGTTTTTTTGAAATGTTTAGAGATTACATTCGGAACTCATCCCCTCTCATTTTCCATATGTTTCAAATGTTCGATTTTGAGGGCGAGCGCGCGTCCACTAAATGAAGTCCGATCGCCGCCAAATTTTTATACCCGTTACTCGTAGAGTAAAAAGGGTAAACTAAAGTCGTGCAAATGTATGTAACAGGCAGAAGGAATAATTTCCGACCATATAAAGTATATATATTCTTGATCAGCATCAACAGCCGAGTCGATATAGCCATGTCCGTCTGTCCGTCCGTCCGTCTGTCCGTCTGTCTGTATGAACACCTAGATCTCAGAGATGGTAAGAGATAGAGGTTTGACATGTATGGGACAAATGCTTCTTTTTTCTGCACGCAGATCAAGTTTGTTTCAAATTTTGGCTACGCCCCCTCCCGCCCCCGCAATTTTGAAAAAAACGTTATATATCCTACATTTTTAAAGAAAGACGATTTGTACCTGCTAGAGACAGTTAGTAATTAGCAAAATGAATCGATTTGCCGAAGAAATGATGAAGATCGGATGAACGGCTCTCAAGTTATGAGCAAAGAAGTGAACCAAGCCCCCCCGCTACCCACCCTAAAAAAAATGTTGCATACTTTTCTGATGGTTACCCTAAGGAACACAGGAACACTGTTAAACATGTTTTTTCATGAGTAACGGGTATATCGAAGTCGGTTAGAGTCGACTTTAACTTACGCTCTCGTTTTTTATATCTATTGGGACCAAAACGAATCTTTTTCCGCCCGGTATTTTGAAATCAAAAAAAAAAGGTAATATAAGGGCCAGTCTACTACCCAGGCGTTATCAAATCCTCGTGAGTGTGTCTGGACAGTTTTTTGTATTTTGAATAAAAGCTTTTCAGCAAGAATATAACCAAATCAATAATTTCCTGACACGATATATTAACTTTCGATTTGGTAAGTTTTTATATTTGATAAGAATTATTGACAAATCGATTTCCCCGGTGCGTATATCTGAGCTTTTGATATCTCCTTTGCATTGAGACGAGTTAAAAAACAAGCCAGGGAGAAGTTTCGTTCCGAAGATTTGAACCAGTGGTCGGCAAAACACACATGCTCATTTAGACAATACGTGTGTGTGTTTAGTCGCGCTAGAGCGCTCTCAGTTAGCACTTGTTTGTGGTTGCAAAAGAGAGTGGTGTAAGCTCGTATACTGTCGGTGCATCGACGTGCCGGACCCTGATTTAAGCCCATCGTTCTTTTCGCGAACCGAGAGATCTAGAGATTTGTTTGGAACCTTCTTATACATTATTCAATACTGTTAGTTTTCATAAAGACCTCTAATGACAAACCCTTTCTCTGGGTGTGAGGCGAAGAGAGATTAAGAGAGACATTCCGCAAGCATTTTTCTTTGAAACTAAAGTCATTTTTAAACTTCAACCGCTTTGACTTTCCCACAGTCAATATTTTGCTGGTCCAACGCCGTTTGGTTATGCTACATACATACATACAATCGCACATCCTTACAAACGAACATGCGTTATTTGCGCCTGCCACCATTTACAATTAAATGGTTTCTCCTTCCCTTTCAGTCAATCGTGTTTTGTTGTTTATTGTGATGAATGCGTGAACTATTTGGCAACCGTTACTCTAACTGCCACCGCGCCCCGGCTCCTCATCATCGTGCTTCAGTCCTTTTTCAAACATTTGCCATTTCTCATTTGCATTTGACTTCGTCGTCGCGACTTTTATATTCGGCATTTTGTTGCTATCGTTTTTAATTAAACATTGCCGTTTTGGGCCACTCACACACACACACACAGACACATTCACATAAACGCACATCTGCTTGGTTGTCTGTAAGTGGAACAAAAACAACGAACACTTTTGAAAATACTTCATTTCGCTTCAGTTTTTCTTGCTTTTTTTGTTATACATACATACATATGGACAATACATAAAACACCACCCCCCACCCACCAACCTGAGTGATGTTTATGCAAGTGTATATGTATGTGTGTATGTGGATGAGTTCTGTTGTCTTTGGCCTTGCCCGTCACACTTTGAAGTTGAACTGACGAGGGAGTGTGTGTGTGTGTGTGCGTGAATAAGCCATAAAAAGAGACCAGTAAAAATCTCCGTTTGTCATTATTGTCATAGAGCTTAAGTCAAAGCTTCTACTTGCATGTTGAACTGCAGGCACCTAAAAATAGGCAACAGTTTTTTGTGTGTTTTGTTCAAGAAAAACAACTTTTATCTGCTTTTATAGTCTCTGAAGATTTTAGTTTCCTTTATAAGCAAATTTGATTAGATCCCATGACAATGAACTGGATATACACAACTGCTCAATTGAATGGGTTCCACAATTAATTAGGTTCCCAAGAAGTGAAATTGCAATCAACCCTTTTCCCAGTTCCACTTCCACAAAAGTTTTTCGAAAGTGAAATTCTCCAACTTTTTCTAAAGTGAAGTGCCATATAAATATCCAATGTTTGTGTTCTTTTTTCAAGTAAATTTAATAGTTTTTTCTCTCCAAATAAAAAAACACATAATAAAGCATTTTAATTTCGTTCAATTTGGTTAAATCTATTAAATCAGTTAAAAAACAAAAAAGTTATGAGAGTTTAAGTGGATGCAACTTTGGGAAAAGTCGAAAAGAACGATTATCGATAACATCTCGATAACCAGTCGAAAGAATTTTTTAAATGACGATTTTCGTGATCAGTGGGCCAATTTACTTTGGGAAAAAATGCTGTCGATCAGTGTAACAGTAAAACAAAAGACTTTCCCGTACTCAAAAGTTTTGCCTTTTGCAAATTTGGCGGTGACATGACATAACCCCCAAAGACTTATCGCCCAAATTAACTTTAGGCGCTTAGTTAGTTTTTCTTTTTTACTTATCGCCCAAATTAGTTTTAGTTTAGTTAAGGCGATAAGTCCGTTTCAAAATACGGTCACAACGCCCAATATAAATTTTGGGGGATGTGGCCGGCCGACAAAATATTGTTGTGAATCGCAGCTTAAATAACAACATTCAACAAAATGTAATTAATAAATTCTCCATAACACCAGAACCAATAACCCGATTTCACTTTTCTATCTTTTAAATGAAAGATGTAAGCTGCCATTATATTTACTTCGTACATTACAATGATATTGGACTTATAGTTACATCTCCATATGAAAATGCAATGATATGGGTTCTTCTGTAATTACTAGGTGGAGTGAAAAACGAGAAGGCCAAGCTAACTTCGTCTTTGCCAAAGTTTTTATACCCTTGCCAATGTTTTAATACATCAGAGTTTACGAACGTCAGCATTAAAACAAACAATTTTTCATAATAAAACCCACTTTTCGACCGATAGTTCCTATGGCAGCTATAGGATATAGTCATCCGATTTTGACCAAAACTTCCAAATCTGTGCAAAAGCGTAAAAAACTAATAATTGCTGAAGCGAGAGGTGTTTACATCAAAAACAAAAAAGTATTTCTTACAAAGACCCACTTTTCGACCGATATTTCCTATGGCAGCTATAAGATATAGTCATCCGATCCGGTTGGTTCCGACATGTTCGCAGTATGCAGTTAAAAGAAGATTCTGTGGAGGGAGTCTGTGTGTTCGTTTGAATGTGAATATGCAATACAAAAGTCTGCTGATGATAAGATGTGGTTATCTTTGAAACAGCGATCGTTGTACAGACATACCAATTGCTATTCCAAATTGTTGTAATTAATCTCTGTTGATTTGTGTTGATTACATTGAATTGTAACTCTCCACCGACCTCAAGCCAGCCAAATGCAAAAACTTTGACAAAAAACAGGTCGCTAAAACCCATATAAGATTCTGCGCAAAGTTTCAGTTCGATAGCTTTAAAACTGAGACGGACAGACAGACGGACAGACGGACATACAGACGGACGGACAAAGCCCAATCGACTCAGCTCGTCGCCCTGATCAAGAATATATAGTTTATAGGGTCGGAAATTAATATTTCTATGCGTTGCAAACTTCTGGGCTAAATTATAATACCCTTTGCAAGGATATAAAAAAAACGCGCCAAAAAAGTTGATAGTATTTCAATTAAGGTGTTAGTAGTCGTCTTTATTTTTAATGGCACCTAAAAAATAGAAAACCATAACAAGTTGAACAAACAAGTAAGAGTGTTGCGGTCGAGTGCCCCGACAGCAAAATTCCCTCTCCCAAGTAAGGTGGTTTCTGTAGCTTTGAACTTCATTTATTTTAAAATTAATTTCAATAAATGGGCAGGCGCTCTTACATATCTTCGGTGTTTTTGCTCGGATCCCATTGTGGTACACAAAATAGATAGATGTCGGGCCTAACTGAATATATATTAAGTCACTAGGTTCAAACTTAAAAATTGTAGCTCTGACAGTTTTTTTGCGGTTAGAAGAAGATGGAGGAGGAATTTGCCAAACCTGGAGCAAACTTGATCTGGGTACGGTGCACATCTTCATACATGCAAAAATTGGAGGCTCTACTTCTAATAGTCTGTGAGATCAACGCGTTTATACATAGAGCGTGGCAGTTTTTCGATGCTAAATGATCGAGGATGTTGAGATTTCCAAATCTGAATCAAACTCGATGTGGCTACAGTATACACCTACATACATGCAAATATTTGTGGCTCTAACTCTTTTAGTGTGTTTCGTGAATAGCTTCGGTGTTTTTGCTCTGATCTCATTGTGCGTTTCAGAATACAAAGATTAAGGGCTTAAGCGACGATGTTGTAACTTTAAATTTTGCAAATCTGAAACAAACTTGATCAGCGTACGGTTGCATGTACATAGCAAAAATGTATCTCTATCTCTTATAGTCTCTGAGATCGACGCATTCATACAGACAGACGGACAGACGGACGGACGGACACACGGACATGGCTAAATCGACTCGGCTGTTCATGCTGATCAAGAATATAAATACTTTATAGGGTCGGAAATGCTTCCTTCTCCCTGTTACATACATTTGCACAAACTTAATATACTCTATGTACCTTTGGTACAGAGTATAAAAAAATGTGTATTTGGTGTTATACAAATTGCACTACTACGAAGATAACAAGGCATTGGTGAAAAAAATTAAAGTGGAGGAACAAACAGTCAAGTTTGAGTATTTTACATGTTTTCAAATTTAATTTATTAATTTTCTTCGTCTATTAGAAGTGAGCGAATAGCCAGCTCAGAATAATATTTTTTCTGATCTGGCATTCCCTCTATTCGACAGAATAAAAGTCGAAGCAAATGAAATTAATTTTTTTAAAAATACAAAATCATTATTTTTTTACAGCACTCAATTGCTCACAGCTCTTGCATTTGTTTATAGATTTTGCTCATCGATATCCTATTTTGCTGTTCCTAATTTTTATTTTTAATTTTTTCTAAGGCAATGAATGAAATTTTCGAGCAAAAAATATAAATAGCGATAACTCCGTTTTCATTTCGGTCATATCGGGCGATAAATCCTTGGGGGTTTTGTTATATCACCAAATTTGGCCTTGAATTATAACAGACCTTATTTTCGAGAGGCTTGCACTCTGTCTTTTAACCTTTATAGTTAAGCGGTAGTGTAAATGCTCCGCTAACAAATGAGTAAAGGGGAATGAGTTTATAATGTTCTTTAAATCGAAAAATTGTTCTTGAAGTGAGATCATCGTACTACAAATAAAGAAACCCGTTATTTCATTGTTTTTGATAACGTTTGTGCTCATCTTGAGTCTTATTTTGTCGGTTTCTTTCATCTGTGTAGCAGGAAAACAGATCATATCATTTAAATACTTCAGTTCAAGGCATAGCTTAGTCTTCCATATTTGAAAAAAAAAGAAATTTTAGCTTTCTTAGCCCATTTTCTAGTACATAGAAAATTCTTAACTGAACTTAAATATAGAACTCGTACCCTTACTCACTAAGATTATACAGTTCTCGAAAGCTTTAACTGCAATTAGCCAGTGAAAGAGCTGCTTTGAGTGAAAACATATTCAATTTAAATAATTATTAGCCGCCCCACGTAGCTCCCATTTAAGCCCATATATGTAGATACATAATTTATTTATAATTCAGTTTGCATTTTCGGGACTCCATCTACACTTCCCCATAAGATATGGCCTACATTAGCGAAAGTTAAGTGACTCTTTAAGAAGCAGCATACGATTTGTGTTGAAAGTGAAAAATAAAGGTTCTCATTGATTTGCCTGTGCGGGTCTCAGGCGCTGGGTAGAAGCAAATGCAGCCTACAGAAGATGCTTTTGGGACTGTCGTTTACATGTGTTGCATAATTGAGGAGCGAACATATACACATACACACGCACGCATAAAGGGCACTTCAAAAGGGCGGCCCCATCAGGCACTTAGGCCAACTCCTTGGGGATGTGCTTACAAGTGGGAGTACCTGTTTTAGTTAGTTCGTTTTTTCATCCTTTTGTGTTTTCCTTTTCAGCTTACATTTATTTTGTGTAACTCACCTTGCCCTGCGATGAGGATATCGTTGAGGCTGACGGTGTGCCCGAGGATTGTGCGCTTAATGTGGATCGGCTGCTGTTCGCTTGCATTGCTCAGCCCAGGGGCGCAAAGGCGACGACCTGGAATCCAAATCCAGATGCAATCAACTTGCTTTCGCGGCCGTTGCCAGCATCAAAGGTGTACCAGATGATGATGCACTTGCTCCGTCTGCAGTTGATTGCCCCAGTACGGAGTAGGAGGCGGCGCTAAGCTTGGTAGCATTTTTATTTGTCGATTCAGCTTAGCCTACACTATGGTGATGAGTGATCAGTATCATCGGGCCCATACTGTACGCAGCTGGAATTTGGGCTTAGACTAGGTGGAAGCGTAGTGGTTTTTTTTGGTGTTTTCTTGCTGCTGGTTGATGCTTATTATCGAGCGCTGGAAGTGCAAACAAAAGTTGAGTGTAAATTGGAATTCATAAGTTTGAGAAACTATAACGAAATTTACAACTAATTTAAGAATATCTATATATGGGGATACTTTTTTCTGGTCACGCTGTAGGCACACATTTCGTTTTCTCGTTCAATGCATTTACAGTTGAGCACGTGGAGCAGTAGGAGGTCATTCTATTTGGGCTTTTACTGAATTGTTTCGATTTACCGGTTGATTCGCTAATGTAAATTACATCATTTTCTTTAGATTTCTTTGTGTATTCTGGCTATTGCAAAGGTAAATTATTAATGTGTAAAAACTTTATGTGCGAGTGGTTAAATTGTCAGTGTCATTGCCCACGCTGCCTTACGATGAATCTCCTAATTCAAACCATTACTTGTAACACATCAATATTTACAAGGATTGTTTTTAAATGACGGCGTTTGGAGGTGAAATTGTATATGCACGAAGGTAATTTTAGCAATACGAACACCTCAAAATACACTAACACAACATACACACTATACATCAAGGTATAACACAAACACTTACACTAACACTTATCAGTACAGTACAGAGTTTCCCTTCATCTATACAGTTCAAGAAGAAGATCAATACACAAATATCTCCAAATATACTTTCTTGGAGATTTACACGATGAAGTAAATCTGCGTTGTGCTATCTTTAATACAACGGAATGAGAAATAGTCTAGCGTTGCAGTATATATTACACGAACACAATAAGCTCATCAATCTGCTTACGACTTGGTTGAAACAGATGCCTTTCTATTCATTGTCATAAAATCGAACAAACGACCTGCGGGAACTCATGAACGACAACACCTTCACTTAGTGGTAACAATTTGAAATCTTACGTCGGCTTTTAGAGTATTGCTGTGCTATACTATACGTATTTTCCCACGTTTGTAAAATGAATTATGGACCGGTGGCATCATTGAACCGTACTTTTTTCAAAGATGCTGTAAATGCAGAGCGCTACCTTACAATGATTAAAATAGAAGTTGTGGTTTCAACAAGACGGTGCCACATGCCACACAGCACTCGAAACAATGACCCAATAGAGAGGCGAGTTCGGGGAACAAATTATTTCACGTTTGGCCGACTAAACTGTGCGATATAACGCCATAAGACTATTTATTGTAAGGCTATGTTAAGGCTCATGTCTATAGCGACAGTTGACGCTCTGGAAGCCAATATTGAAGAATTTTTTCGCAACATTCCGGCTGATATTTTGGAGAGAGTATGCCAAAATTGTATGAAAGCGCAGCGTATGAAACATTTGAGGCGCAGTCGCGTTCAAAATTTACATGAAGTTATCCTTAAACATTAAATTGTATTGGTCGTTCTATCTATTCTATTATATTACATACAGTTTTTGGAATTTTATGTATTATATTTTAGTCAAATCCGAAAGCTGATAAAAAATTACCTTACTTTGCATGAAATACAAGTATAGTACAAATAGTATACAAACAGTTTAGTATTTTCACAAAACAGTTGAATGGTGTCAATCAAGGTTTTCCAAAGCATTGGAAAGGTTGGACAAGGACAATGTTGCTGATCATCCAAGAAACATCGCCAGACCTCTCAGGATAAGAGGAATCCGTGCTAGAAACAGACTCTTAAGTATCCATCCCACTGACCTTGTAAATCGGCTAATTTAGGATAACAAATCACGTTAAAAAATTAGCTAACACACAAATACAAATCCTCCAAAAATACACGCACTATAAAAATACTAGAAGCCTAGATGTTAAAACCCCAACAACAAAAGCACTAACCGAAAACATAACTAATCACAACAATTGTCGAATGAATACAACACTACATAAACTGTAGTGTAGCTCTTTGAACACTATGTTTGTATTTAATCTATTTGTAAAATAGGTCATTCTTTTTTAATATTTTAGACAGATTCGAATTTACGGTTGACTAAAATAAATTAAACTGGGAAAAGAGGATTAAGTAAGGCGACCCGTCGTAAGGGACACAACCAAATTTTCAGGTTGCGCGGAAATTACTTTCTTTCTATTCTTTTCTGATCCTTTATTTTTCGGCGTGAAGTTTATTATGTATATATTACGCTAAGAAATCAGAAGGGCAGAAACACATTGCCCCTATTATGCTTCTAAGAAGTAATCCTTAATTTACCTGCTTTGTAACTAATTTTATAATTTTTATCTTTTATTTCAATCATCTTATGAATATGTGATGTGATTTTGTATGGCAAACACAATTATTTATGCACACATACATGTGTATAGCTTGCTCACCCACTTTGTTTAGTCTCACCACCGGCCCATACCGGTACGTAGCGGTACACCGAAATAAAATCTAGTACGGAAACGAATACCGAAATAACGATATTTTTATACCCGTTACTCGTAGAGTAAAAAGGGTATACTAAAGTCGTTCAAATGTATGTAACAGCCAGAAGGAATCATTTCCGACCATATAAAGTATATATATTCTTGATCAGCATCAACAGCCGAGTCGATATAGACATGTCCGTCTGTCCGTCCGTCCGTCTGTCCGTCTGTCTGTATGAACACCTAGATCTCAGAGATGGTAAGAGATAGAGCTTTGACATGTATGGGACAAATGCTTCTTTTATCTGCACGCAGATCAAGTTTGTTTCGGCCACGCCCCCTCCCGCCCTCGCAATTTGGAAAAAACGATATATCTCCTATAGTTTTGAAGATAGACGATTCGTACTTTTTGGAGATATTTAGTAATTATCAAAATGAATCGATTCGCCGAAGCATCGATGAATTCTTGATAATGTTCAATATGTTGCTTTAAATTGTGTTGTTTCGTGTTGTCCCTAAACAGAGATAATTTAACCAAAGTGCAAGTCTTCTGTGGAGCAAAACTATGTATGTATAATGTATATCAAAATAAAGTAGAAAGTGTGTATTTAAAGATTATAATTATCCTGATTGCGGCTTTTTGCGGCTTTTGCTGTGCTTTGAACTTGAAAATGAGCTTAAACTCTGTTATCCAACGCTGCTGGACGTATGGATGGCAACTCTATCGCTTTTAAGAACCAGATATTTGGCCAACTAAAGGAATGTACGGTTGAAATTTGACTATAAATTACTAAAAACTAATTTTTAATTTAAATTGTAACTTTTTATTCACAGTTCTCAAAACTTTGATTTTAGATCACGTATACGCAATGTTGCCATATAAGGGCGGTCGGCGTAGGCGTGGTCAAATTAACTTAACATATTGTTTAAATGTTAAAGGTGTTATATTTATCAAAAGTACCAAGTTTCAACTCGATATCTACAACACACGACTTTATGCCAATTATTTGGGAATTCGACCCACTGTGCACTGTTAATCATGTTTTTTTCATGAGTAACGGGTATATCGAAGTCGGTTAAAGCCGACTTTAACTTGCGCTCTCGTTAATATTCTTAACTTGGAGAAAATCCATTTAATCCAAGGACTTTCCGTATTTTGAGCCCAACGCGACTCTTGCGTGATGTGAGAAGAGCAATGTGCTCGTATTGTGAACCATTCTTAACATCCACGCGACATCACGTAATTCATTTGATAGCTGATATAGGTGATTAATATCCCAAATAAAGGATCAAATTTTCTTGATTCAGCTAGTTTAATAATATTAAAGTTAATTGGCCTCTGAAGATTTCAAAAGCTATTTGGGTTTGGGAAGCACATCGGCATCCGTTTTAAGGGTCACAACAGAGAACAATTCAAAAATTATAACAGTACAGTTGTAGTTTAAAACAAAATCTTTGAACATTTTTTAACGTACAATACTTAACACCTCTGTACCACCTATGGTCGAGTTCAATACTAAGCAATCGATTGTTCATTAGGTGTCTGTATATGTGGGCGCAGACTTTTGGTGTCCGCTTTGTAGTTTAGTCTCTTGTCTGTTGTTGTGTCTATGATATGTAACATTTCAAGAGTAAGGTTAGTTATTCTCTAGTTGCAAGATTGTGGTCTTTTGGAACTATAGCCAATAACCGACGCTGGCTATATTCACCGGTAAGTGAAATTATAGAAAAAATGTTTTTCTACCCTTCTGGATACGGAAACTAAGCGACTCAGATGATGACAGCTGCTATTCCAACACCAGCACAAACTTCGATTCGAGTTTTTGAGGCCTGTAACTATTTGAAGGACCATTAAAATGAAGTTGGTATGTTCCAACCGTTTGTTTATTTAAGTCTAAGCTGCGTTTCTTTGTTGTCTTTCATTGTTTAGTCAAATTCTTTATAGTTTTCAGAACAAATTAGAAAAACAGTACAAAATGAGGGGAATACATGATGGTTTCACGACATTTTTCCAATTTTGAGTTTAAGTATGTTACTATTTTGACTTGTTACTTAGAAATGTTTTGTAATCCAAGTCAGAAGCAACAACTTTCTTGAAGACGTCACAAGTCACAATCATAAGCTTAAAACTTCAAAGTGCAGTAGAACGAAATCGGCAGCTAACCAGACCAAACCCAGCGAAGGCTTCTGTATATTGGTAAAATCAGAAGTATTTACGTTTCCAACATAGCATTATTATTTTCGGCTCTCTCTACATATTCGTTGGGACTATCATCAATTTGAAGTTTCTGTAGACAGTTCGTTAGGAGAGGCTTTTTGTATAAAACCCAACATTTTGACTTTGTCGGGTTGACTAACAAATGTTTTTTTTTTTTTGTGGCCCATTCACACACTCGGCTTAGATCATTATTACATATACTCAGACATTCAGCATTCAGCATACATATGGACTTCACAGTTAGACAGGGCATTTGAAAGATCATTAATGTAAATTGACGTCCAAGTAGAAATATTTAATTCAAATATTGCCAATTTATTTAATACACCGGCTCAAAAACCATGGTTTAATACTGACGTAAAAAGGGCGATCAGCGAGCGTGACAAGGCGTACATTAAGTGGAAACGCTACAGGACGGATACTTACTCCATGAATACCAAAACTTGAGAAGAATGATAACGAGTCTATGTGATGCATCAAAACGTAGATACTATACTTCAAAGCTTACTTTTGCGCTATCTGAGCAATCATCTCAAAATGTATGAAGAAATATAAGAGAGTTAGGAATTGGCAGACAAAGATCTAGAGTGGCTGAGAGTATTGATTTGAATGAACTTAATAATAAATTCGTACAGCCACTAGTACCTGATAATTTAGATATATTGTACCTGAACCCTCTGATAAATAACAGCTGTGATAGTAGTTTTAGCTTCATGTATGTCATCCAGTGTGAAGTCTTAGAATCAATTCTAAAAAATAAATTCAAATGCAACAGGACTAGATAATATTGACCCAAAAATTTTTAAAAATACTTCTCCCAAAAATCTTAGTACATGTTACGCACATATTTAAAACTGCCTTGACAACTTCTTGTTTCCCAATAATGAATACAGACCTATCTCTATACTGCCCTTCCTTTCAAAAGCGATAAAACAAATTATGACATCCCAAATTAAAGTGTTTATGAAAATGAAATTTTTATTAAACGATAGACAGTCCGGGTTTAGGAAAAACCGAAGTTGCACTACATTAGTCACTAAAATTGCAGAGGACATACGTAACAAACTTGCCAATGACCAAGTTACTTTCTTAACGATTCTGGACTTAAGCAAAGCATTTGACACAGTTAACCATGAAAAAGGCAAAAAATCTTATATAATTTCTCGGATACTGCCGTAAAATTATGAAGTTGTACCTGAACGATAGAAGCCCAATTGGGATCGTCAACTTTTCTTGCTTAGTTTTTTTATCAATGACCTCCACAGTGTTTTGTCTAAATGTGAAGTCCAAATGTATGCTGATGATGTGCAAATTTATTTTAGTCGTCCGTTAGCCAAAATTTCTGATTGTATTAGTATTTGTAATAGCGAACTAAGTATAATAAGTGATTGGGCTAGGAGAAATGGGTTAAAGATAAATCCTAAAAAATCAAAGAGCTGAGTCATATATAAGAAATGTTTTAAAACAGACACATTGCAAAATCTTGAAGTTGACAGTACTAAAATAGGATTAGGATTTACATTTACATGGGATGATCATATAAACTAAGCACTTGGAAAAACATATGGAGTTTTAAGACAATTAAATTTGACTAAGCAGTTTATACCCACAACGACAAGAAAATTGATCGCTAAAGCTTACCTTCTCCCAAAGCTCTTTAATGGCATAGAGGTTTTTGGAAATTGCAACTCAATATATAGGCATAAATTAAATGTTGCATTTAACGATATAGCCAGATATATATTTAATAAAAAAAAGGACCGGTCACATATCAATTTTTGCTAAACAGATATATAACATCCCCCTCGACTCCTGAAGGTCCCTCCTATCTGTAAGTTAATATTAGATTTGCTTCTTCGCTTAGAACCAGAAACATAATTAGTACGAAATATAAACTTTCTACTTCTGATCGACAATTCTTTCCGCATGCTATTCGAATCTTCCACATGACCTCAAGACAATTAGGAACGCACAGACATTTAGGGAAAAACTCACAAACCACTTACAAGAACAACAACAACATATTTCAAACTAAACGTAATTAAATTAATAGTATATTAGTATTTAACCTAACATACAACATAATCTGTCTTTTCTTAAGTAACTGAACTGATTAAAAATTCCTTGTTTGTACAACCATTGTTAGTAACTAAAATTAAAGTTATGTAATTGTGAATCGTTGTGATTAGTGTTATAAAAATAAGTATTTAATTAGTTGTACCACTATAGATGGAAAATAAACCAAAATATTATAAATAATATTATAAAAGCAATGGTCCATGACATTAATTTTGTTGATGTTTCCGAAAAGTTTAAACTTTCGTAAGCTATATCAAAAGTTTTGCTGAAATCCAATTTAAATTCTTAAATAGTTTAAGTACTTCCGAAACCAAATGACCAGTATTATAAGGGCTCTTTGCTTTTGATTATTTCCTCTAAGAGTTTGCTAACTAAATAGTTATTTTGAACGACTTGGAAGATTAAATAGACCGAACCATCGTATCAAAAAAACAAATTCTTTATCAGCTTGACTAAACATAATTTCAGTACATTTTTATTCGCAAAAGAGAAACTCAGTTCCCATTTTTCCACTTCTCGAAATCATCCGATAAAGTGACAAGGTCCTAACTAAACATTATTCATAAAATCGTTTCCCTTGACAGTAGGCCTGCCCCTTGCAGTATGCAACACTTGCTCAACTGCGAGATGCTCTCCCCGAGCAAAGGCAAGAGTCAATATGGCAAAAAAAAAAAAAAAACAAAAACAAAAAAGTAGGGCTAGGTCATTTACAGCTCTGCCCAAAAATGGTGAAATGGCGAGCAAGGACAGCGATGGATGCTAAGCGATTGCTATTGCTGCCGGCACGCCCAACCCAAAAAGCAAAGAATGGGTGCTAAGATGCCAAGGACATGGTAGCAGCGGCACCAGCACCAACAGCAGCAGCAGCAGCACATTTTGTGGCGCAGACATAACCTCAACTTCTTGCGCGCTGCTTACCACGCTGCCGGCGTTGGCGCTAGCAGCAGCAGCAGAGGCGGCAGCCATTTTAGAGGCCAGGCAACAGCTTTACATGGATTTATGTTCCAGTGTGTGTGAGTGTGTGTGTATTGGTGACTGTCTTTTTTCTGTTTCTTTTCGAAAATTTATTCAGCTACAAGAAAAGGTAAAAATAGGAAATAGTGTCAAGGAAACTTCAAGACACCGCCACTTTGTAGATTAGATAATCCCCAAGATCGTGCGGCCGTTCTGCTTAATTCTAGCTAAAATTCAAAATGTTATTTACATTACGTTTCTGTTGGGTTTTGTTGTTGTTTTTTTTTATTTTTCCCTTTTAGAATTATGCGTTGCTTTGTTGTGCGTTTCGATTTGGTTGCTTAAAGCTAGATTTTTATTTTCGTATTTGGCTTTCTTTGGGAGTTGTGCGTTTTGGTGTGCTTGCCAAAAAGGCGGCTGCTGTTTTACATTTTGTTTTGGCAGGTTTAAAAAATATACAAAAAAAACACACACACACACACGCACGCACGCACTCACTCACTCACTGACACTTTGCGTACACCAATACACGCGCACGCGGCGGGCGAGCAAAAAAAAAATTCGAACGGAAATAATTTTCTTAGTAAATTTTATTTTCCTTCTATTTTTAGCGATTTCTTTGTGCTATTTGTTATTTGTTTAGCCCGTTTCAGATTAAGTGCAATTTTTTCATTTTTCCCTTCTATTTTTGCCTTTGCGTTGCGCACGCCCGCGCTTGCCGCCGTAAACTGTGCTACAATTTGTGCTGAAATCTTGCGCGTAACTGAAGCGGGGCTTTTTTTTGTGTGTTGCCTTCTATTTTGTACTCGAGAATATTTCGGTATGTTTTGCGTTTTGGTGCGTGAACAGCAGCCGTTGCCGTTGCCCCGTGCGGTAGCACTGGGCTCAGTGTCTGTTTCAGTTTTCAGTTGCCGTTCGCAGGCTCTGGGCATTCGAACCAGATGGCTCAGCTGCCAAATGCCGCAGCAGCCGACGGCACGACGATAACACGAGCAGCCGCGATGATGCTAATGCCGAGGTACGATGGGGTGCAAAGCAAAAAAAAAGTGCAAAAATTAGATAAGAAAGAAAAACCAGCTGGAAAAGGCGTCTACACATAGGATAAAAAAGTCGTATTCAGATTAAGTTTCAAAGAACTCTATTTAAATAATCACAATCCTAAGGAAGCGTACTTTAGTTAAGAACGTCTTACTCATATATGTCGTAAAGTTTTTCTCACTAAGACTTTTTTTCAGACCTAACTTTTGTATGGCAGCTATATTAAATAGTTGTCCGATTTCGACAAGCCTTGGTGAAATTATGTGAAATCATTAAAAACTTATAAATATGAGCGTTGAGAGCGATAGCACTAAAAACAAAAAAGTTTTTCTCACCAAAACTAGTTTTTCGACCGATCGTTCCTATGACAGCTATATTCTATAGTCATCCGATCCAGCCGGTTCCGACAAATGTGCAGCGTATTTATACCAAAAAACTTCGTGCAAAGTTTGGTTGCGATAGCTTTAAAACTGACGGAGGAGATAGCATAGAAACAGACGGACAGACGGACGGACAGACGGACATGGATATATCAACTCAGTTCGTCATGCTGATCAAGAATATATATACTTTATGTGGTCGGAGATGCTTCCTTCTATGCGTTACAAACATCCGGACAATTTTAATATACTCTCTCCAAGGGTATAAAAATTGAAAATAGAAAATAAATAATACAACTACTACTACTAATAAAGGTGGATCATTTGCTGGAGGGTTAAGGCTAATGTGAGAGTGCGCGAGAAGCGATAATATTTCTTGCTATGAGCAAAGCGAGAAAATGACATATGTAGTGAAAGCTTTGAGCGAGATTTTTATACCCTTGGAGAGGGTATATTAAAATTGTCCGGATGTTTGTAACGCATAGAAGGAAACATCTCCGACCACATAAAGTATATATATTCTTGATCAGCATGACGAGCTGAGTTGATATAGCCATGTCCGTCCGTCCGTCTGTTTCTATGCTATCTCCTCCATCAGTTTTAAAGCTTTCTTAACCTAACTTTGCACGAAGTCTTTTGGTATAAATACGCTGCACATTTGTCGGAACCGGCCGGATCGGATGACTATAGCATATAGCTGTCATAGGAACGATCGGTCGAAAAACTAGTTTTGGTGAGAAAAACTTTTTTGTTTTTAGTGCTATCGCTCTCAACGCTCATATTTATAAGTTTTTAATGATTTCACATAATTTCACCAAGGCTTGTCGAAATCGGACAACTATTTAATATAGCTGCCATACGAAAGTTAGGTCTGAAAAAAAGTCTTAGTGAGAAAAACTTTACGACATATATGAGTACTAGCTAAACCCTCCGCGACTTCGTCCGCGTCCAAGTCTTGAAAAAATCGTAGTAAGCAGAAAAAATGGCAAAGCTCTCTGAACACTGTATTTGTATATTATCTATTTGTTAAAAAGCAAATTCTTTTTTAATATCATTGGCTTCATTAGCTTAGTGTTTAGACAGTTTCGAATTTACGGTTGATTAAAATGAATCAATCTGGGAATAGAGGATTAAGCAAGGCGCGGAAAAAGCAGTGATCTGTACACATATTAAATTCTATCCCGTCCCGTCGTACCGGAAAAAACCAAATGTTCAAGTCGCGTGAAAATTCCTGAATTAAAAATTATTCTCTTCCTTTCTTGTGAATGCTGAACAGTCAAAGGACATTTTATTTATAAGTACGAAAAATTAGAAGCAAATTTACCTTTTCTTTTTTAAAAGCGGAAAAAATAAATATATTTTTCATAAAGGTCACAGTTCCCGCTACCCTCTGATTTTTATCTGCAAAAAGCTAAATTGAAAAATAAGCTGTTTTGGCAACACTGTTTAGTTTTTTCCGTCAAACACATTTTTCATTGCAAAATGTTTTTATGAAATTTTAGGTGTTTCAATCGATATAAATCTCTTACATTATCAGCTCACAGCCTAGTTAATTAACAAAAACTCGCAAATGCGATAAGGAGACAACTAATTTTTAGCAGACTGCTCACGTCATGTGTGCCATCACTTTTCGTGTGTCGTTGAAGTCACGTACCATCTCTAACAAAAGATAGTCGCTTATGGCTGTTTGTGCATGTGAAAGCAAAAACACGAACACACATTTTTTGGCTGTTAGTTTTGTGAAATTTCAATTAAAGTATTTTGAAACGCGATCAACATTTTGTTAAAGCTATCGATGTGTTTTGTATGAGCCATAAGATTCAATGCAATTGGATGAGGCCATTCTCAATTTGATTTATTGCTTGTTTATGTGAAAAAAAACACACACATACATATACACGCACTTAGCGCGCTCTCACTCTCTCTCGCGTTCAACATTGCCTGAGCGCAACAACCGTTACTTGCCCATACAAACTTTTCATTGTCTTTTTCAATAGATTGGAGAAAAATTTTCCAATTTCCTTTCTTAGTGAGCGCCTGCATAACTAAACGAAGGTCTATGCCAAAAATCAGACCTGTACGATAAGCCGTTTTCGCTGTGGCTTGATAATATGTCAGTCTGTCAGTCGGGCGTACAGATTTATATATATAGATTACAAAAGAAATATGCCTTGCGGACTGAGCGCTTCATAATTATAAGTGGTCTGCCACCGAATTGAAAAAGGCCAAAGTGGCGCTAGGGTAGAGAGTCAGCCGCCCATGTCAGCAGCTGTGGGTTCGAATCATGGCCTGACGCAAGCGAAGATTTTTTTTTGTTTTCAAATTGTATTTTTATTGTATTTTTAAACAAATATAATTTTTTGTTATTTTTGATATCAAGAAAACACACATTTAGTAAATATTTTCAGCACTTAAACGTTTTTTTCGTTTTGGAGAGCAATGGGAGCTGCGTTGAGGAAAGGCTTTCTTAGTACAACGTCCGATCACTATAGGAAGTTATTGTGAAATTTTGAAGTTTCTAGCTATTACGGTTTAGCTTCAAGTGTGATGATCAGGTAAAATATCTTATCACTATATGATTATAGAAGACGTTCTTAACTGAAGTACGCTTCCTTAGGATTGTGATTATTTAAATAGAGTTCGTTTAAACTTTTGTCGGAACCAGCCGGATCGGATGACTATAGCATATAGCTGCCATAAGAACGATCGGGTGAAAAACTAGTTTTAGTGAGAAAAACTTTTTTGTTTTCAATGTTATCGCTCCCAACGCTCGTATTTATAAGTTTTCAATGATTTTACATAATTTCAACAAGGTTGGTCGAAATCGGACTACTATATGTTATAGCTGCCATACAATCTGTCAGGCACATATCAAGCTCCAAGGGTATATAAACTTCGGTCGAGCCGAAGTTAGCTTGCCTCTATTTTTAGTAATTTGAGCTTAAAGTTGCCAAAAAATACCTTTTTGACTCCTATTAGACGCATTTTGAGGGAAACTGATTGTTTTGTTTTGACTCTCTTGAATATTTTCGGAAAATACTACTCCTTGACTTTGAAAAAAAAAAAACAATCCTAAACAATTCTACGATTTTTATACCCGTTACTCGTAGAGTAAAAAGGGTATACTAAAGTCGTACAAATGTATGTAACAGGCAGAAGGAATCATTTCTGACCATATAAAGTATATATATTCTTGATCAGCATCAACAGCCGAGTCGATATAGACATGTCCGTCTGTCTGTCTGACCGTCTGACCGTCTGTCCGTCCGTCTGTATGAACACCTAGATCTCAGAGATGGTAAGAGATCGAGGTTTGACATGAATGAGACAAATGCTTCTTATACTTGCAGGCAGATCAAGTTTATTTCAAATTTTGGCCACGCCCCCTCCCGCCCCCGCAATTCGAAAATAACGTTATATCTCCTACAGTTTAGATAGACAATTCGTACCTTCTAAAGATAGTAAGTAATTAGCAAAACGAATAAATTTGCCGAAGTAATGATAAGGATCGGATGAGCGGTTCTCTAGTTATGAGCAAAAAAGTGATATATAGCCGTGTTGAAAAGTGTTGCATACTTTTTAGATGTTCACCCTAAGGAACGCAGGAACACTTTTAAACATGTTTTTTCATGAGTAACGGGTATATCGAAGTCGGTTAGAGCCGACTTTAACTTGCGCTCTCGTTTTCAATGAAGATATACTATTTTTAGTAATTGTACACGTTTCTTGCTGCCCCCAAACAATGCAATGGGTTTTGTTGATAATTTTCTTGAAAATTTGGACAGCAAACAATTTTGTTATTTTATTATTATCGAGAGTGTCTATGTAAAATCGTATATCTTCGTTAAAAAATTTTTCGAATAATACTTTGGAATATTTATTTTAAAGTTAAGAAATAGTAATTTACAAAAATAGTAAAAAGAGTAAAAGTAAAAGTAAAAGTAAAGGTCAAGATACTAAAAATCTTTCTGTTCAGCACACGAAAATCATCTAGAATCACCACCAACACTTCCATATACTGGACCTAGTGCAATTTATATAATTATGTGCAAAAACATCCAGAAAAGTTTTTTTAATTATTTGCTGGTATCAATTTCGACGCTTGATTATATACTTAAACGAGAGCGTAAGTTAAAGTCGGCTCTAACCGACTTCGATATACCCGTTACTCATGAAAATAACATGTTAAACAGTGTTCCTATGTTCCTTAGGGTGACCATCCGAAAAGTATGCAACATTCTTTTAGGGTGGGAGGGGTGGTAGCGGGGGGGCTTGGTTCACTTTTTTGCTCATAACTTGAGAACCGTTCATCCGATCTTTGTCATTTCTTCGGCATTTTATTTTGCTAATTACTAACTATCTCTAGAAGGTACAAATCGCCTATCTTCAAAACTGTAGGAGATATAACGTTTTTTCCAAATTGCGGGGGCGGGAGGGGGCGTGGCCAAAATTTGAAACAAACTTGATCTGCGTGCAGATAAAAGAAGCATTTGTCTTATACATGTCAAACCTCTATTTCTGACCATCTGTGAGATCTAGGTGTTCATACAGACAAACGGACGGACGGACAGACGGCCATGGCTATATCGGCTCGGCTGTTGATGCTGATCAAGAATATATATACTTTATATACTTTATAGTCGGCAATGATTCCTTCTCCCTGTTACATACTTTTGCACAAACTTAATATACTCTATGTACCTTCGGTACAGAATATAAAAAAACAAGTAAGAGTGTTGCGGTAGAGTGCCCCGACAGCAAAATACCCTATCCCAAGTAATGTGGTTCCTGTAGCTTTAAATTCCATTGATTTTAAAACTTATTTCAATAAATGGGTTGGCGCACTTATGTACGGTGACACGTCTATAAAACACACAGTCATTTCACCCAACAACACAATTCAACAATCCGTCAATTCAACACAAACAAATTCAACACAAAACAAAGTCTTCACAAAACAATTTCAACACAGGTCAATACAACACTAAGTCATTTCACCAAACACAACAATTCAACACACGTGAATTCAACAAAAAGAAACTGAACACGAACAAATTCAACAAAACAATAAAACACTTTCCAAATCGCTCAATTTTATGTGTTTTATCATCAAGACATCTGATTTTTAACTGTCAACATAAGCAAACCTTTAATTTAAAAAAAGGGTTCAGTAGTGAGTTATCGTTTGTTAATATAGTTAAAAATGACTTTTCACTTTGTTTTAAGTCAACAAAGAAAGCGTCAATTGACGCTTAAAGGATATGTATATAACGAAGAACAAAGACAAAGTCCAATGGAGATGTGCAGAGTACCAAGGAAAATACAAATGTAAAGCTCTCGCTGAGACTAGCTCACAGGAAAAGACGGGTAGTATACCAAATCCACATGCCCTTTGTCGGCGCTAAGCTCCGATTTTACGAGCAGATGAGCATGCATCACATTCGCCTGACTGCGGAAAAATAGAGGCTAAAAAGATAGTTGAAAAAGCCAAAATCACGGCGGTAAACTCAGACGAACGCCCAAGTTTAATCATTATTAAAGCCACAGAAGCGGCTTCATCCAGCGCCATTGCGGATTTGCCAGACGTACCACTACTAACTCGCACATTACAGCGTGCAAGAGCTGCGACTTCTTCACAGGTGATTACACCAGCAACAAGAGAAGAATTAATACTTACAGAAAGGTTTACGAAAACATTCAATGGCGATAGTTTTCTGTATTATGATCATGGAAATAACAACGATAGATATATAATATTTGCAACACAACGAAATCTTGATAACCTCTCAAAATGCAAAACATGGATGTGTGACGGGACTTTTCGTTCAGTACCCAAAATATTTTCCCAGTTATACACAATTCATGGGCTATATCACGGAAAGACCCTGCCACTAGTTTATGTTCTAGCGCCAAACAAAACTGAGAAACTATACAGCAGAATTCTGGAGCAGATTCGGGATTCTGGAAATCTTATGAGGCCGACTGTGATTATCGCTGATTATGAAAGAGTATTTTTAAATGCAATGGAAAATACATTCCCAGAGACAAAAATTCAAGGTTGTCTTTTTCATTTTGGCCAAAGTGTTTATCGGCACGTGACTGAAATGGGATTCAAGAATCAGTATGCAGTTGATGAAGCGTTCTGTCTTGCTATCAAAATGCTAATAGCCCTCGCTTTTGTACCCATTGATAACGTGTGCAATGCGTTCGAAGAACTAAAACAATCCGAGTATTTTAAGTCCAATGCAAATGATCTCAAACCCATCATTGAGTACTTCACAATTACATGGATTGGGAAAAAGATTAGAGCGGAGCGCCGTCAAGCCCCGAGATTTGCCCTGGATTACTGGAACTGCTATAACGCTGTATTAAATGATTTACCACGTACAAATAATAACGTTGAGGGTTGGCATAATGCTTTTAACGGAAGAATTCAAGTTTCACACGCCACTATTGGGAAATTTATAGACACTTTAAAGCAAGAACAAACACTAACAGACCTATTTTTTGAACAACAAGCAGCTGGCCGAGATATTGAGCAGAAGAAGCGGAAGAAATACAGGGACTACGACGCTCGCCTGAAAAATGTTGTTTTATTCTACCACACTAACGATGACATAATTGCATACCTTAAAGGCATCGCACACAATATAAAACTTTAAAACAACAATACAATAATTCAAGAATAAAATAAAAAAATCATATATTACATAAAGTTGAGTAACGATGACTTTTATTAGTGATAGTAAATAAAATGCAAGTGTGTAGTACCATCAGAGATAGATGGGAGACACTAGCTGCAGGTAAAAATTTTTTTGGAAAAAATCGCGCGATTTTTTCCAAAAAAATTTTTGCCTGCGGCGCACTTTTTACACAATCGCAACCATCATCCCCCACCGATTCAAAAAACAAATTCCCGGTATAATCAACACATAAATTTCAAAAAGTCAATTAAACATACGTCATTTCAACACATTACAAATTAAACACAAACAAAGCGATACGAGCGATGAAATTTATTCAAGTTGTGAACAAAAGAATGTTATCTCTAATTCTTTCAAATATGCGTACACTTTCGGAGGATATTAAGGCTCCACGTCTACTCAACACAAAACAATTTCATCACGTCAATTCAACAAACGTCAATTCAACACACGTCAATTCAACACACGTCAATTCAACACACGTCAATTCAACCCAAGACCAATTAAACACGAACAATATTTACAACATCTGCATTCGAATGAAATTATCCAAGTTGTGAACAAAAGAATGTTATCTCTGGTGCTTTTAAATGTTTATACTTTTTCGGAGGATATTAAAGTCAGGTTCGACTGACATTGCCACTTACAGGATTGAAATATAATTTTTTTTTAAATTGTTTATTTTTTTCCATTGTTGAAATTGTACTGTGTTGAAATCGTACTATGTTGAAATTTGCCGATGTTCAATTGCTTTGTGTTGAAATTGATTATGTTGAAATTGTATATGTGTTATAATTGTGCTGTGTTGAATTGACGTGTGTTGAGTTGACGTTTGTTGAACTGACGTGTGTTGAATTGACGTGTTGAAATTGTTTTGTGATGAATAGACGTGGAACCCTTATGTACATATATTCGGTGTTTTTGCTCGGATCTTATTGTGGTACACAGAATAGATCGATGTTGGGCCTAACTGAATACACAGAAAAAAAAACGCCGAGATATTTTCAATCTTTTAAATCTTGGAGTAAGCCCGGCACGAGCTTGAAAATTCAATCTCGATTTCCGAGATATTCTACACAATTCAATCTTTTAAGGATTGGTCCATTCCTTTCGAGCTTGTATCATTCCAAATGTGCTTACTACAATCCCTTTCGAGATCACATGCCCATAAATTAGAGAGCGAGAGCGAAGAAATATAAGTAGCCTCTCAGACACGCTGAAACAAACATTGGGTATGGTGGTGTGCGATGAGATGCCGTACCATTCCTGTTCAGTGCGAATGGTCGTGTGTTCGAATCCCAGTGGAGCCAAAAATTTTTATAATTATTTCTTTGTTTTTTCAGAAATCTAAATTTACCAAAACTGATGTTATTGGTCTTTGAAGTGTATGAGAATGTTCTATGGCGGATGAAAAGAAGAATAGTAATCTATCCTGAGATCAAATCAATCTTACATATCGAGCATAAGTTAATCTAGAATAGGCATAAAATGATCCAGTTTTGGGATTCAATTGTGCTCGAATTTTTTGCACAATTCAATCTTTCATAGGATTACCCCGGGATATATGTAATCCTTCTTAGGATTGAAAAAGTCGGATCAACTCAATCTGTTTTCAGATCGGGTCAATCATATCCGAGATTACGTTGTTTTCATTACCGCTTGGGATTGATTTGATCCCATATGGATTGATTATTTTTTTGAGTGTATATATTAAGTCAATAGGTTCAAACTTAAAAATTGAAGCTCTGACAGTTTTTCGCGGTTAGAAGAAGATGGAGGAGGAATTTGCCAAACCATGAGCAAACTTGATCGGGGTACGGATACACCTACATACATGCAAAAATTTGTGGCTCTACCTTTTATAGCCTGTAAGATCGATGCGTTTACACCAAAGATTTATTTATATTATAGATGACGCATGTGAAACTAAAAACTAGTCTTTTTGGGAGCTGACATTGGATGCAAATTTTTGCATTTCGCTGCCTTTACGAGGATGCGTATACTGAAACTTAGCTATACGTTTTCTAAATTAGATATTCTGGTAAGAGCAAAAATTTATAGATAATTTAGATGACACATGTGACTCAAATAACGATTTTTATTGGGAGCTGACATTGGATCCCAAAAAAAAAATATTGTATGAGATGCGGTATCTATATATGTATTGTCTTTGGTTTACACATAGAAAGTGACAGTTTTTCGCTGCTAAATGATGGAGGATGTGGAGTTTTCCAAATCTGAAACAAACTCGATGTGGCTACAGTATACACCTATATACATTCCAAAACTTGTGGCTTTATCTATTACAGTCTCTGAGATCGACGCGTTCATACAGACAGACAGACAGACGGACAGACGGACATGGCTAAATCGACTCGGCTGTTGATGCCGATCAAGAATATATATATTTTATGTGGTCGGAGATGCTACCTTCTCCCTGTTTGCACAACTTCATGATCCCCTTTTTCCCATTTTTAATGGGAACAGGGTATAAATATGGGGCTTGGACAGATGGTTCGTGGAATAGCCTTATGGTACACAATTATTATTATTATCACTAAAGTAATAATTCATCCCCTAAATGGGGCCGTCGATAATATGATCGATATATCGATATTTTTGCCCAAAATGACGCATATTTTTCCTAGGTGATATATCGGAAATCTATTTTTTTTATACCCGTTACTCGTAGAGTAAAAAGGGTATACTAAAGTCGTGCAAATGTATGTAACAGGCAGAAGGAATCATTTCCGACCATATAAAGTATATATATTCTTGATCAGCATCAACAGCCGAGTCGATATAGGCATGTCCGTCTGACCGTCTGTCTTTATGAACACCTAGATCTCAGAGATAGTAAGAAATAGAGGTTTGACATGTATGGGACAAATGCTTTTTTTATCTGCAAGCAGATCAAGTTTGTTTGGAAAAAACGTTATATCTCCTACAGTTTAGGAGATAGACTCTTACATTCTAAAGATAGTTAGTAATTAGCAAAATGAATCGATTCGCCGAAGAAATGATTAAGATCGGATGAGCGGTTCTCAAGTTATGAGCAAAAAAAATGATAAATAGCCGAGTTACAAAAATGTTGCATACTTTTCGGATGGTCACCCTAAGGAACGCAGGAACACTGTTAAACATGTTTTTTCATAAGTAACGGGTATATCGAAGTAGGTTAGAGCCGACTTTAACTTAGGGTTATCAGAGTTTTCAAAGTCTTTTATACCAAAACCAAATTCAGCATTCGCATGAGTCTTAGTAAGCAAATGTGCGAAAGCAATTTTACTGTTCGACGATTTGGATTCCCAAGATGGCTGCACAAACAAAAGTAGAAACACATTACAGCCCATTATGTTATTTAGGTCCAAAGGCAAAAACTCATAATTCGCCACCTACAGCCATCTGAATTTATACTTCATTCACATATTTATTGATCACAATCATTAACATTAAAAAGTTATCTTTGTTGTTTGCCATCACCATATTCAGTGTTTTTCAGTAAATTTGACCTAATCATGCCCATTGTGCGCTACATTCGCTGGACCAACAGCAACAAAAACCGAACCGAAGCAGCGGCAACGTGTGGGGGTTGGCTAGAAATCTACAAACACACATGGCCATCGACCATCCACTCACCCCGACAACCCTCTCTACAGCCCCCCTCCCCCCTGCACCCACACAGGACAGCTTGCTGAGCGCGTGGTGAGAACATGCCCCAGAGAGAGAGAGAGAGAGAACAGCAGCATCAACAGTAGTGCCAAGAGAGCGCGAGACTTTAACAGGATGAAAGTTGCCCCACTTCCGTCTCCTGGCCATAACATGCGATGCACGGGCGAAATGTAAAGGGGAAAATACTAAACATCAAAAAAATGTACTGACCAAAGACTTAATTTGAAAGTAATTTCTATTTAAGGCCAATTTACATAACTTTGATTAAAGAGAAAAAAAAGTTATTTTGAAAGTAAATTTTGTAAGCCTTTCGAATTACTAGTGAGGTGTTTGTATAGGCTATTTAAATAAAAAACTGCATTTAAAACGCCGTTAACTTTCAAACAGTTTTGAAAATATATTTTCAAATGATATTGATCTAGCGCATAATAAATAAAGCTTAAGTTCGTTTATGCAATTGCATAAGTTAACAAGAGGGCCGAAGTTTTCACACATTTCTAATGGTAAATTTCTCGCTTTGAAATATCTTTTAAAAAATAAAAGTTTAGCTTGTTTGTCGGTGGAATGAAAAGTAATTGCCAAATTAAAAGGTAAAACGTTAAAGCCAGCTTTACTTATTTCGTCCTGTTGCGATTTTAAACCCAAAGTTTTTACGAAGTAAAAAATTGGAGCAAGGCTCTATACGTACATTTCATTTCTTGAGTATTCTTTATATATATTTTATATAGTAAATAGTATTTAATAATATGCAGTTCAATTCTTTCACTTAAATTAATTATAGAATAGTATCCACTTACTACATTTATGCTTTGTAATTAGAATTAGTGAGTATGTATAATCTTAGAGCAATGAATTGTCGCTGGAATTTATTGAATGCCCCCAAATTGATCAAATAATGCTCTAATCTAACTTGTATCGCCATCTAGGCCATGATTCTGTTAGTTTGCGCTGCCATATTATCATGTTTACTCGTTGAGATTTTGAAGTAAATGATGTTCGTGAAAAATGTTCGCCTGGTTAGTGGGCAAATGAATTCTTGTTGGGCGAACAAGTTCGTCGAACACATTCGTGTGTGGATGGTCTGCTTAAGGTGATTTGTGTGATTTTTTATATTAGAACTTTTATAATCATACAAATATTTTTGGATGAAGGTCCACACCAGAAGGGATTCCTCTAGGTATTTAAGGTCAAAAACATGAAACAACATAAAACAGCAGTCTAATGTGCTGATAAATGAATCAAATTTAAGCATACATAAAACTCCTCAGTGGTAATTTCGTCTTCACCTATAATCACTTCTAAAGATTGCAGCCTAATTTCCATCTTGAGTGACAAATCGTTAGTCGTGTGTAGTCAGCTAATGCAGCTGTTCACAGAATCATGCGTGTTGGCTCCCGACACATACATATGCCCGATTCGCACACCTTGGGGACGTTGGTCTTCAAATAGTTAAGGTCCTTTTCACTTGATTGATAAAAAAAAGATAAAACATACAATTAAGGAATCTTCAATTTTTCTGAAAAATATTGCATGCAAACATATATAGAAAAGTAAAGCCATGCGCGAGGAACTTAAAAAACCAAAACTTATTCATACATATATAAACGCACGCAAATACATATGTACACATATACGTAATGCGCGTGAGACTTACTAGATGAAACTTATATGTACAATGTACATTGTACACACTTTAACGCTTTCATGTTTATGTATGTAAGTTATGTTAATTCAAGCCGTACGCGCTGAAACGCACACACACCAGATGCACACTTCAACTTTGAACGTGAAAATGCAGTGCAAATAAACTAAATACATATCTAATGTTCGCCTTATTTATCGACGACATCGCCTCCTCGATCAGGGGTGGAATCTCTGTAGCGGGCGCCAGAAATCTGGTACCATAATACATGTGTAATCGAACGAGTCAAAGAGTTTACGTACTTGGGAAATACCGTCACGTCCAACATGTTCTTTAAAACCCATCTTCAGCTGAAACTTCGAGATGCTATCAAGGCCCTCAACTGTACATGGAATACGCTGCTGGGAAAACCAAACGTACTACCAAGTGTGAAATATAGAATGTTTGAAGTCACTGTTCTGTCAATCATGCTATATGCTGCACAGGTTTGGGGTTTTTGTGAATATGACGAAGTGGAAAAGCTTCTTCGATTTTTCATAAAGAAAATTTTTAGGTTACCACGCAATATGCCCTATTTGTGGAAACTGGACTTTCGACCCTCTATACCCAAACGCTAGGATTACATTTTTCTTATATAAGGAACATTTTTCTAATGCCTGAAACCCGCTTAGCGTCCGTTATAGCCTGTCGAGTCAGAGCCAGTGCTTTGAAACATGGAGAGCACATGCAAAAGAATTTAAAGCTAATTTGGAGTTGACTAATTCTAATACGTGGGAGAGATCTCATCAAATAATATTGCAGAGAACCGATCAAAAATCTCACTCTGCTTTTATTCAGCAAGCTAGGTGCAGCTCGTCGAGAATTCTTTACAGACAACTAAGCTGGGGGAAAACCACTATCTTCACGACAAAAACAGCCCTAGCTAAACATCATTAGTAGAGCTAGATGTGAAATGCTGAACCTACGTTCCCGACACGAAAGCCATCTGCACCATCTGTAATTTGAACGCTAAAGAAGACACGTTTCACTTCATCGCAGTTTGCCCAATTTTACAAGAAATTAGAAAGGTATATTGGAAGCAAGGAGTATTAGGTGAACAACGAGCCATTGAAATTCTAAACGGAGAAAATTGGAATATTCTTTTTAAATTTCTGTCCGAAGCATCAACATATAGAAATCGTATATTGTCTGAAGATTTTTAGTATAGTCGTAAACCGCATAGGTAAACAAATTGTATTTTAGCAAATAGTTATCGCAACAGCTGACGGCTTTAAGCCAAAGCTGAGGTATGTTATTTTATTCAAATCTGTAACCCTACTTTAGCCACAACCTCAGAACGATTCGGTATATCGTGACGAGCGGGGAATCCGAGTGTAGTACGAGTGTGTGGCTATTGGGATTGTAGGTGACCAACTATGTACACTTTGAATCCATATTTTGTGAATAAAATAAAACACTACTACTACTACTACTACTACTACATATCTTTAAATATATATATAAATTTGAATGCAAGCACATGTCACTTACCTGACGTTTATTATATATTAATTAAATTAAATTAATTAAATTGCCGGTTATGCTGTGGATTAGCGCGTGCTTCTCTGCGATTTGTTCACTTCAAATGACGCAGCGCACACGACATAGAAGCAGTATGTCTTTCTCTTTCGCAACAACGGGCATACTCGACTTGCTTCCTATCGGGCTATCGCCTGTCGATAACAAAATTCGACACTTAAGCAAATATAAGATCCCGTTCACCCTATTTTAAGCTCCTTTGGATCGTTTTCGCTTAAAAAGGATATCAAACCATTAATATTAAGCTGGCTCAAGGTCTCGTTATGCTTGCGCATAACTCCAAAAAGTAAAGCTAGTTGGTCATACAGCTGTTTCAATGGTATCTCTACCATATTATCAGAGACCTTCGCTTGCTTGTACTGGCCCCATGTCAAAAAAAGGAAAGTTTATTGATCTTTATTCTTCATCCAAAGGAGCTGAAAAATGTGAAAAGGAATTTTACAAACTGGATCTTAGAGGGGATATTTCGAATATCCTGTCTACGGAGATCTTTTTATACCCGTTACTCTTAGAGTAAAAAGGGTATAATAAAGTCGTGCAAATGTAAATAACAGGCAAAAGGAATCATTTCCGACCATATAAGGTATATATATTCTTGATCAGCATCAACAGCCGAGTCGATATAGACATGTCCGTCTGTCTGTATGAACACCTAGATCTCAGAGATGGTAAGAGATAAAGGTTTGACATGTATGGAACAAATGCTTCTTTTATCTGCACGCAGATCAAGTTTGTTTCAAATTTTGGCCACGCCCCCTCCCGGTGTTTTGTACAGTTGAAGATAGACGATTCGTACGTTCTAGAGATAGTTATGAAGAAATGATAAAGATCGGATAAACGGTTTTCAAGTTATGAGCAAAAAAGCGAACCAAGCCCTCCCCGCTACCCCACCTCCCACCCTAAAAGAATGTTGCATAGTTTTCGGATGGTCACCCTAAGGAACGCATTTTAAACATGTTTTCCATGAGTAACGGGTATATCGAAGTCGGTTAGAGCCGACTTTAACTTACGCTCTCGTTTATATTAAAATTTAGCAATTTGTATTCGCAAGACAAAACTTCGTGTTCTGTAACGCCATTCAATGCAGCTAACATGAAAACAAATTCTTCTTCAGCCCCTGTAGCCACCCAGAATAATTTCCGACCATATAAAGTATTTGATTTCGTTTACAATCCACAAATTTTTACTTTTATGCAGATCCAAGTATACTTGGATGCCTATAGGCATCGCCTGTTTGCCGCCGCATTCAAACTTATTCGACATCAAGCCGTCTGCCCGTGCGGTTCAGTCGATATTTTATTTTAATCAATTTTTTTGTTTCTTCTTTAAGTTTTATTTTTTACATTGCTAGTTCTGGATATATCTAAGCAGACGACTGCTTAATCTGGAGCATTTTGGTTTCTTCTTTTTATTTTCGTATTATAATTATTTTTATTTATACGAACTTTTGATGTTGAACAGGAAAAGATATGAAGAAATGATAAAGATCGGATGAGCGGTTCTCAAGTTATAAGTAAAATATAAAATCCCCACCCCCTCCCACGCACTCACAACCAACACCGCATCATTCAACAACGCGTGAGTGAGAGAGAGAGATAAAGAAACTTAGAGATGAGCGCAGCAGAAGCGTTGTATTCAGCTCATACTCTTGGTACAGAGTATAACATAGTCGGGCTTGATAACTCATAAATTTCTCTTCGCAATCAACTAATTATAAACTATCATTAAGAATTTATTTTTGGAGCTTCAGTAAGTATGTCTGTAATGCTTTGCAACTTTTTTTTGGAAAGAAGTTAACAATGTTGGAAGTCTCGGGTCTAAGGAAGTGTCCTGGCAGACAACATTGGTACTGAGCTTTTAATAGAAGAACGTTTATCGAGGCACTTAGACAGTTATTTTTAATATTTTGTTAAGGGTTTCAGAAAAATTACTCGACATGAAAAGCAAGCGTAATAAAAATCACAATTTTTTTAAATTCTCTACAGCAATCTATATATGGGCGATTCCATGAAAAATCGCCCACTGGGATTTTTTTTGGATCGAAATAATTTTTTTCGTATTCCTTGTAGTAAAATAGTATATACGTATTTTCAGCATTTTGGCGAAATACACTTAATTCGCGGGTAAAGTCGATTTGAAAATTGACATATTTGAAAAATTTAATTATTTTCAATTGCTTGCTATCCAAAGCCATTGGTAATAAAAATTTTTAAAAAATCGGAAAATTAACATTTGAATCCAAGCTTTCAAATAACTCACACTACATAATTTTTAAATTTTTCTTTGGTCTTCAAATCGCGAAAATAAGTAAACAAAAATTAATTGCCGCGAAAGGGATTTTTTTTTTGTCTTCATTTTTTTCTCAAAACTTGGTCTTGTATGCAGCAATTTACTGTATTAAGCTGTGAATGGGCAATCCAATAGTTCCGGAGTTATGGCCATTTTTCATTTATTAAAATTCACTTTTTTTAGGAACTAACAATATCAGATGTTTCAGAATGTGAAAATGTTTTGGTTTTAAGAAGATAATTATTTTGTGGTTGAATAGAGTGTCCCTTGTATAGTTTGGCATTTCGAGAATCGTAATTTTAATAATTCTGTGGCCCTAGTTTAGTAATTTGTGTTTCTGTATCTTACTGTGATGTTTGGTAAAAATTAGTTGACCCATTCATAGAGTTCCAGGGCAGGGGTAATCTGTTTATCGGTAATCATTTGAATGCTTGCCCTTCTAGCCCTTCTTTTTAGTGTATATCCAGCTCCATCGCAAGGCCCATTGGGCTGTTGCATGGAAATGCCACTCCGCCGATCTGTTTAAATAATTTTTATGATGATATACTTCACTATATTCGACCACAAAAATATTACCCTCTTAAAATTAAACATACTAAATCTGATATTGTTACAGAAAATTAATTTAAATAAATGAAAAATGGCCATAACTCCGGAACTATTGGATTGCCCATTTACAGCTTAATACAGTAAATTGCTGCATACAAGACCAAGTTTTGAGAAAAAAATGAAGACAAAAAAAAAATCCCTTTCGCGGCAATTAATTTTTGTTTACTTATTTTCGCGATTTGAAGACCAAAGAAAAATTTAAAAATTATTTAGTGTGAGTTATTTGAAAGCTTGGATTCAAATGTTAATTTTCCGATTTTTTAAAAATTTTTATTACCAATGGCTTTGGATAGCAAGCAATTGAAAATAATTAAATTTTTCAAATATGTCAATTTTCAAATCGACTTTACCCGCGAATTAAGTGTATTTCGCCAAAATGCTGAAAATACGTATATACTATTTTACTACAAGGAATACGAAAAAAATTATTTCGATCCAAAAAAAATCCCAGTGGGCGATTTTTCATGGAATCACCCATATATAAAAGAGTTCAACCTGACTGACTGACTGACTGACTGACTGACTGGTGACCGTCGCACAGCCTAAACCATAAAAGATAGGAAAATGAGATTTTCACAGTAGTTTTATCGTATGCTGAAAGTGAGTACTAAGAACGGATTTTGAAAAATTCTGTCTGCAAATGTGGAAAATTCGCGGAAAACTGTTGTATGAAACTTTTTTGTTTTTCATCTGATCATGTTCAAACTCATTTTCAAAGATCTATATGAAAATTCAACAACAACTGCATACCAATCTTCCGGAAAATTCACCCCGCTGGGTGGAAAGTGGGTGGTCAAGGTTGTATGGGCGAAACTTTTGTTGCCAGCGATTAGCGCCAAACTCATTTTCAAAATTACACATAACAAAACATAAGATGTAAGCATAGTACGGGAAATATTTTGACACGTGTTTTCCCGATTTTGGAAAATCCGCACACGAGGAAAATGGCCGGAAAATTCTGAATCCAAAAAGTATTTATCATACGATTGGCTTGAAATTCGGTTTGTAAGTATAGAATACGAAATAGTTTAAAATGTTATATTCCGAATTTGGAAAATTTGACCTGACGGTCGACAAATTCCCGGAAAATTCTGCATGAAAAAAACTATTTTTCATACGATTGGCTTGAAACTCGGATTGTAAGGTCAAAATGAGAATTTATTTTGTTTTTAATTTTCCGATGTTAGAAATACCGCCGGGATGCTCACTGGGAAGTGAATCGGATGTGGGTGGAAAGTGTGTGGTAAGTGGATGTAAAGTGGGAGGAATGTGGCGGGAAGTGGGAGGGATGTGGGTGGGATGTGGGTGGGATGTTAATGGGAAGTGGGCGGGAAGTGGACGGGAAGTGTGTGGTATGTGGGTGGGATGTAGGTGGGAAGTGGGTGGGATGTGGGTGGAATGTGGGTGGAATGTGGCGGTAAGTGTGAGGGATGTGGGTGGAAAGTTGTTTTGGAAATGGGTGGAAAGTGGTTGGTAAGTAAATGTAAAGTGGGTGGAATGTGGGTGGGATGTGGGAGGGATGTGGGTGGGATGTGGGCGGGAAGTGGGTGGGTTGTGGGTGGAATGTGGCGGTAAGTGGGAGGGATGTGGGTGGGATGTAAATGGGAAATGGGTGGGATTTGGGCTGGAAGTGGACGGGAAGAGGGCGGGAAGTGTGGGATGTGGGCAAGTGGTGGGATGTGGGAGAGACGTGGGTGGGATGTGGGTGGCAAGTGGGTGGAATGTGGGTGGGAAGTGGGCGGGAAGTGGGTGGGATGTGGGCGGGAAGTGGGTGGTAAGTGGGTGTGCGTTGGTTCTATACTGTTGAAGGCGCAGCGAAGCGTGACGGGCTATTTGCTAGTAAATATATATTTTTATACTCTGTACCAAAGGTACATTGAGTATATTAAGTAAGAGTGAGAGAGAGAATAAGAGATGAGCGCAGCACCAGCATTGCATTCAGCTTCTACTTCAGGTACAGAGTTTGTTATAGTCGGGCTTGACCGACTTTCTCACTTGTTTTAACTACAATCCACTCAAATGATTTTAGGTGGAGATCTCAGAGATGGTAAGAGATAGAGGTTTGACATGTATGGGACAAATGTTTCTTATACTTGCAGGCAGATCAAGTTTATTTTCAATTTTTGCCACGCCCCCTCAATTTGGAAAAAACGACATATCTCCCACAGTTTTGTAGATAGACGATTTGTTCCTTCTAAAGATAGTTAGTCATTCGTAAGAAGAATCGATTTGCCGAAGAAATTATAAAGATCGGCTGAGCGGTTCTCAAGTTATGACCAAAAATTAAACCCCTCCCCCACCCCCTCCCACGCACTAACAACCAACACCGCATTTCAATCAACAACATGTAAGTGAGAACGATGAGAGGGAGAAACTTAGAGATGAGCGCAGCAGAAGCGTTGCATTCAGCTGCTACTCTTGTTACAGAGTATGACATAGTCGGGCTTGACCGACTTTCTCTCTTGTTTTTAAATGTTTCTATATGCAATAGATTTCATATAGTGTAAGTATTTTCTTACAAAGTGTGCGAACTCTACTAATGTCAAACTGAACTTTCCTCAAAAAAGACTGCACGAACTGTAACTATACAGCAAAATTTCTAAAATTATTAAAAATTTTTTAACGCTATAATTGTTAACTGTCTTATTTTCCAATATATCTAAAATTTAGATTCTAAATGCACACAAAGAAAATATGTGGCATGAAAAGCCAAATTTTTGGCTTTCAATATGGAATGTGTTTTTTTTATAAAATCGATTTTTTTCAAAGTTTTTCTATTGAGTTTAGCGCCTAAATATACATTTAGAAAGTTTTATATCTTCTCTCTGACGAGCGCGTAAGTTAAAGTCGGCCCTAACCGACTTCGATATACCCGTTACTCATGAAAAAACATGTTTTACAGTGTACCTGCGTTCCTTAGGGTGACCATCCGAAAAGTATGCAACATTTTTTTAGGGTGGAAGGCGTGGGAGGTGGGGTAGCGGGGGGACTTGGTTCACTTTTTTGCTCATCCGATCTTTATCATTTCTTCGGCAAATCGATTTATTTTGCTAATTACTAACTATCTCTGGAAGGTACAAGTCGTCTATCTTTAAAACTGTAGGAGATTTAACGTTTTTTCCAAATTGCTGGGGCGGGAGGGGGCGTGTCCAAAATTTGAAACAAACTTGATCTGCGTGTAGATAAAAGAAGCATTTGGGAACATAACTTAGCCAAAAATCAATGTTTTTCGTTCTGTAAATTTTGTATTTTAGTTAAAAGATGTACGAAACTTTCCTCATCATTAGTTTCAAAAAATAATTAAATTGGGGTTTTTATACACTTAAAAAATGTATTATAATTTTGCCCAGAAGTTTGCAACGAATTGAAGGAATCATCTCCGACCACATAAAGTATATATATTCTTGATCAGCATCAACAGCCGAGTCGATATAGCCGTGTCCGTCTGTTCGTCTGTCCGTCCGTCCGTCCGTCCGTCTGTATAAACACCTAGATCTCAGAGATGGTAAGAGATAGATTTTTGACATGTATGGGACAAATGCTTCTTTTATCTGAACACAGATCAAGTTTGTTTCAAGTTTTGGCCACGCCCCCTCCCGCCCCCCCCCCCACTTTCGAAAAATAGTTATATCTCCTACAGTTTTAAAGATAGACGGTTCGTACCTTCTTGAGATAGTTAGTAATTAATGAATCGATTTGACGAAGAAATGACAAAGATCGGATAAACGGTTATCAAGTTATGAGCAAAAAAGTGAACCAAGCCTCCGCTCGTGTTGACGTGTTGACCAATAGGTTGCCGCTCAAAAGTTAGGTAATAAGAAGGGAGACACTTGACATAAACAAAAAGTTGTATTTTTTGTTTTGTGGCCAATATTCGAGTGGCTCATAACCCCCCGCGGCACAGAACCCCCCACTCTCCCCTACATTTTTTTTGAGTCAGCGAAAACAAAATTATTCCTGAACACCGGTTCAAACCTGAACCTAGGTTCAGCGACCTTCAGAACCTCCGTGAACCCCAACGCAAAAAGTTTCAAGGGTTCGAGCCCCGGAGTGATCTTATGAGGCTTGCAGCCCTGGTTTCCTTGACCTTTTTTTAAAAAATTGGTATTTTAAAACGCATAGAATTTTTCCAATTCGGTTTTTTTAATATGTGACAGACAGATTAAAGCAAACAAAAACAATTGTACTGCTTCGATACGAGGGCTGTTCAAAAAGTTCTCGGTCATCAAAGTGGGGGATCCAAAAAAAGGCATAGTGGCGGTCACGACTTCTCATCTCCAGGTTGTGTGAAATGAAAACTAAAAACGGGGTTATAATCAGTATAGATGTAATTCTGGTCTGACCATTAAAAAAATTAGTACAATTTTTTTTTTTCAATTTTGATTGACGGTCAAACCAAAATGGTGACAATTCTGCGTCGATTTCACTTTAAATCATCAAAATTGGTTGAGTGCAACTGGAGATATCATGACCGCCAGCTCGAAAAACGTGGCTTAGAGATAAATGCGTTTGAAGTTTAAAGTAATGTGAAAATTACTTAAATTAGCGAAGACATTGTTCGTCAAAAAAGGCTTATTTTTCGCAATCCACTGAACCAAGCAAGAATGGCACTAGATAAACAAGAGAGAAACGATCGAAAATGGAATAATCGGAAATGAGACTGACTTTTAGGTTTCACTCTTCGTCCGAATTCTGGACACATTAAACAAAAAATCTTTATAAATCAATTAAATGCTAGAATGCCAATGTAATTTCACTAGCAATTTCTGAATTGATCACAGAAGTCCGTAATTTAGCAATTACTTTTCATTCTACCGACTATCAAGCATTTATTTTTAAAACGAAAACGTGTTTCGTTTTGGTGTTGCGAGAACATGAATCAATTTCACTTTCGAAAGATTGCCGTGGAAGTGGAATTCAGAACATGCCTGTATATTTTCTAAAATATATCGAATTTCAAAAAAATTGTTTTGAGTCGATATTCTCAAATATCTAAGCTATAACAAAATGCAAAAAAAAGGTGTGAGTGTCGATAACACTCATGAGGCTTTGATGTGAAACATGATGCTAAATTTAAGGGCTTATTTTTAAAAGCACAAGCTCCCTCAAGGGTAATTAAATCAGCAATGACAATTTTTAAAAAGAGGAAAACAAGGAGCTAGCATTTGGAAGATCATTTGAACAAGAATAATCTAAGCGAGTCATATTCAAGATCTATTAATGATTAAAATGAGATAAGTAATTTAAGGAAGACTCAAACAGTGATTGATTGAAAAACGAATTGAAAAATACTCCCAAATGACTCCAACTGATCTGAAAAAGGGGTATAAACGACTCTTGATGAAGAGTCGCAACTTGGGTACCATTTTCTTCCGACTAAAGTATTATTTACTACTATTATTAGCGACTATTTTAATCAGACTGAGGAATTGATAAAAGAAAGACTCAAATGTGATCAGAGAATTCATAAAATGCTTGCTGGGAACAAGTTCACTGGCTGCTGTTTTCTTTCATCTCTTCTGTAATGCAGTTAAGGCACTGTTTAGTAACTTTAGTCAAGTCACTGTTTAGTCACTGACAAGTCACCACTAATTCACTGTTAAATCACTGTCGAGTCGCTCTTTAGTCACTGTCAAGTCAATGTTAAGTCACTATCAAGCCAGAGTTAAGTCACAGTCCTATTCACTGTCAGATCACTATTTAGTCACTGTCCAGTCACAGTTAAGTCACGGTGAAGTCACTGTTTTGTTAATCTCAAATCACTGTTAAGTCACTGTCAAGTCAGTGCTTAGTCACAGTCAAGTCACTTTTTAGTCACTGTAAAATTACTGTTAAGTCACTCAGTTTAGTCACTTTCAAGTTACTGTTTAGTCACTATCAACTTCACTGCCCAGGCACTGTTAAGTCACTTTTTGTCAATCTCAAGTCACTGTTAAGTCACGTCAAGTCACTGTTAAGTCACCTTCAAGTCATTGTTCAATCACTGTTTAGTTACCCATTTTTTACCATTTCTTGACGCACTTTGGGTAATTTGTTGTTTTCTGTGAAATCTAACACCCAAATGCATAAAATCCGCCTTTGAAATCTATGAAAAATATTTTTTATTTCATCGTGTTAGTTGTCGAAACTTTACGATTATCTGAATTATACGAACTGCAGGGGGATATATCCTTTTGCAGAGCTTAGCTCTTTTTATTCACATGCAACAAATTTGAACACTTCATTTGAAATCGAACATTAAGTACAAAAAAAAAAAACAGTTGATGGGCAGGCGGCCAGGCCGTACACTAAAAATTATACTTTTTCTTGAGACGTTCGCGGATGAGCAACAACTTAATCAATTTCTTCCAATTTCCATAGACACGTGCCTCGTACTTCTCCCTCTCTTTGCGTGCCTGCTCCAGTTGATCTGCCTCCCAAGCGGCCTTGACCGCTTCCTCGAATTCTTCGCAAACAACGAATCCATCGTACATGGCATGGACACCGCCCTGATGAAAATCAAAGCCTACGACTGCATTCGCACAATCTATATTCAGCTTCTTGCAGACACGCATAAGTCCGGGCAATCTCAAATGCACCGTCTTCTTGGGCAGCATGCAATCCTTGAATAGCTCCACATTGCCATATTCATTTCGTGGCACCAGTCCATTTTCGGCAGTGGGTGGCTCATATTCCTGGGTTTGCCAATAGCCAAATACCTCTAGGGGCTGCTCTTTGAGGATGGTGCGAGTAAGCTTGTCCCATTTGGGACGATTGACAATTTTATAGGGCTGCTCGCCCAGCTTGACGACGCGTGCGTCTTTTAGCCAAACTTCTCGAGAATGCAATAAATGCACACAATCTCTGGAGTACACTGGCTCGCCACGGATAAAGCCCAATGTAGGGGGGTCTGGCGGATATAGAGCTTGGAACTTGAGCAGATGCCGCTCCAGTGCATAAAATGGATGATCCTTGAACTCGTAAATGGATTTAGGCAGTGGCTTATCCAAGTGTATACGACGCATTTGCTCATCCTCAGAAATGTCGCGCTTGGTGCGCTGGCCCAAGTAGGGAGCAATGGTCTCGTCCAGCCAGGACTTCTCCACGCGAGCCTTGCGCACCATGGTGGTCCAGCTGGGGCAGTAACGCTGGGTTACATCTTTCAAACTGAGGTCATTTTGAAAGGCAAAAACATAGGCCAAGTTGGGGGAAGCGTTTCTCCGGATGGTGTCCACACTGTGCAATTTTCCCTGGAACAAATTAATACATATCCACTGCTCCTCCACTTCGGACCATACCTCTAGCCACATATCCGAAGCCGTTGGACTGGTTTTATCATTGATCGACTCGTCGTCTGTGGACGACGATACTCGGCGCAAACTTTGCACAGATTTTGGCAATACGGGAGCCTTCTTTACGGGCTTGACGACTGGCTCAAATATGGGACTAATGGACTTGTCTCGTTTCTGCAATTTCTGTCGCTTTTTGGGTATATCATCGGCTCCATCAAGCTGTGGAATACTTTCCTTCGCACGGCGAGAACGTAGCTGCCGCTTGGGTGCAGCTTCTGCTGCTGCCCGTTTGCGCTGTCCTCTCTTGCCAGTACTGACATTATCTGTATCGCTGTGTTTGGGTATTACAAGTTTGGGTATAATGGGTGAACCAATTTTTTTGCTTGGATAAACATTGTCGTTCAGTGGCTTAGCAGCAGATTGACGTGTGCGTCGAGCTATGGGCGTGGCAATCTCAGTTGGCTCCTTTTTTAGTTGGGTTTGGCTGGACGACGGCTTATTTTTAAGGTTTCCACTGGCTGCAGCTTTGGAGGTGCTGGGCTGGTCTTTGGCTATAATTTTGGGCTTTTTCGGCGGTGTAATCTCTTCTAAATCATCCTGCTCTTCCTGACTTTTGTTCTTGTGATCCGTCTTAGCTTTGATGGGTATTAAATCCGCAGCCGCTGGGCGTAGCTGCATTGGCTGGAGATTTACTATCAAACGACAATTCATGCCCATGCCTCGCGCAAGTACAATGAATATGAATATCATATCCTGCTTGCAGCGCGCTTCCTTGCGTTTAATTTGCACTAGAAGCTCCTCCACAATGTTTTTCTTGGAGTTGGCCCTTTGGGGTGGATACAAATTGGGGCTTAACAATTTGATGGCTGTTTTAAACCAGGTTCCAAATGACTGCAGATATTTTAGATCAGTTCCGCGTTCGGTGGGGTAGGCATTCTTCGTGGGTAACATCTTTAGAGCCTGCGGTATCAATCCTGGGTCATTTAACAAACGATTGTACTGAAGGCTACGCGCTATTAAGCACATTAAACTGGCCTTGTGCATCAGCAGCTGCCGATCTTTAATATCACGATTGAGGCGACGTTTAAGCGCCATTTCCAGTTCCAGCTGTGTCTTCTGCTTCTTGCTGACATGTCTGGAGGGCTCACCAATATGTATTTCCAGATCGCCAGATACATTGGGTGTCTTACTTGAATCGCTGTCATCTGCCACTTCCTCAAACTCAGACTCTTCGGAATCTAAGCCTTCGGGTATTGCCTTGATTTTTTGTTTAACACGCTTCGATTTTGGTTGCCGTCTGGCCACCACCTGCTCTTTAGTTTGGTTTTGATTTTCGCCCAATGCAAGCAGTGCATTCACATCCATGGTAGCAGTTTGTCCTTCCTGCGCGTGCGTGCCTGCAGCCCGTCTGTCCTCAAGCACTTTCCTGCACCGCTCCAGACTATTGGCATTCTCAAGCAGGCCATGAAAATCAAACATCTTGGTGGTGGCATTCTCCTTGTTGTCCTCAGAGCCTGAGTCGCTGAGATTCGAAATACCCGCATTGCAATCGAATTGGGGCGCTGGCGACTTGTCCTTGGTGGCCGTAAAGAAACTGGAACGCAGATCTAAGTTGGCTGGATTGACCAAATAGTCTTCCACACTGGATTCGCTGCTGGAGTCATCTTGAGCATCATTGGAAGTATTTCCTTTTTTTGAGGAAGACTTCTGTTGCGACAAAGAGTCAAAGGTTTTGCGTCGCGGTCGTTTCCGGCTGTATAGCTGGGAACGCAACGATTGGCCACTGGGCAAAAAGAAAAAAACAAAGTGTTAGCGATTGATTGTGTGGAACGGGTGGAAGGGATACAACAACATTCTTAATTTTTGGCTTTTGCCTTTGATCAGCGCGACGCAGCGCAAGCTTGCTCTAATATCTATTGCGTCGTGAGGGTTGCGCTGGTAAGAAGGGCTATGAGACTGCCCACCGCTGGTGTGGATGATTGATCTATGGATATGCATACCTTTTTTTGATTGCTCCGTTGGTGGGCAGTTCAATGAAATCGCTTTGATCGTCATTGGAAGATGCACTGCAGCTGGGCTCCCACTCATCCTCACTGGCAGAGAAAGCCTCCGATGCGGTTTCATCTTCCTCATCGGACATTTTAGGAACTAGGATTTTACAAGTAGCAAAGTGCAGCCAATTTAAACAAATGGTGAAATTAACATATGCGCAGCAGATTTTTTTTTGTATAAACAGAACCAATGCCGCCAAGCCCCTGACAATCGGTTATCGATAGTATTGCAGAGTCCGATCATTGCAATTAAGTGGGGATCGCACTGTCACTAAAGAACAATTCCCAGGGAAAATTAAGAGCTATGCTTGTGTGGGTTTATAGGCATCACAGAGTGTCACACTCAGTATCACTGTGGAAAAGGGTTTAGCCCGATAAGGGAAGGGAAATTTCCTTTATAGTAGCATAGATTACTTCAAAACAAACTGATCTGGCTGATAGAGAATAGATCAAAGTTTACGAAAATTGGAAAATTGGTGACATCAGGGCGGTATCCACAGCTCGCGAAATGGCCGCCAAATGAAAAACCTTAAAAAAAAACTGTTGCGTGATTTGTTCGTGTGGCCGCTTCATATTCGGTTTTCACGTTATGTTAAAAAAATTACGTAGCTTTAAGTGCTGTTAACGCCTCTTTTTTGTGGCGACGCAACAAAAATGGATTTAGATTCTAATTTGTGCGGGCGAGAGGAACAAAAACAACAACTTTAAGACGAAAATGGGCGGAGCTAAAAAAAGGTTCCTGCAGAAAAGTCGCCTATGGCATTTTATAGAAGAGTCACACAGAAAATGTCAGATGAGGTAATTACCGACGATTTATTGGAGGTTACTGGTGCTCATAATGCAGATTGAAAAATACACAATAATAATAACAATTAAGATGTTATTTATTTCCTTAAATAATGATAATTAATTAAAAACGTTAAGTTTTAGTTTAAAATAGCGCACAAAATGTGTTATATAAAGAGTGCTGTTTGAAAGTTCGAGGGCTCACATGACAGCGCAAAAATTACCTCAAGGTTTCTTTGAAAGGTTTATCGATAGAAAAAAGTGTGCTATCGTGATAATAGCAGCGGCTTAGCAGACTCTGTTAAGAATCTGCGGAATATCTTTTTTACGAGAAATTTTTCGCGATCCGTGGAAACCGCCCTATACACTGAAAACAATTTTTGGTATAGTTGAAAGAAAACTTGAATGTGATGGTTTTGGCAGTTTGCGTTGGACCGCCACTTTAAACCCTTTGCTGGAATTTCCTCTAACCTTAAAGCCAAGTATCAAAACATTTGAAAAAAATCGAAGATACACTTCAGAATGAAAAATTTAAGAATGTATATTTATTTCTTTTCTTTTATATTATTTACTTATTATCTTCTCTATTCTCGTTTCTAACACTAGTTTATAATAAAAATTCTTTAGTTTAATTTGGAATGGTTTTTTCTTCCATTTTAAGCATATCACTATTCAGAAGCGTGAAATGGAGCGAATCAAAGTATTAAAACGAAAGGTTATTAAATTTCTAATAAACCCGTAAAACATTTTTTGTCGAATTAACAGAAAATGAGTATTAAGTTTGTTTTCAATCACTTTGAAAAATATTTTTAAAAAATCCAATATTCCCATCTTCTTTAAGTATAAATCACGATTCTCCGATGTATACCTTGTTTGACTGCTACAAACTTTTCGTTAAGAAATGTCAAAGAAAAACTGAAAGAAAAAAAGCATATAAAAAAAATTTTAAATAAATTTTCGAGTTCAGCACTTCAAAATACACACAAAAAATTAATTTAAATTTCTGGTTCTATTCATAAGTTTTCAGATCAAATTGCTGCTAGATGTATAATGCCTAATAAGTAATTTTCACTTGATAAGCCCAGTGTACACTTCCACCAAAGACTTGCTAAAACAAAAAACTCCATATAAAAAAAACTCACAATAATTTTTGGACCAAAGTTCTTTGGCGATACTTTTGTTGGCAGTCCATCCACACTTCCAATAAAAAGGCATCGAGTAAATACCGATAAAATACTAGATCCGTATTTCTAGTATTTTTTTCGATAGCTCCCTGAATAATTAATTTTAATTATTTCAAGAGGTGTCGCACAATCGGGTGAAATTGAATGATTTTCCCATCAATGATTGAGCGCAATTTTCAAAGCAAGCTAGAAAACACCGTGAGACTTCAATCAAACTTAACTAATTATGAATTTAATCATTGCTAAAGAGCCGAGTCATATCTGCTCATCAGGCCCCGTAGCCAGTGTTGGGCCGAGAAGAACACATGTTAATCATTTGTATTTATTGATTATGAAACTAATAATTTAAAATTAAACCAAAAGCTACGCACTTGGCAATGTGACCATTTTACAGGCATACATCTTACAATCTGGTCACACTGTCCCGAAACAAAAGAATTGTCACTTTTGGTATTTAAGTTTTGGTAAGTTTTTGGTGGAAGTGTATACTAGGCTTAAACCTTGATCTTTGTTATTGAATGCCTCCTTTTACCGAATGATACATCAATAGTTTTGTCAGCTTACAAAATTTGAAGTTAGAAATGAGATCCAGATTTAATTATCACGGCCGAAATTCCAAACCCCAGAAAACCAACAGGTAGAGTAGAAATTCACTTATAAAACTTTTTAAGACGTTCTCTCGTTCGAGATAATTATACGATTTTCAGATTACATTGTTTATATTTCCGATCAAGGGTTTTACAGGGTTTTAAAATATATTTCTTTATGAAGCGTATCTTTGACTTTTTCAAACTTTCTGATAATTGGCTTTAAGGTTAGAGGAAATTCCAGGAAAAGTTTTAGAGTGGCGGTCCAACGCGAGCTGCCAAAACCATCAAATTATAGATTTCTTTTATTAATACCGAAAAATGTTTTCAGTGTATTACAAAATTTGGCAGTTTCAAAAACTTTGATCAATTTTCTATCACTGGAAATTTATTTCATGTCTCTACCTACTCTGGTTCCCGAGATATTGCAATTTAAATCTCAAGGACATGGCATTAAAATGATCCAACATTGCGACCTGGGTTTTGAAGTTATCTATCACAAGTCCATTTTAAGTATAAAGGAAATTTCAAAATCTAAGACTTTAGGCCGCAGTCCTTCCCTTATCGGGCTGGACCCTTTGGAAACTACCCTATTAAACATAGACTCCTTAGTTTGCCTGGAACCCTGCAGGTCATCTGATCCAACCATTTTGTAAGAATAAACCATTATTTAAGCTTATAATTTGTTAACAATCAGATATAGGTAGTTTGAATTAAGCGTAGATATTCTTAAAATATTCATTTTCCTTCTTTGGCCTCAACAACCCAACAATGGCGTGCTGGTGTTATCAATCATAATTTTGTACGCTGCAACTGTTAAAATAAAATCTAAAAACCTCCTAAACTCTGCAGAAGAAGTGGTGTGGTGGTTCGAACCGTTCAAAGTTACAATATAACAAAAATTTACAACGCCATTTCTTGTTTATTAATAAAAATACAGCGTGAGGTATCTTAGCGCTGAAATACTGTCGCAACTAATAATTCATAAGCGAAGTAATGGGTAATTAGGCGCCACCACCATCAAAATTTCAAACCCTCACCAGTGTCGGCCAAAATCTCAGCTGGTGGCTGACCAAATGCTCGCAGTTGGCGCATATAATCCAAAGTAATGAGGAATTTCTCGCTCTTAACAGCGGGCGGATCCTCTGCACTCTCGGTTTCCAGGTGATTCTCCATGATCTTGAACAGCTCCAAATGTTTTTGGTATCTTTCCTTATCCTCTGCGCTTATTTTGCCATCATTTTGCTCAAGATAAACTGGATACTTTAACAGCATTTCTTTAATGGTGGGCAACAGGATATCAGTCGAAAGCATACTCTGAATCATTCCTTGAATAAAGGGCAAAAACACATTGCCGCCATCAGCATCGCCGATCTCATCCAAACTAGGAGCACCCATCAAGATGGCTACGTCAATCCCAGGGACTGGCACTGTTAGATTCTTAGTGTTCTCCTGAACACCCTTGAAAGTTTCCGAAATGTTCTCCGAGTACTTGGGCACATCTACGTCTTTGGCCGAATCGCTGCCGCTCAAGGTCAAAGCTGCTGCTTCTTCCATTTTCTTGAAGGCAGCCATCACCTCATCCGGATCCTGAGGTGAAGCTGGTGTATCGGTTGCTCCGGACACTGTGCTCAAGCGATCGGCCAAGGTTTTGGCATGCTCGACGTACATTGCGTTGGGATCCTTGTCGCCTTCCCCAGTGAGGGTGTCTTCGACATGTGCCTGCTTGTCGCCGCGTTCGTAGAAATCTCCAATTTGCTTTTTCTCAGACATTGTGAAATTTTCTTTTAGATTTGGATTATTCTCTTTTTTATCTGATTGATTCTGACTTTGTCTTTACAAATTAATGACACATAGAGAAGCGTTTTGCTGCGCTAACTTTTCTCTCGAAAATTCGTTGGCTTTTCGCTGTGTCTGATATTTTGTTAACTATGTATGGCCGTCTCGCTCTAACTGCCTGTTTTCTTCTGTCGCCTTTACCCGTTTATGCGGGCAGTTCGAGTATTTTCATAACCGTGATAACACGTACTGCTCAATAGCAACTCTGTGTGAAGGAGTTAGGCTAGGTTTATATTGGGGCACACTGTGACCGTGTTGTCTGTGACGTTCTGTGACTCTAGTACTCAGAAGTTCAAAGTGTTTACATTGGAGTCACAGTTGAGCCCAACAGTGAGGGCGAAACGAGTACTTTCGATGTGAATGCTTCGTATCGTTGTCACAGGGGCGCCACTTTGCTTACAAAAGTGAACACTGAACTGTTGCTGAGTTGTGAGCCAGATCCGCATACAGAAAGCAAACAATCAAAAGAAAACAATTGAAGAACACAAAAATTAAAATTCGCGATCGCCTTGTGACCATGCAGTGGAATGCCCATTTGGACTCTAAACATATTGAAGCCGTCGAGCCCAATGTATTAATACATGTTACGAATATCAAAAAACTATGCTTGCAAACGAAAAACTCCATACAAAGCCAAGTAAGAAAGTCGGTCAAGCCCGAGCTTAAGCGCCAGCGTAAGGCTAGGTTCACACTGGGGCATACTGTGACCGTGTTGTCTGTGACGCACTGTGACGAAAGTAATCAGATGTCCAAAGTGCTTACATTGGCGTCACAGAAATTGCATGTCACAGCGGTGCAGTGTTGCCTTTTTCCCGTAATTTCTGGCTTTTTTTAAAACCGTATTGCGGGAAAAAATTACAAAATGCGGAAAGCGGGAATTCTGGCTTTTTTAAAAGTGACTTCGGCTTCTTTTTAGATTTCTTTTTGTTTTGGAGCAAATCAATAGTTTTTCACCTTTGACAGTCATTTATCGACAAAAATTAACTCTTACCATATGCCACGATAAATGGCTTCGAAAGGCTTGGCTTCGGAAGTATAAATCTAAAACATCTCGAATCTCGAGCAGTTCTTGAAAAGGAACAATAATATTCAATTCTATTGGAAATTAAACAAATCAACAAGATTCTTTAAATCAATGACACTGACGCATCCGGCCTGCTGAAAGATCTCTTGATTGCTATCAATTCTCTACAAATTATTCCATCAGATACCAATTTTAATAAAATTCATGTAGACGATTTGGAAAATTTGCTGTCAAAGATTTATATTAAAGATATGAGCTTGATAAGCAGATTGAAATGCTTCAGATAAATAGAATATTGAAGAAATCTAGTTGAGCATGTGCTGCACAAATTTCATAGTTGATCTTGTAAAGCAACAGATGCAGTAGTTTATTTTTTTAAATTTATTTAAGTTGTCTTCTGCTGATCTGATTTTTGGATATTCATAAAATTCATTGTATTAAGACATTTAAATTATTTCAGGTTGCCTGAAAATCACAGCATTCTTCAAAAAATTTACATATTTTCAGTTCACTACATTTTACAACCAAATAAAAAGTTTTTCCCATTTTGGAAGAATTTTCCGATATTATAAAAATATAGGGTTAATAATATTGTTTATATATATGGAAATGGGAGGTTAACGACGAAACTATTAAGTTTTTAAGTGAAGTAATCGCTTTCAATGACTGAAGGGAAACAAAGATTTTTTGAGTTAGCCTCGTTTGCGATTCAGAGTTTGTCCTTGCCATGGTTCAACGCCAAAGTTGAGCGTGCCTACAGATACTACTTGTTATAAGGTCCCCTCTAGTTACCTTAAGCTAACAAGTACAACTGAGGCCTACGGCAAGGACGAGGACGAGGAACTTCAGCACTCTGATGATATATTAAAAATATTTTGTATATAAATTTACATTAATCCCAAGAAAACGATGCGCTTTTTTACGCTTTTTTGTCGAAAAATACAGCTTTTTTTCCTCTCCGCTGAAAACAAATTTTTTTCTCGGCAAAGTTGGCAACACTGCAGCGCTGTGCCTGCGCTTTGATCGGTGCTGCCAATTTAGCTATTTCCCCGCTAGATATAGTGGATTTTAATTTTCAAATGTAGTATAAATTGTAAAATAGCGGGTATCGGGAATTATAGCTATTTTCCAAGCAATCTTGGCGTCATTATATTTTATTATAACATAATGTAGGTTCATGTATTTTTAACAATTTATGTATCGATCGCGAGTGTAAGGTGAAAAATATTGAATTATATTATATAAGCAAACCCGGCAGGACCCTGCTCGAAGAACAAAGTTCAAAGAGTATAAGAAAAACAATATTGAGGCAGAAATTCGTTTGAAATGCTCCAACTTTATAATAGCATTAATTAATGAGCTCAAGCAGAGGTATATGGTTATGAAGTAATAGCAATATTTTTTTCATTACATTCTAAATTTTTTCGACAAAATATTATGTGCCAAGAAAGCTGAAATCGTGCACAGCCTTGAGCACTTCAAGGTAAAATCAACCAATATTGATTAGATTCTTTTCCAATATCTTCTATCAAGTGGTCCAGTTCAAAGAATACCACTTACTTTGGGGCCAAAGTATCCAACTATGAGGATGCAGCAGGAAATAAAAATAAAAAATAATCATTTGTGCTAAGCCTTCTATCGCTGCCATGGTCGAACGCAGAGGTGGAAAGAATCTTTAGTCAAATGAACAAAGTCAAAAATGAACTTCAACAGGACTGCGACTGGAAGACAAATGCAGTCATAATTAGAAAAAAGATAGGAACCAATCAGACCTACATAAGTTTAGCTACAGAAGTCGAAATGTTCGACGAACTTGAGATATATAACAATAAAAACTATCGAATCACTACTCTAGCGTTTTTTTTTTAGCTACCAACAAAATTTTCTGGTCATTTTTAGCTTTTTTAAAGGCTTGTTTCGCTGTTTTATGACCCGAAGAGTGGTCAGCGCTGGCTGTCACAGAGCGCCACTTTGCTCACAAAAGTGAACATTGCACTGTTCGTGTGCTCTGAGCCAGATCATGTCGAATATATATATCCGATACCACCACTAGTCGTGGGTTTGTTATCGATACCATTAACAGTGCGCTTGATTTTGAATAAATTTTTTCTTAGTAAAGCTAAGGTCTCACAGGCAAATAATTTGCCCAAATTTTCATAAAGAATTCGCAAAATAGCAATGATTTCAGATTTTTCATAACCTAAAACTAAAACTATGGTTCCATACGTAAGAAATTTAATCAAAAATAGCCGAAAAGTTTCCTATGTTGGTCTATTTAGTGAAATTTTCATTAAAATTTGGGCAAATTATTTGCCTGTGGGACCTTAGCTTAAGAGACACTTTTTTGTTTTGAATGGATGAATATGTCGACTACCTCTTCGGTGAGCGTTCATGCTTATCAACTGTACTGCGATCTTGAATTACAAACCCATGCACAAATTTAAATTATTTCCTACACAGTGCAGAGTGCATTAAACACTTTAAATATAATAATACCTGTGGAACCATTGAACGTGTTCAGCAGAATAAATGATCCCTGAGCAGGTAGCATAAAAAAGTAATGCATCAAATAGTTTCTGCTTAACGAATTGCTACATTTCATAACAACGCTGCTGGGCGGGTGAATTTTGATATGGCGGCGTAGACACATTTGCGATGTGGGTTAACATTTTGCATATAAAAAGTTACAATTAGGTTTATTGTTATAATTTACAGCCGATAGTAGAATTTGCAATCAATGCACAAAATGCGCATGTTTTTATCGATAGCTTTCATATCGATACACAATTACTTACTGGTGGGAGCTGTATCACTTTAAAGTAGCGTACTATTTCTTTCTTAGATGAAATTGGCTATCATGATACCGCATCACTCGAGTTCAGCAGAAGGATCAGTGCGAATTTATACTTGATCAGGGAGCAAGTTGTTCTGCTGAACAAGGCCATTTTTTCAAGCGATCACCACTTTTATTATCGCAGCCCTAGTCACTTGGATGTTTCGATAACATAACGATAATAAATCTGGACTTTTAGCGGTAAAAAGCTAGCCGTGCCCGCCAAAAACAGTGACTGCAATGGTCACTAAAATCTAAAATATTTAACATTTAGAATTATTTTAATAATTTACCTGTGGAACAAGTGTCAATCAACATTCGTCATCGTCTTAGGCGGTAAATAAACGAGCACAACGAAACATTCAATTCACACGCTCTATTTGCTATTTGTTCAACCTACAAATACTTATTCTGTTTTTGTTTTAATTAAAAATCACTTTACGTTCCTCACGACTCTTGCCCAAACTATCGATAAGCATCGATAGTTTGTTATTGCCAATCGAAGTGCAACCCTGTGTTGGGCAAATGTCAAGCAGGCGACTTCCGCTGCTGTCACCATTCCTTTACCTTTTTGACAGGCAGACGTGAAGCTGGTCTTTTTCTGAGGACCGCAAAAATCTGCGTTTTTTGTAAACATCTTTGATTAAAACTAAGCGACAATGGTGGTTAAGAAGGTGCGTTGAGTGTACACAGTGAATGGCCCTATGATTTTGCGTCTAGCAATCATGTAACGCGAAATTACTGGGTACAATTTGCATTTGTTTGTATTTTGTTTTGTTGTTGTTGTTCCGCCGTACTAATTACTTTCCGATTCCAATCTTTTTACAGCCCAGGCCAAAGAAGAAGCCAGTGACCAAGAAGGTTGCCCCAGCTCCTTTGGCTGTCAAGAAGCCAGTTGTGAAGAAAGTTGTTAACCAGCTCTTCGAGAAGCGCCCCAAGAATTTTGGCATCGGTGAGTTGAAGCATACTCTGCAAAATGGATAACATCAGTATTAACTCATATCGCTTTTTAGGCCAGAATGTGCAGCCCAAGCGCGATCTGTCTCGTTTTGTGCGTTGGCCCAAATACATTCGCGTCCAGCGCCAGAAGGCTGTGCTGCAGAAGCGTCTGAAGGTGCCACCACCAATTCATCAGTTCAGCCAGACTCTGGACAAGACCACAGCGGTGAAGCTATTCAAGCTGCTGGAGAAGTATCGTCCAGAATCGCCACTGGCCAAGAAGCAGCGCTTGAAGAAAATTGCCGAGGCTAAGGCCAAGGGCAAGGAAGTTGAGCCCAAGAAGAAGCCCAGCTATGTGTCCGCCGGCACCAACACGGTCACCAAGCTGATTGAGCAGAAGAAGGCCCAGCTGGTGGTTATTGCCCACGATGTGGATCCCTTGGAGGTAAGCACTAGTGAATTTTCCACTCTCGTCTCTTGCACACCTCGCATGATGTAAAATTTATTGAATTTCTTCAACTGAATTCTTTAAGACAAAAAGAAGCAAAATGTGGCAAATTGACAGCTGAGTGTAACCAAACCAGGTGTTACTCTTGGCCAACTTTACCCAAAAACCAACTCTAATTATTCCTCCCTCTCTCCTCGTTCCAGCTCGTGCTCTTCCTGCCTGCCCTGTGCCGCAAAATGGGCGTGCCCTATTGCATTATCAAGGGCAAAGCCCGTTTGGGTCGCCTCGTTCGTCGCAAGACCTGCACCGCTCTGGCCCTGACCACTGTGGATAACAACGACAAGGCCAACTTCGGCAAGGTCCTAGAGGCTGTCAAGACCAACTTCAATGAACGCCACGAGGAGATCCGTCGTCACTGGGGCGGTGGTATTCTGGGCTCCAAGAGTTTGGCTCGCATTGCCAAATTGGAGCGCGCCAAGGCTCGCGAGTTGGCCCAGAAGCAGGGTTAAGCGACGGAGAGAGACACACTCTTTTTTATTAAAGTACACACTCTTCCTAACCAAAAGGATGATGAGAGAAACATAAAAACAACAAATAAACAATTAAGTGTACACATTTTTTTTGTTTTTTTTTTTATAGTGTGTTTTTTTGAACGTGGCTGAATGACGTTCAATAAAGCGTTAAGTTCTAGTATCAAATCTTGTGTGAATTATGATTGGAGACAGCCAAGCAACGTGTGTGTGTGTGTGTTGAACCCGCTTAAGTTATCGTAGGCACTTTCAAGCGTGGCCTCCTGCTTACACTGCATTCTAAAATCCAAATTGGACATTTGTGGCAGTAGAGTGAGCAAGGGAGCAAGGACTTCTCTGTCTTAGTACTCCATAGGCTTATCACATAATGGCTGGACTGGAACATCATTTTGCTTAAGTTTGTTTATAGAGCACCATCAGGCCCAGAGTATTTCCAAAATGTGAATGGAGAGTTTGATAACATCATAATTCAACGAATTTCGGTAATGAAATCTTATGAGCGTCTTTAAGTCTCACAGGATGAATACTTCGTCAAAGCCAAGCAAACTTTGGTCATTTAAGAGCTAGGATGAGCGAATCGATTGTAATTGTCTATGATCCTGGTCCTCAATTAGCAACTTTTCGTCATACACTTTTTTTAGAGCTTTAACTAAATATTCAGGCCTGTTCTCAATTCCTCTTCGGGTTTCGATGTTAATGTTAATAAGGTTCTATGGCTGGTGACATTTATATCTACAGTTACTAGATCTGATTTCAGAAAAATCTCAGTTGGTTAAGCAATTGAAACCAACAGCTCAATAACAAGAGTAGAAAAGTAGAAAAAGGAAACCTTGATAGATGTTTATTTCTTCTTTCTATTGAAGAAATAAACATTTATAAAGCTTGGTTTTTACCGTCATCTTTTCTTCTGTTGTTTAAACCAGGTGTTCGAAATGACTTAAGAAAGAAAAGTCTATTAGTAACTATGAACCAAAATAGAACCTACTGCGACCATTGAATATTTAAATTTTTGCTATATGCGTATTTCCATGATGTCGCACTCGACAATCTGTTTCTTTAACTTATAGCACTCCCGAAACACTTTATTTAGTGGTAAAGTAGAGAGCACACCAAGAGCTGCTTCCAAGATAAAGCCAATTTAAAAGCGATTCGCACGCGACTAAAAATGGAACTTACCAAAATCCGTCAAAACTAAATAGTGCGACTAATTTTAAAATGTTGTTGAATAACTTTACTGTATTAAAGTATTTATTTGATCGAAAAATATTCCTTATTTTTTTTTAACAAAATAGGAACGCGACACTTTTCCATCAATTTATTTACATTGTTTTTGTTATAATGGGAAGCAAAAACTTACAGTTAATTGCAATCACATAGTTTATCATGGTTTTTTATGCATTCTTTTTTAACCCTTTGATGTCTCAGAAAGATTTTAGATAGCAAAATTAAAGGCAATCGAAAGGCATTTTTATAAAAAAAAATAGAGGCAAGCTAACTTCGGCTCGACCGAAGTTTATATACCCTTGGAGCTTGATATGTGCCTGACAGTTTGTATGGCAGCTGTACTATATAGTAGGGTGTCCCAAAAAAATTTTTTTTTTTAATTTCACAGGTGCACCGGCATTTTCTGAAAGCTAATGCAGTAAAGTATTTTTGAGATTTTTTTTCAGATTTTTCGAAAGACGTTTAGAGGTCGCACAAATCGAATTTTCCATTAAAAATCGGGTTTTCCGTATGGTTTTCGAATTTTATTATAACTTGGTCAATAACCATGATTTTCTTAGTCTTCAAATCAACATTTTAAAGAAAAATGTCCAAATTTTACTTTTATGAGCAAAAACAGTTAGTTTTGGCATTGCTTTTGCTTGTTTAGGTACCATATATTAAATTTCTTTTGAAAATTTTTCATAAATTTTGTAAAAAACCCACTATAACTTTTAAAGTTTCTATGGGAATTGAAAAAACTAGTGATGCAGTTTAAAAGATGGTTAAATTTTTAAGAAACACAATTTTAAAAGTTGAAATTAGCTTTTACCGTTCGAGAGTTATACTCTATTAAAGCTTTGTACCCATTGCATAAAACTAATAATATTGTAAGCTGTTTGCCTGGTTTGCAACAGTTTTGCTTCAAACTTTGAATCATGATGTTTTTTTTCCAACTGTATTTTCAGATTCACCACGGAAGTCTTGCTTCGCGTTTTGAACGAAATTTTGTATCAGCAATTTATTTTGAACAACATTTACCGTTTGGGTATTCCTAAAAATTATACAATTAATCTTATGAGTAAAATTTGTCATTGCTTCCAAAAAATAAACTAAAGTTGTAATAAAAATTGTCTTTGGTGGACCAACCGTGGTACGCCAAGATGTCCTGAACTGAAGTATTCAAATGATATGGCCTGTTTTTCTGCTGCTTATGAAGCACTTTACTCATTTATTACTTAATTTTAGTGAAGCTGGGTTTACCCCAAATGGTCAATGTTGTTCTAAGGCAATTTCTAGTAAAAGACTAAGTTTTCGATGGCAGAACTGAAAACGCAGATCTGTACTTTTTTTTAGATCTGGCTTACTCCCTATATGAATTGATTTAAGGGTGAGCTTAAGAATTGTACTCCATATCGCGGCTTTTTGGCCGTCGAGTACCATCTCTTTGGGGCATGCAAACGCCCATTATACCTTCATAAAAATTGATTTTAATGAAAATCTACCGTGTGCTTTTTAAGATATTCAAGAAGTAAGGCTTACCTTCTTCTGAAGGTACCTTAACCGATTGCACGATTGAAGTAAATTTTTTATATTGCGTTCCCAATGAGCTTTATAATGCTTTATATAACTCTGGAACGGTAAAAGCAAATTTCAACTTTAAAAATTCAGTTTCTTAAAAATTAAACTATCTTTTAAACTGCTTCACTAGTTTTTTCAATTCTCATAGAAAATTTAAAAGTTATAATGCGTTCTTTGTAAATTGTATGAAAAATTTACGAAAAAATGTAATAAGTAAGTAATAAAGCCAAAACTTATGGTTCATGCTCATGAAAGTAACATTTAGACAATTCTCCATAAAATGTTGATTTGAATACTAAGAAAATCGTGGATGTTGACCAAGTCATAAGTAAAATTCGAAAACATTACGGAAAACCCGATTTTTAAGGGAAAATTCGATTTGTGCGACCTCTAAACGTCTTTCGAAAAATCTCAAAATTACTTTACGCTACAAGCTTTCAGAAAATGCCGGTGCCCCAAAATTTTTCTTTTTTTGGGACACCCTACTATATAGTGGTCCGATTTCGACAAGCCTTGGTGAAATTATGTGAAATCATTGAAAACTTATAAATACAAGCGTTGAGAGCGATAGTATTGAAAACAAAAAAGTTTTTCTTACTAAAACTAGTTTTTCAACCGATCGTTCCTATGGCAGCTATATGCTATAGTCATCCGATTCGGCCGGTTCCGACAAATGTGCAGCGTATTTGTAAATAGCTTTTAAACTGACGGAGGAGATAGCATAAAAACAGAGGGACAGACGGACATGGCTATAACAACTCAGCTCGTCATGCTGATCAAGAATATATATACTTTATGTGGTCGGAGATGCTTCCTTCTGTGCGTTACAAACATCCGGACAATTTTAATATACCCTCTCCAAGGGTATAAAAAGTGCAATTTAAATGTCGAAATGAGAAAACTTGCTGTAGCGAGATCGTTAAACCGAATATTTCGAAATGGGTTATGAATCAATTTAAGATTACCTTACATTAGTTCAATTTTTTTGTCTCCCCTTGAAAATATGCTAAACAGAGTTTTTTTAAGCACTTTTAATTTTGGTCTTGGTGGACCTTTCTGCTTATATTCAGTTTTTCAATAGGTTTGAACCAAAAAATGTTGACTGTTCAGAAGCATGCTGGTGGAAAAAGAATTTGTTTAAATTTTCAAATATTGCTTTTTTTCTGCGGCCAAAAGTAAGATACTTTCTATGTTTTGTGTATTTGATGAATCAAACTTTTTTACGATCTCTCAGTATCAACATTTTTTAGACGGTGAAAAGCATTTGTGCTCAAACTATATACTATTTGTACTATTTCAAAATCTGGTTTTAAAGATGAAGATTAAAAAGAAACCATGGCTGATCGTCGCAACTTTATTGCTTGTTAATTCTTCATAGTTCACATTCCATCAAAGGAATTTTTTGAGTTAAGGTGGGTCTTTAATGGCCAATTACCTTATATTTTTGGGTTAAGTAGGTTAAAAACGTATTTATCATTATTTATTTGACATTGATCTGACATTGTAAAATCAGCAAATTGCAAAATTCGCTTAAAAAGATACCAAAAATGACCCCCGATAACAATAAGAGAAACATAAAAATAACACATAAAAATGTCTGCCTTAGCCTGGCAGGCATATAATATGCCCCAAGGGAATATAAATTTTGGTCGAGCCCAAGTTAGCTTCCCTCTATTTATGATCTTTGTGTTCTTAACATTTTAAACTCAAGTGGAAAATTTTGTTTGATTTTGGGTAAGGATATAATCGGATCCTTACATTTAGGGACTTTGGAGGAATAGCTAACAGAACATACCCTCTTTGAATTGGAAAGGAAGGAAGGCACTATTATTTACAAGCGCTGTATTAGAGACAAAGCTGCACAACAAACTTTAACGACCAACTATTGCTCCAACCGACTATTGGCTAGCACATTCCGCCATTACCTACTTATGAAGCTAGACTTCTTAGCTGTTTCATATACTTTTCTGTGTGGTGGTTGAGTTGAGTTCAACTTTACTCATTTCAGAAACACTTTTTAACACTTGAACTTAAAATATTTGACATCTTGTTCTTATTATTTAATTATTTTTTCAACAGGTTTTTCCCTCCGTGCTGAGTTAAGCATTATAAAATACTAGCACATAACCCGTCGCGCTTCGCTGCGCCTTTAACAGTATAGAACCAATATCAGACCGTGGTCGGATTTTCCATCATTGGGAAATCACACTTAAAATAATTGCGAATTTTATCCGTACAAACAGAATCTCAAGTCAATCGGATGAAAAGTAGTTATTTTCCATGTAGAATTTTGTGGAATTTCGCGCCTGGGGCGGAATTTCCGTCATTGGAAAATTATGCTTCAAATTAATTCGTATTCTATCGTTTAAGCCAATCGGATGAATAAAAGTTTTCTTGCATGCAGAATTTTCTGCGCATTTTCACTCGCGGGGATCAGATTTTCCGACATTTTTCTATTTCATCAATTGAATCCGAGCTTCAAGCCAATCGGATGATAAATAGTTTTCTTCTCGCAGAATTTGCCGGAAATTTTACGGCAGTCGGGTAAAATTTTCCGACTTTGAAAAGACGCTTTTTAAATTAATTCGTATTACATCTTTACAAACCGATTTTTAAGCCAACCTGGGGGCGGTTTTTTTGGTAAGAAAAATCCCATTTTAAATCATATCGTAGTCTGTCCTTACAAACCGAGTTTCACGGAAATCGGATGGAAAATACTTTTTTATGCAGAATTTTCCGACCTTTGGATAAAATTTTCCAACATCAGAAAATCACATTTCAAACTATTTCGTATTCCATCCTTACAAACCGAGGTTGAAGCCAATCGGAAGAAAAATAGTTTTTTGAGTGCAGAATTTTCCGTCCATTTTCCTCGTGGGCTCCGTCTTAGTACGCACCTTCTCCACTAACAGAACTCCTCTCCAAATTACAGCCCTTTATCTCTTACCGTTTAGGCTGTGCGATGATTGCCATTGAGTTAGTGAATCAGTCAGTCAGCCAGTCAGTACACTCTCTTTTTATAGATATAGAGCGAGGCCAAAAAGTGAGAGAGTATTGATGTCGATTCGAACTCTTGCGAGCGAATGACGGCTTTCTGCTCTTTTGGTCTCAGCTTCGGCAAACGTTCGGGTCGTGTACGTGTGAATAACGAAATGTTTTCGCCCCCCTGGGAGGAACCAAGGACTAAGAATTGCTAGAATAGGGATATTAAAATTCCATTCAAACAATTAAGCATTTATTTGAGAATCTTTATCTTTATAATAGATTACAAAAGAAATATGCCTTGCGGACTGAGCGCTTCATAATTATAAGTGGTCTGCCACCGAATTGAAAAAGGCCAAAGTGGCGCGAGGGTAGAGAGTCAGCCGCCCATGTCAGCAGTTGTGGGTTCGAATCATGGCCTGACGCAAGCGAAGATTTTTTTTTGTTTTTTTTTGTTTTCAAATTGTATTTTTATTGTATTTTTAAACAAATATAATTTTTTGTTATTTTTGATATCAAGAAAACACACATCTAGTAAATATTTTCAGCACTTAAACGTTTTTTTCGTTTTGGAGAGCAATGGGAGCTGCGTTGAGGAAATGCTTTCTTAGTACAACGTCCGATCACTATAGGAAGTTATTGTGAAATTTTGAAGTTTCTAGCTATTACGGTTTAGCTTCAAGTGTGATGATCAGGTAAAATATCTTATCACTATATGATTATAGATTACAAAAGAAATATGCCTTGCGGACTGAGCGCTTCATAATTATAAGTGGTCTGCCACCGAATTGAAAAAGGCCAAAGTGGCGCGAGGGTAGAGAGTCAGCCGCCCATGTCAGCAGTTGTGGGTTCGAAATATGGCCTGACGCAAGCGAAGATTTTTTTTTGGTTTTTTTTTGTTTTCAAATTGTATTTTTATTGTATTTTTAAGCAAATATAATTTTTTGTTATTTTTGATATCAAGAAAACACACTTCTAGTAAATATTTTCAGCACTTAAACGTTTTTTTCGTTTTGGAGAGCAATGCGAGCTGCGTTGAGGAAATGCTTTCTTAGTACAATGTCCGATCACTATAGGAAGTTATTGTGAAATTTTGAACTTTCTAACTATTATGGTTTTGGCTCCACATCAATGATCATGTGAAATGTCTTATCATTATATGATTATAGATATGGGTTTGTTCTTATCGCAAACAGCTTTCGTGTCATTATTATTAAAATCAGGGAATCAAACCGAATCGAATTTCGGTTCCGGTTCTGGTTTGTACCGAAACTGCCGTTTTGGTAAAATGTTCTGTTTTGGTTCTATTTTATTTCGGTATTCGGTTCCGGTACATAAATTATCAAGTTTATTTGGTGTGTTTGCCATACAAAATGCACAATTTTATATTATATTATACTAGTACATAACCCGTCGCGCTTCGCTGCGCCTTAAACAGTATACAACCAATATCAGACCGTGGTCGGATTTTCCTTCATTGGAAAATCACACTTAAAATAATTGCGAATTTTATCCTTACAAACAGAGTCTCAAGTAAAAAAGGGTAAAATTTTCCGACTTTGGAAAGACGCTTTTAAATTAATTCGTATTACATCTTTACAAACTGAGTTTTAAGCCAACCTGGGGGCGGTTTTTTGGACATTGAAAAATCACATTTTAAATCATTTCGTATTCTGTCCTTACAAACCGAGTTTCAAGAAAATCGGATGGTAAATACTTTTTTATGCAGAATTTTCCGAACTTTGGGTAAAATTGTCCAACATCAGAAAATCACATTTCAAACTATTTCGTATTCCATCCTTACAAACAGAGGTTGAAGCCAATCGGAAGAAATATAGTTTTTTGAGTCCAGAATTTTCCGGCCATTTTCCTCGTGGGCTCCGTCTTAGTACGCACCTTCCCCACTAACAGAACTCCTCTCCAAATTACAGCCATATATCTCTTACCGTTTAGGCTGTGCAGTGAATCAGTCAGTCAGCCCGTCAGTACCCATTTTTTTTTATAGATATAGAGCGAGGCCAAAAAGTGAGAGAGTATTGGGGTTTAAAAACCTGATCTTTTGGTCTCAGCTTCGGCAAGCGTTCGGGCCGTGTACGTGTAAATAACGAAATGTTTCGCCCCACTGGGAGGAACCAAGGACTAAGTATCGCTAGTATAGGGATATCAAAATTCCATTCTAACAATTTAGCATTTATTTCAGCATCTTTATCTTTATAATAGATAACATATTATAAGAAAACAAAAGAACTGCGGACTGAGCGCTTCATAATTATAAGTGGTCTGCCACCGAATTGGAAATGGCCTCAGTGGCGCGAGGGGAGAGAGTCAGCCGCCCATGTCAGCAATGGGAGCTGCGTTAAGGAAATGCTTTCTTAGTACAATGTCCGATCACTTTTGGAAGTTATTGTGAAATTTTGAAGTTTCTAACTATTACGGTTTAGCCTCAAGTGTGATGATCATATGAAATGTCTTATCACTATATGTATATAGATGGAGATGTGCCGTGAAAAGGTCTTTTATATTGAATTTTTCTTCTATTTTTTTCTAATAAAAGTCTATTAGTGCGGTGAACAAAATTCAACAGAAATTTGAGTAATTGTTAATTTTGTATGACATAATTGGTGAATAAACAGTCAAACACAAAAAAATTAATATACAAACAAAATTTTAGTTGCAATTTAACAGAAGTGGATAAAACTCTCGAATATTTCATTTACAGTCTGGTTGTTGCACTACGAAACGAAACTGTACCGGTTTTTCGGTATGATTAAAATCGATTTTCAGTTCCTAAAAATATAAGGTTTGCGGTATAACAGGCTGGCTTAAATTAAGGGTTATGGATTATTTTTGGCTCTTTTCGAAATATCCGTTTAAAAAGGAGTAAAATTAATTCAATAAAAAGATCGGTACCATAGAGGGTAAGCAAAATGTTGGCGCACTTTTATCAAATAAGTCAATTTATGTGTCTCCTTATCCATTTGCTTCTGCACTTTATTAGTTTTTATTATTGTCCTATTAGTTTTTTTGGCGCTTACGTTATTTTTGCGGTATCAAAAAAACATAAGTGGTGCTTTCGATATTTTTGAAAGTGCAATATTGCTGTAAATATTTAAATATACGGCGAAATACTGCCGACTCACATTTGATTCTTTGACATTTGAAGTGATTAAATTAACTTGCAATTCTTAAACTAATTAACTGCTCGTTGCAGTTTCGAAGCACAAACACGAATAAAAACTTTAAAGAGATTAGGTAGATAGGCGACTTTACTACTGAGCTCTTTCTTTTTGCATACAAAAGCCGCAATAGGCTAATACTTGAAAGGAAGCGAACATGCAAAAACAGAACTTAAGTGATAGAGTGCCAACAGTCTTCCACAGAGAAACATACATACACAGACGTCAGAAACAATATCTGTTGTCACTTTCTAATGAATTAGAGAGGATCGAAATTTTGGCCAAAAGTCCCAATTTTTCGTTTGGGAAACTGAATAAAACGACGATTTTGAATACATACAGCTATTTTATGGCAAAATTTGGAACCATTTCATAAAATGTTTTTTCAAAGTTGATTTATCTTAAAATTGATGCAACAAATAATATGCAGAATTAGGCATGCAACAATTTAACGGAACTTGATTTTTATTTTTCGACTTCGGACTAGATTGCAATAAAAAATATATTGGTATTTCCATTTGTAAGCGTTTACATAAAAAATCATAAATTTGGCAACTTTGCGTTGAGAGTACCCGAAAGTACCCCTCTCAATTCACTTGCAACATAGCTTATTAATTTCTTTATATATTGCACTATAGCTGTAGGTATGCGCTTTTGCGCTGTTTTTCTTTGGTTTTCAGAAAAAATCCAGATTAAAATGCAATTATTTTTACTGAATTTCTAGATTTCCCAGGAAATACTTTGTAAAAGTTTTAATAAAAATAAGAAAAAATGTTATCTGAATAAATTTTAAGGTTTCAGAGCGGTATCTCCGAGGGCTACACCACAACCTGTTTTGGTTAATATCTCATAAACCATTTAACATATCGAGATAAATGTTTTTATTTATATATCTGGAACTTATATACACTGCTTTGCAAGATTTGGGTCAAATCAAAATGCAAGTTTTTTTTTAGAACTAAAATACATTTTCCAACTTTGACTTGGACTATAAATATCTTATAAAATTTTGTTTGTGCTTTTTGAATTACGTACGTCAAGTTCAATCTAATAAGGCTGGAATGACACTTTCAATTTCTAGAGACAATTACACTAGTTTACAAAAATAAAAGAAAAAAATTACCCATTTCAGCTGAAATTTTTTCTTAGTATAGTTTGGAATGGTGATCTAAAAAATCGATTTCAAAAATTTTTTCATGGCTCCGTTTTTGAAATATTAATTTTTTAAATTTTTTTGGTAGGTACTCTTACATTTTAAGCCATATCTCAGTTCATAATTGTCAGATAGAGTCAAGTAAGAAATAAATCGAAAGGTAATGGAGCTGCCAATAATTTCGTGGAGCATTGTTTGGAAATCGGTTCAGTAGTTTGAATTCAACAACCAAGAATATTTCAAAAAAATCGATTTTTTGCTCGAAAATCCAAGAAATTTCATTTTTAAACGACTAGAAAAAATATAAAAAAATACAAACAAATTATTTTTATTTTTTCTACTAAAGAATCGCATTTTTACGAAGAAAATAAGGTATTGGTGAGGAAAATCGTGTAACACGTACCATAGATGGATCAAATTGAGTAGAGGAACTAACAGTCAAATTTGAGTATATTGTGTGTTTTCAAAAATTAACATTGTTCTTTTCTTCGTTTTTTGGTCAAATTATGAAGTGAACGAAAAGCCAGAACAAAAATAAAAATTATAAACGGAACAAAAGTCGAATCAAACGAAAATTTATTTTAAAATAATCAGGGAAATATCACATTTTTTTGCACTAAATTGCTAACAGCTCCTGTGTTTGTTCACAGATTTTGATCATCGATATCTGTTTTTCTTCGTAGAAGTGCGGTTCTTATGTAGAAAAAATAAAAATAATTTTTTTGGATTTTTTTATATTTTTTCCAGGCGACCAAAAATGAATTTTCGATCAAAAAATCGATTTTTTCGAAATATTTTTGGATATTGTAGTCAAACTAATGAACCGATTTAAAAACAATGTTCTACTCGATTACTGGGAAAAAGGCCAAAGTGGCGCGAGGGTAGAGAGTCAGCCGCCCATGTCAGCAGTTGTGGGTTCGAAATATGGCCTGACGCAAGCGAAGATTTTTTTTTGGTTTTTTTTTGTTTTCAAATTGTATTTTTATTGTATTTTTAAGCAAATATAATTTTTTGTTATTTTTGATATCAAGAAAACACACTTCTAGTAAATATTTTCAGCACTTAAACGTTTTTTTCGTTTTGGAGAGCAATGCGAGCTGCGTTGAGGAAATGCTTTCTTAGTACAATGTCCGATCACTATAGGAAGTTATTGTGAAATTTTGAACTTTCTAACTATTATGGTTTTGGCTCCACATCAATGATCATGTGAAATGTCTTATCATTATATGATTATAGATATGGGTTTGTTCTTATCGCAAACAGCTTTCGTGTCATTATTATTAAAATCAGGGAATCAAACCGAATCGAATTTCGGTTCCGGTTCTGGTTTGTACCGAAACTGCCGTTTTGGTAAAATGTTCTGTTTTGGTTCTATTTTATTTCGGTATTCGGTTCCGGTACATAAATTATCAAGTTTATTTGGTGTGTTTGCCATACAAAATGCACAATTTTATATTATACTAGTACATAACCCGTCGCGCTTCGCTGCGCCTTAAACAGTATACAACCAATATCAGACCGTGGTCGGATTTTCCTTCATTGGAAAATCACACTTAAAATTATTGCGAATTTTATCCTTACAAACAGAGTCTCAAGTAAAAAAGGGTAAAATTTTCCGACTTTGGAAAGACGCTTTTAAATTAATTCGTATTACATCTTTACAAACTGAGTTTTAAGCCAACCTGGGGGCGGTTTTTTGGACATTGAAAAATCACATTTTAAATCATTTCGTATTCTGTCCTTACAAACCGAGTTTCAAGAAAATCGGATGGTAAATACTTTTTTATGCAGAATTTTCCGAACTTTGGGTAAAATTGTCCAACATCAGAAAATCACATTTCAAACTATTTCGTATTCCATCCTTACAAACAGAGGTTGAAGCCAATCGGAAGAAATATAGTTTTTTGAGTCCAGAATTTTCCGGCCATTTTCCTCGTGGGCTCCGTCTTAGTACGCACCTTCCCCACTAACAGAACTCCTCTCCAAATTACAGCCATATATCTCTTACCGTTTAGGCTGTGCAGTGAATCAGTCAGTCAGCCCGTCAGTACCCATTTTTTTTTATAGATATAGAGCGAGGCCAAAAAGTGAGAGAGTATTGGGGTTTAAAAACCTGATCTTTTGGTCTCAGCTTCGGCAAGCGTTCGGGCCGTGTACGTGTAAATAACGAAATGTTTCGCCCCACTGGGAGGAACCAAGGACTAAGTATCGCTAGTATAGGGATATCAAAATTCCATTCTAACAATTTAGCATTTATTTCAGCATCTTTATCTTTATAATAGATAACATATTATAAGAAAACAAAAGAACTGCGGACTGAGCGCTTCATAATTATAAGTGGTCTGCCACCGAATTGGAAATGGCCTCAGTGGCGCGAGGGGAGAGAGTCAGCCGCCCATGTCAGCAATGGGAGCTGCGTTAAGGAAATGCTTTCTTAGTACAATGTCCGATCACTTTTGGAAGTTATTGTGAAATTTTGAAGTTTCTAACTATTACGGTTTAGCCTCAAGTGTGATGATCATATGAAATGTCTTATCACTATATGTATATAGATGGAGATGTGCCGTGAAAAGGTCTTTTATATTGAATTTTTCTTCTATTTTTTTTCTAATAAAAGTCTATTAGTGCGGTGAACAAAATTCAACAGAAATTTGAGTAATTGTTAATTTTGTATGACATAATTGGTGAATAAACAGTCAAACACAAAAAAATTAATATACAAACAAAATTTTAGTTGCAATTTAACAGAAGTGGATAAAACTCTCGAATATTTCATTTACAGTCTGGTTGTTGCACTACGAAACGAAACTGTACCGGTTTTTCGGTATGATTAAAATCGATTTTCAGTTCCTAAAAATATAAGGTTTGCGGTATAACAGGCTGGCTTAAATTAAGGGTTATGGATTATTTTTGGCTCTTTTCGAAATATCCGTTTAAAAAGGAGTAAAATTAATTCAATAAAAAGATCGGTACCATAGAGGGTAAGCAAAATGTTGGCGCACTTTTATCAAATAAGTCAATTTATGTGTCTCCTTATCCATTTGCTTCTGCACTTTATTAGTTTTTATTATTGTCCTATTAGTTTTTTTTGGCGCTTAAGTTATTTCAAAAAAACATAAGTGGTGCTTTCGATATTTTTGAAAGTGCAATATTGCTGTAAATATTTAAATATACGGCGAAATACTGCCGACTCACATTTGATTCCTTAAGATTTGAAGCGATTAAATTAACTTGCAATTCTTAAACTAATTAACTGCTCGTTGCAGTTTCGAAGCACAAACACGAATAAAAACTTTAAAGAGATTAGGTAGATAGGCGACTTTACTACTGAGCTCTTTCTTTTTGCATACAAAAGCCGCAATAGGCTAATACTTGAAAGGAAGCGAACATGCAAAAACAGAACTTAAGTGATAGAGTGCCAACAGTCTTCCACAGAGAAACATACATACACAGACGTCAGAAACAATATCTGTTGTCACTTTCTAATGAATTAGAGAGGATCGAAATTTTGGCCAAAAGTCCCAATTTTTCGTTTGGGAAACTGAATAAAACGACGATTTTGAATACATATAGCTATTTTATGGCAAAATTTGAAACCATTTCATAAAATGTTTTTTCAAAGTTGATTTATCTTAAAATTGATGCAAAAAATAGACAGAATTAGGCATGCAACAATTTAACGGAACTTGTTTTTATTTTTCCACTTCGGATTAGATTGCAATAAAAAATATATTGGTATTTCCATTTGTAAGCGTTTACATAAAAAATCATAAATTTGGAAATTTTGCGTTGAGAGTACCCGAAAGTACCCCTCTCAATTCACTTGCAACATAGCTTATTAATTTCTTTATATATTGCACTATAGCTGTAGGTATGCGCTTTTGCGCTGTTTTTCTTTGGTTTTCAGAAAAAATCCAGATTAAAATGCAATTATTTTTACTGAATTTCTAGATTTCCCAGGAAATACTTTGTAAAAGTTTTAATAAAAATAAGAAAAAATGTTATCTGAATAAATTTTAAGGTTTCAGAGCGGTATATCCGAGGGCTACACCACAACCTGTTTTGGTTAATATCTCATAAACCATTTAACATATCGAGATAAATGTTTTTATTTATATATCTGGTACGTATATACACTGCTTTGCAAGATTTGGGTCAAATCCAATTTCAAGTTTTTTTTTAGAACTAAAAAACATTTTCCAACTTTGACTTGGACTATAAATATCTTATAAAATTTTGTTTGTGCTTTTTGAATTACGTACGTCAAGTTCAATCTAATAAGGCTGGAATGACACTTTCAATTTCTAGAGACAATTACACTAGTTTACAAAAATAAAAGAAAAAAATTACCCATTTCAGCTGAAATTTTTTCTTAGTATAGTTTGGAATGGTGATCTAAAAAATCGATTTCAAAAATTTTTTCATGGCTCCGTTTTTGAAATATTAATTTTTTAAATTTTTTTGGTAGGTACTCTTACATTTTAAGCCATATCTCAGTTCATAATTGTCAGATAGAGTCAAGTAAGAAATAAATCGAAAGGTAATGGAGCTGCCAATAATTTCGTGGAGCATTGTTTGGAAATCGGTTCAGTAGTTTGAATTCAACAACCAAGAATATTTCAAAAAAATCGATTTTTTGCTCGAAAATCCAAGAAATTTCATTTTTAAACGACTAGAAAAAATATAAAAAAATACAAACAAATTATTTTTATTTTTTCTACTAAAGAATCGCATTTTTACGAAGAAAATAAGGTATTGGTGAGGAAAATCGTGTAACACGTACCATAGATGGATCAAATTGAGTAGAGGAACTAACAGTCAAATTTGAGTATATTGTGTGTTTTCAAAAATTAACATTGTTCTTTTCTTCGTTTTTTGGTCAAATTATGAAGTGAACGAAAAGCCAGAACAAAAATAAAAATTATAAACGGAACAAAAGTCGAATCAAACGAAAATTTATTTTAAAATAATCAGGGAAATATCACATTTTTTTGCACTAAATTGCTAACAGCTCCTGTGTTTGTTCACAGATTTTGATCATCGATATCTGTTTTTCTTCGTAGAAGTGCGGTTCTTATGTAGAAAAAATAAAAATAATTTTTTTGGATTTTTTTATATTTTTTCCAGGCGACCAAAAATGAATTTTCGATCAAAAAATCGATTTTTTCGAAATATTTTTGGATATTGTAGTCAAACTAATGAACCGATTTAAAAACAATGTTCTACTCGATTACTGGCAGCAAAATAACCTTTCGATTCTTATCTTGATTGACTCTATCTGACAATTATAAAGTGAGATATGGCTTAAAATGTAAGTGCCCCTACCAAAAAATAAAAAAAAATTATATTTCAAAAACGGAGCCATGAAAAAATTTTTGAAATTGATTTTTGAGATCACCATTCCAAACTACACTAAAAAAAATTTTCAGTAGAAATGGGTCTTTTTGGCTGTAAACTAGTGTTATTGTCGCAATTTTTTGTTAGTAGGTCAAATTAAATGTTGTGTATCATTGCAGCCTCTTCTAAAACATTCTGCGGAAAATTTAAGCATACTCTGACTCGCTTATACCAACGACTTTTGCCCATAGATGGAATATTGTGACTAAAATTGTCCCTGAAAATTGAAAGTGTCATTCCAGCCTAAGAAAACATTGTAAACAATTTCAGCTTCCTAGCTAGGCTGATGTAAAAATGCCAGAGTTTTAGCCAAAGAAAAAGAGATTTCAGGCCCACAGTGCGTTGGCGCAGTTAGCAGCTCTGAATATAGCTATGACACAATGACTTGGCGGCATCTACGGAAATTTTAAAAAAATACCTCAGAGCCGAAACTGTACCGGTACAATGTTTAGGTTCTTTTTGGTCTTTTGTTTTAAGAAAATCGGTTCTCGAATACCGGAATAAAAAAAATTAAAAATATCGGTTTCTGTTCTGAGTTTGATTCCCTGGATAAAATACATCAAGTGAACATCGAGTAACATAAGATTTCACACATAAAATGCAGCATCAGTTAGTGTAGATTTCATTTATTGGACAATTTTGGCAAGTTTATTAACAACATTTCTCATATTTTCGATCGCTCCACCTTGACTGCTTTCAGCTTAATGCTCTGTATGGCCTCATGAAGAATGCTCAGTACCATATCCACCTTTTCCAGTGTGGCGTTCTCACCCATCAGACCTATGCGAAAGACGTGCTCCACTGTGGGACCCAGACCACCGCTAATTTCCAAGTTATATCTGCAAAATGTTGGAAACATATTAATTGAGCTCATGTCTCCCATTTGGACGATTCAACCCACTTGCGCATAGCATACTCGGCCACCTTCTTCCAGTCCACGCCAAATGGCACTTTTATCGTATTGACAGTGGGCAAGCGATCCGGTTCCCTTTGTACAAACATCTCCAGGCCCAACTCTTCGATGCCCAGCTGAAGGCGCGACGAACATTCCTGATGGCGTCGCACCACAGCCTGCAGGCCCATGGCACAGAAGTGAGCCAAAGCCTCCCTCAGTCCATAGAGCAGGGTGGACGAGATGGTGTGATGATATACCCTGGGAGTGCCATAACAGCCCCAGTACTGGCCCAAGAGCAGAATATCAAAGTAGTACACCTTCACTTTGATCTTTCGCTGACGAATGTGGTTCAAGGCGCGTTTACTAAACGAGATGGGTGTCAGCCCAGCCGGACCGCCCAAAGCCTTCTGCGATCCCGTATACGCCACATCCACTTTCCACTCGTCCATCAGGAACACTGTGCCACCCAGTGAGCCCACCACGTCTACCACCAGAAAACATTCGTGACGCCGGCACAGCTCACCAATTTCGCGCAAGTGACGCTGGAGTATACCCGTCGAGGTGTCACCCTGGGCCACAAAGAATACGCGCGGCTTATGCGTATCGAAGGCAAATTGAATCTCCTCCAGCGATAGGGAACAGCCAAAGCTGGCCTCCACATAGCGCACATCCGCACCATAGCGACGCGCCATATCCGCTGCCCGATGGCCCCAGACGCCGGTAATGCCCATGAGCACCACATCGCCCTCTTCGATAAGATTGCAGAGAGCGGCCTCCATGCCACTGTGACCAGATCCACTGATGCACATGGTGGCATCGTTGAGGGTTTGGAAAATGTATTTAATGCCCTCCTTGACCTCGTCCATGATCTGGTGAAAAGAAAATGGGGAATATTAATCTTTAAGCGACTTCTGTTACTCTGAGCGATTTATGATTTGTTGGGCGACTTTTTGTAAACCAGACCTGAAAGACTTTTAATTACCTCTAGGTAAGCGATTTGAGTAAGTCGATAAGTTATTTTTAAGCGATTTTCATGTGAAATGAATCACTCTAAAATTCAGAACAATTTCTAAGAGACTTTTGTCAGACTTTCAAGCTAGGGACTGCTGAAGATTTTAGATTCTAAGCGACAGAGCGACTCTAGTAAGTCGATAAGTTACTTTTATGAAACTTTATGAATTAGAATGAATTACTCATAAGTATATCTCAAGTGCAAAGCAACTTCTGGCAGCCTTTCGAGCTGAAAGCTCCTGAAGCTTCTACATTCTAAGCGACAGAGCGACTCAAGTAAGTCGATTAATTATATTCAACCGATTTTAAATTGAAATGAGTCACTTAAATATAAATTCAAAGCAATTTCTAAGAGACTTCAGTTAGACTTTCAAGCTGGGGTCTGCTGAAGATGATATATTCTAAGCGACAAAGCGATTAGAGCAAGCCGATAAGTTACTTTTAAGAGATTTTGAACTAGAATGAATTACTCACAAGGATATCTCAAATGCAGAGCAACTTCTGGCAGCCTTTCGAGCTAAGAACTCCTGAAGATTCTGCATTCTAAGCGACAGAGCGACTCAAGTAAGTCGATTAATTATTTTTAAGCGACTTTATATTTAAAATGAAGAGCAATTTCTAAGGCACTTTTGCTATACTTTCAAGCTAGGGACTCCTGAAGATTCTAGATTCTCAGCGACAGAGCGACTTTTAAGAGATTTTCAATTGATCAGAGACACTCAAAACGGCAATTAAAAATTTGGTGCGACTTCTGAGTAACTTTTAATCGACTTCTCAACAACTTTTGTATTGGGGACTCTTGACGGATCTATATTTTAAGCAGCAGAGCGACTTAATTAATTCGATAGGATATTTCTAAACGGTTTTTAATTATTGTGAGTTACTCATAACGTTATCTGAGTCACCCAAAGCGACTTCTGAGTTACTTCTTCTACACTAACTATCTTCAAGCGACAGTGATTCTTAACTGGCATTTACTGTATTTACTTCTAAGCGATTTCTTAGGCGCATTTCGACTTTCGACTTCCCTGAATTATCACCTTTAAGTTGCAAAGCGATTTGTGAGCGACGTCAGTGTGAGTTGTTTTTTTGTTTTTCAGTTTACAAACCTACGTGAATGCATCTCTCCTCTCTATTAAAACAACACTCGAGTCCTACCCAATGACTGATTAAACTCTGATCCCACCTTCTGAAAAACTTGTATATATTTTTGATAAGCGAAATGGAACAACTGGTTGATTGCTGTTTTGTATGAATGCATGGATGGATTGGCGCAACCTACCTGGAGGCACTCTGGATGCATGTGACCCAAAACAGGATTACTCATGGCATCCCGCACGCGATGCGAGCAATTAGAGGGTCCTGGCCCCATTAGAGTCTTGCTGGGCACATACAATGGACGTTTGAGTACCAAAGGCGGTGGCACCTCCATTCTGATGTCTAGTTTATTACGTAACAGAAACTTTGTATATTTGTTTAATCTGTAGTGGGGCGGAGGGGGGTCTCGCACTGGATTCGTCTCACTGAAATCCGCAGATCTAACTGAAACGTTTCATAGTACGGCAAGTGGCTTTATAGACGTTGCTTATCAACATTTGTCCAATGATGATGTGTGGCGCTGACTTTCTCTCTTTCTCTCCTGCTCTCTGATAGTAGAGTTAGCAAGGAGTTCGTTGAAGTGTTTGCAGCTACCTGGGAGTTGGCCCTTTTGACTGCAGTTTTTTCCTCTTCTGCAGAGACCAGATGATGCCCAAGTTGATCATAAACAAATGGCTGCTTAGACGCGGAAGATAAGCAAAATGATAAGATCTCAAATCTGTTTACAACTGATGACAACAAGGGGTTAGAATGTAATCTCTCAGTGGGAAATCCTCGATTAAGATTTAGACTTAAACGAAATACACTAACTCCAAAGCAAGATCTAATTCAACAAGCTTTAACAACAAATCCTGAATTTTATAAGGCACAAGTTTTTCCCCCCAATTCTAATTCAGAATTTGGGGAACTGAAATTCCCAAAATGGCATTTCCAAATTTGGCATTTCAAAATAAATTCAATAGTTATCTAAGCACCCGGAGCATTTGCAAAAAAGACTACAAATTTTATAGTTTATGGGCTATAACTTTAAGAAGCACGATTAAATCGACTTTGACTTTTCGCTCACTTCATAAATTGATCAAAAGCAGGGACCGTAATCATTATAAGTTTTATTTTTAAAATCTCGAAATAATGATTATAAAGGGTGAATTTTTTTGCTATTATCTTTTTGGCACGTTTCGTGTTTTGTTTCACTGTCAAACATCTTCAGTTTGGTCTATAATTTAACCATGAATCGTCTTAGAAACGAACAACGCTTGCAAATTATTGAATTTTATTATTAAAATGTGTGCTCTGTTAAGAAAGTTCATCGCGCGCTTCTTCCATTTTATGGTCAGTTTAATCGACCCACTGAAGCGGCTATTCGGGCTATTGTGACTAAATTTCGCACCAAATTTACATTGTTGGACATTAATCCAACAAAACGCTTACGTAGAGTGCGAACTGAAGAAAATATCGCAGCTGTATCATCAATTATCGATTCGTCGCCGTTCGCAGCGATTGGGCCTCTGTTACTCAACAAAGTGGAAAATTTTGCGAGCTGGTGCGAGAATTGAAGCCGAACGACCTACCGCAACGTAGAATTTTTGGTGAATGGGCTCTTGGAAAGTTGGCCGAAGATCCACTTTTTTACCGAAGAACTGTGTTCCGCGACGAAGCTCATTTTTGGCTCAATGGGTACGTAACTAAGCAGAATTGTCGATTTTGGAGTGAATATCAGCCAGAAGCATTGCAAGAGCTGCCAATGCATCCAGAAAAGTCACAGTTTGGTGCGGTTTATGGGCTGGTGGCATCGTTGGACCGTACTTCTTCAAACATCATGCGAATCGTAACGTAACTGTGAATGGTGAGCGCTACCGTGAGATGATATCCAATTTTTTTCGCCCAAAATGCAAGGACCTTTGAGACGCAGTCACGGTCAACATTTGCATGAAATAATCTTCAAACATTAAATTATATGGACCGTACTATCGATTCAAATAAAGATTTCATGGATTTTTCTGAATTTTATGTTTTTTTTTTAAAAAACTTTCCTATAGCTCTTAAAAAATCACCCTTTATAATAGTTTGTCCAATTTTTTTTTACCGATAATGATTAATTTGGAGTAATTTTTATTAAATCATCCGCGAAAAGTTTAACACAGATGCCGTAAACTATGGTTAAATTTTATTTTGAGCGATAAAATAAAAATAACGCAAGTTTACAAATAATTAAACTTTTTTTCATCCTCTACATTTTGATGTCATTTCTTATGTAAAATCACGCGCTGAATCCGAATATGGAGCTTAAAAATTTCTTAGTAAACCAGATTTCGAGATAATCCCAATTTACCGTTTTTCGGATTTTTGAAAAAGGACCTCTCACTTAATTTCAAATATCTCAACTATGAAGTAACCTATAAACAAGTAGTGTACACCAAACTAAAGCCAATAAAATTATCTTTTAATCGTTTTTATATCACTTTATTGTCAAATTTGTGGTGTAGCTGCTAATTACAAAGATATCGAGAATTTCGTTTCATTTTTATCGAAAATTTGAAAAAACTGTAAAAAACTGTAATGTAAATTTTCACCAAGAAAAAAATTCTTTAAAATTTCTTTCTCTTTTGGATGATGTAACCTAATGTATAACCAATTAAAAAAGTGGTCATACATCGAAATCGGTTGGAAATTGTAGAAGTTATTAGCATTTATCTAAAAAATGAGCAATTTCAGTTTTACCGTTCAAGTGGTATTAAAAATGTCTATGGTCCGTTTTGCTCCGCCGTTCGTGGGCACAGTTTTTGAATTTGTTGAAAAGCTTTTAGAGCTTAGCACAAACACTAGTTGATCCGTTGTATACTGATTTTCGTCCAACTCCTAGGTAAGTGAAGAGCATGACTCTTTTGAATCAGCCGATGACTTAGTAAACTATTAAGAACATGCTGAAGAGCAAAATCGGAAATTTTTTCCGTCACGTTTGCTTAAACGGAATTTGTTGAAGAATGATGTCAAAATAACGTACTATTGAGTTCGTTAAAAGCGCTATGCTAAGTATATAATATTTGTTATTGCAATGATGTGTGTGGTTTATTTGAGGAGTTAAACGAGCCGTATGACAACAAAGTTGTTGCAATAGTTCAGAACGAATTACATAGTTGGGCAAGAAAATGTAAAGTTAGAGCCACTTGTCAGTGTCATATAAAACTGGGTTTATTTAAAAATTTTGTGGAGGCTCTACAAAAAGGCGGTGATGCATTTGTATATCTGAAGAGTGTGTTCCCTTACCTATCCGAAGCAAAGATCAAAGAGGGTGTGTTTATTGGGCCGCAAATTAAAAAACTTTTCAAGGACTCACAATTCAATTTAATGTTGTCCAAGGATGAGGAGGACACATGGAACTCGTTCCGTTGTGTTGTCACTTCATTTCTTGGAAATTTCAGAAGTCATAACAATAAAAAAGTCGTCGCAAATTAAATAAGAAATTATGAAAAAATAGGTAAAGTTTGTATATTATATTAAAGTTTTCATTACACTCAAACGCTGCACATTTTATTGCAAACAGGAGTAAAATTGTCGTTGAAACTTCATTTTTTGGATTCCCATTTGGATTTCTTCCCTGAAAACCTCGGCGATGAGAGTGATGAGCATGGTAAACGATTTCATCAGGATATGAAGAGTATGGAACGCCGCTATCAAGGATTTTGGGATGAGGCCATGATGGGTGAATTTTGATGGTTTCTTACATGAGAGAAAAACTGTACACACAAAAGGGGGGAGCAAAACGGACCATAGACTTGTTTAATACCACTTGAACGGTAAAACTGAAATTGCTCATTTTTTAGATAAATGCTAATAACTTCTACAATTTCTAACCGATTTCGATGTATGACCACTTTTTTAATTGGTTATACATTAGGTTACATCATCCAAAAGAGAAAGAAATTTTAAAGAATTTTTTCTGGGTGAAAATAACGGTGTAATTTACAGTTTTTTCAAATTTTCGATAAAAATGAAACGAAATTCTCGATATCTTTGCAATTAGCAGCTACACCACAAACTTGACAATAAAATGTAATAACAACGTTTAAAAGATAATTTTATTGGCTTTAGTTTGGTGTACACTACTTGTTTATAGGTTACTTTATAGTTGAGATATTTGAAATTAAGTGAGAGGTCCTTTTTCAAAAATCCGAAAAACGGTAAATTGGGATTATCTCGAAATCTGTTCTACTGAGAAATTTTTAAGCTCCATATTCGGATTCAGCGCGTAATTTTACATAAGAAATGACATCAAATTGTAGAGGATGAAAAATCGTGTTAACTTGTGTAATTTTTAATCATTATTTTTTAGTTTTTTTTTTTTGATCAGAAATAATTATTATTATTTGAGTTTTATTAAATTACTAAAAGCGGAAAAGTCAAAAAAATAAAAATCATGGTGGATTTTCAGAGAATAAGAATAAGAATTTTGGTGTAAATCATTTTTTTGTAGGTCCATTATAAGTGGGTGATTTTTTTACTTGAAAAAAATTAAATAATCATTATTTACTGTCCCTGATCAAAAGACGAAAAAAATACAAATTTATTTTATTTTGATTACCAATACTCCAATTTGACTTTAGTTCTTTTACTTATTTTGATCCATCTACGGTACGTATGGAACATTTTAACAAAAATAACGTTGAAGAGTCTGTTTCTACCCCTTTTCATATTCATTTCATTTTGCATTTTGATGAAAACTCAAAAATGACTCATGCAAATGCTCAAAATTTCATTTATTTAAAAACGACCCGAAAAAGACTCGTAAATGACTCAAAAAGGAGTCGAAACTGATTAGAAAAACGGGATAGAAATGAGGAGTCGCGGCTAGGGTACCATTTTTTCCTGACAAAGTATCATTTATGATCAGGAAGCTCATTTATGACTATTTTAATCAGACAGAGGACTCGAATCAGAAATTTCTGGGGTGTGATTCTTAAATAGACAAAATTTTAAAAATTTGTTTGATTTTTTTTTATATTTTTCCCAGGCTAAGCGCGAACGCTAACGAATTTTCTTTAATTTTTAAGCGACAAATAGATTTTTCTGTGACATTCTTGGTCGTTGAAAAACATTGTTACCTTTCGATTAATATCTTGCTTGACTCTATCTGATAATTATAAAGTAAGACCATAACACCATTTGTAGAAAACTTTGTAGATATATCTCAAATGTTTGAAACGATCAAGCATCCAACAGTTCAATCCACTATTTCACATGTTAATTAACTAAAAACAAGATTCGGTTCTATCCCGTTGCCAGTGGCAGCTTCTCTGTTCCCATTGCTGACCCCACTCAAATTTCTACCTGGTAGAAGTTTCGCAAAAAGAAAAGACTTTCCGCTTTCTCCGGCATTCAGCCCGGATTTATTTTCAATATCTACGTTTTTCACCACTAAAAATACCTCTCCTCTACCAGAACATGCACCTCTCTTTGCACACCTCTTTTAAAGTCGTTTTCCCAATTTTCAAAGTTGTGTGTAGTTTAAGGACGGTAGGACATGAATTAGATGAAAATATATGGACAAGGGCAAGTAGGAAAGTCGCCAAAGTAGGTGTGCAGAGCTGGGGACCCAACAAAAATTCGGTTAAAATTCAAAATTTTTTTCTTTTAAATAATAGTCTCTTTTCCAATACATTTTGTTTATTAATAATGTTTATAAATTTGTATTTAATTTGTAAAGACAATACATTTTGTGTGCAGTTTCTTTTCGGTACATTCCTTCCCCAGAGAAGTAAACTGCTTGACTTTTCCTTGGACTCAGGTGTGCTGTGATGGTTGCATGCATGTTTCTCCCACGGTTGGGAATCGCCTCATAAACTCACTCTTTGAAGTGGTCACACGATAGCACTTATGGTTGACTGTAAGCGACGATTGAAAAGCTTTTTCATGTGCCTGGAAGATGTACTCACCTTAGCATATTCGTAACCCGGTCGTTCTATATAATGCCATGAATTCAACGGAAGATCTTAAGTATTCGGCATAGCTTGTGCTGTAATCCATCAACGTCTCAAATAATGCAATTTCAATTTCGATTATTAATTAAACTTGACATTAGATCAGTGGTGCACAAACTCACATTATCATGATTTGCGATGGTGTGCGTAGCAGAGCAACACGAAGTCAACGTTGTTATGTCAAATATAGGCTACAAACAAACACACATATGTGTGTGCGTGCATTTTATAGAGCTCACGTATTCTCTCTCTCTATGCGTGTGTCGGCTGCGACGCTGGCAGAATTATGACTTCGTATCCCATGTGGTACGAAAAATGAAATGTGTGCACCACTGTTTTAAATGAATTAAAATAACGTTTGGCGTTGAAATCCATTTCCATGCTTTCGGTGTGAATTTTCCAATAAAATTTTTTTTTTCATTATTTTTTATTCGCATAAACGTTCTAAATATTAGTGTCTTATAAACATCCTGCAAAACTTTTAAGCAGATTCGAAACTCAGTTTTGCAGAAATAAACAAAAAAAAATATTTTTCCGCCCCTTTTATGTGAAAATTGTTTTCATCGACCCCCGTATTTTTAGAAATTATAGGTACATATTTTCTTTTTTTTGGTGAAAAACTTTATAAATATTTATAATATGTTCGAAATATAAAAAAAACAAATTTTACTTGGAATTTTTTTGGAGATATTATTTATTACCATGGCTTGACGCAATTTGACCCAAATTTCTGGAGAACTGTTTAACCGATTTTTATAATTTTTTGTATATTGAATAATAATAATTTCAATAAAATTATAATAATTTTTACTTCATCGATAAAAGATGTCGAGACTTTGAATGCGATTATGTCGGAACCACTTTTTCCAAAATGGTTGCAAAAACTTAAAGAGTATCTGTTGACCGATTTTTAATTTTTTTTTTGTAAACTAGTCATAATACCCACCATTCTGGTGCGAACTCGGATATTTTTGATCGGTCACCATATGAGGGAGCTAGGACCAATACATTGGGAAAAAAGTAGATTTTCCAAATTTGAATTTGAAACCCCAAGCTCCTCTGTTTATTGACCGATCCAAAATATCCTAGTTCACATCAAAATTACATCAATTCTTAACAAAATCCTGTTTACAGTCCGTTCATCCGTTCTCAAAAAAATTTTGCAAGCATGGACCTATGTTTTAAATTTTTGGTTAACTTTAAACAGTAATACAACAACAACCGCAGGTACAACAACAATAATTATTAATTATAATTAAAGGAGAGTGGGGGGTTGTGATCATAGTTTTGTTTTTCGAACTAACTTCAAAAAATCAATATTTTTTCGTTCTGTAAATTTTGTATTTTAGGTAAAAGATACACGAAACTTTCCTCATTACTAGTTTTAAAAAATAAATTTTTGAGGATTTTTTATTTCATATTGAAAAAAAGTGATTTTTTTTAAATTTCAAAAATTTGTGGGGGGTAAAAGTTTAAAATTCGTGTTTTTAGGCAATTATTCTTCCCTTTCGTTGCCCTTTGCTTAGGCAATAAATTCAGAAGTTACTAAGCTCAGTGAAAACTGGCAACAATGCCAACAATACTCATTTCTACGCAATCAGTTTGGGCACGTACTATGAACATAAGCACATACATACATGAGATATACACACAGAACGAAATGACAGAGCCCGATATACATGCCCTCCCTTTTGCTCTGATGTCTTTTCTTTTTCTTTTTTGACAGCGCAGCTGTTTGTCTATGCGGACTCCGAAAGCCGAATGAGCTACGTGGTTTTTTTGCTGTTAACTTAACAGTAAGAGCGAGTTCATCTCTTGGTATTTTGTTCTCTCTGCTATATGTCTCGAGTAAACCTTGATTTTTGTTATTCAGTGTCTCTTTTTACCGAATGATGCATCAATAGTTTTGTCCCGTTCTATTTAAGGTTTCAGTTAGGAATCAGATCCAGATTTAATATTCACGGTTGAAATTCAAAACCCCACAAAACGAACAGGAAGTGTATTAAACTACTTTAAAAACGGTTTTTTCTGATACGACGGTAATTCTCTATATTTTTAGACAAAGAGTTCGGACGATTTTTAAATAACTTATATTGTTTATGTTTGTGATTATGGGTTTCACAGGGTATTTATATATATTTTTTTTAGAATTTTTCCTAATGCGTATCCTAAAGCGTTACTTCGATGTTTTTTAACTTTCAGGTAATTCATCAATGCACTTCATTCTAAAATTTATCGCATTAATATATTGCCTCAGGATCCGCTGATATCGTTCCCGCGAAAACCACTTCTGTTTTCGTCCCGTGCGAATGCACTGTTGGTCGAATTCCCAAATAATTGGCATAAAGTCGAAAATTTCATGGAAACAAAACTCATTTTTAATAATACACCTTAAAAATACATAGTCTATGTACAAAGAATCGAGTAATATTTTCGATAGTTTTGCAACCCTGAAATTGTTATCGATTATCGAAGTCAGGTGATGAGTGCAGTGATTGTTGCGATAAAATTGGCGACAACTATTTGTTAACTTTGACGACTTGCACGTAGTGTAAAGTTGCACAAAAATTTTTGCCAAAATATGGATAATAAAGGCCAGGGTATGTAGAATAAATAAATGGAAGCATTTCTTGATAATATTCAATATGTTGCTTTAAATTGTGTTGTTTCGTGTGGTCCCTAAACAGAGAAAACTTAAGAAAAGTGCAAGTCTTCTGTGGAGCAAAACTAACCTTGTGCGTGTTTGTGTGTTTTGTAATATATGTCAAAATAAAGTAGAAAGTGTGTATTAAAAGATTATAATTATCCTGTCTGCGGCTTTTTGCGGCTTTTGCGGTGCTTTAAACTTGAAAATGAGCTTAAACTCTGTCATGCAACGCTGCTGGACGTATGGACGGCAACTCTACCGCTTTTAAAAACCAGATATTTGGCCAACTAAAGGAATGTACGCTTAAAATTTGGCTATAAATTACTGGAAATTAATTTTTAATTTAAACTCTAACATTTTATTCACAGTTCTCAAAACTTTGTTTTCAGATTACGTATACGCAGTGTCGCCATATGAGGGCGGTCGGGGAAGGCGTGGTAAAATTAACTTAACATTTCGTTTAAATATTATAGATTTTATATCTATTAAAAGTACCAAGTTTCAACTCGATATCTGCAACACACGACTTTATGCCAATTATTTGGGAATTCGACCCACTGTGGAATGTCATGTTTTTTGGCGATTATCTTGAGAACAACAATCTTTTCAAAATCAACTTTTGCACCAATTATAGAGCTATTAAAAAGCTATAAGTTAAGCCTATTGTGAAATTTAAAATCCGTTTCATAATGGACTTTTTTTTAAATCTAACGACGTCATGGAAATGCCCATAGATATTCCAATATTTAAAATTATCTTCATTAGGAAAAACGCTTTGCGCCATCAAACGCTTCGATGCAATTAACTATCGATATTTTACTTATTTTTTACTTTTTATCTTTGAGAATTTTTGGTACATAGAACATAATCTATTTTAATTTTTCATGAAATTGAATCCCTATTATTGAGTTATTTGGCAAAACTTTCAGTTGTGGTTTTATGTATTCAGCTGTTCATGAAATTGTATCTGTTGTCAGTCACTTGGCAATATGTTTGGCTTGAAACGGCTAAATGTTCAGCACTGGTCACACTACAAAAATAACTAGAATGGTCATACCAGGTACGGTCACTCTAGTGTGCTTGTGTATGTGTGTGTGACTTTGTTCAATATACACAAACCTATTTTATTATGTGCTGGAATTGTAAATATTTTGTTTTTGATACCAAATTCACCTTCAATCAAATTTTATATTGTCTGCCACAACTAAAACATAAGCATGGAACTTGGTGAGGATCAGTCATATCAGGAGTTTTTCGACAGGCTGCGCAGGTGAGTAGTTTCCTCTGATTTCCCGCCGCTCCAGATTAAACTTTCAATCCTCCAGCAATGCAGGACCCAGCAATCTGCGTCAGATCTTTGAAGACGATGACAAACCATTGCAAACTGAATCCAGCAGTTTGCGCTACAAGCCGCTCAAACCTCAAAAGAAGCCACAACTGGGTACCCACTCTTCAGAGCGAACCAATTCTTTGGCCGCAGAACAGGGGACCGTTCCCACCGCAGTCCAGGAGCAATGGACCACAGTGATAGCTAAGGTGGCCCATGGCTATCGGGGCAGTGACAATGTGGGACGAGTGGGCGTGGCTTTGACCAAAAATGCGGAAGGAACGGCCGCAAAGGTGATTGTGTATAAGACCAAGAGCCAAGTGCTGTGCAGCCTGCTGCTAACTCCTTGCTCAGCCCAACCCAATGTCATACTTCGCGAGTCCTATATGCAATTCTATGACGATGAGCAACTCTTCTGGAGCGTGCGCTTTCAAGAGCCTCGAGATGAGCAAGAGTTTGTGAAGGTTATGCTGAAGGAGAACCTGCCCCTGGAGCAGGAGAAGTCACACATCAACAGCTCAGATCAGCTCAAGAAACTGAGTATGGTTTCCTTGCCGCCACAACCTCAACCACGGGCCCACATTAGACCACGTTCTGACAGCCCCAAAGAAGAGCTGCCGCAGAATCAAGAGGACATTATAATCACCCCAGTGCCCGTCTTAAAGAGCAATGCCTTGGTACCCCTACGCCCCAGCAGCAGCCAATCGAGCAAAGCGAAAGCATCGATTGTTGCCTCCACCGAAGTGGACCAGCTAAATCTCTATATTGATCAGCAGCGCGCCACAGGCCAAGTAATGGAAAAGAAAATGGATTCCATACTGCAGGCCATGTCACGTCTTGGATCAACCGATCACTGCTGTTCCTCCACTTCTTCCGCGACTATCACTCAACAGGACAACGAAGATGAACTGCTAGAGCTAGAGCAGAAGTTGCTCAATTTTAAAAAAGAGAATCGAGCTCTTATGAAAAGCCTCAAGGCCAAGGAGCAGGCTTTGGATGATTTACGCTCGTCCACCTGTGCCTTGTGCGAGGAACTGCTTGCCCAGAACAATGACTTGAAGCAACAGAATAGTGCTCTGCTGGCGGCCATGAAAAACCAAGTTCAGTTAAGTCATGCGGCCGATTCCTGTTTACATTGCGAACAATCCTCTGCCAAAATAACAAGCCTGGAGCGGCGCATTTCCACTTTACAGAATGCACTGCTGCAGAGCAAGTCCAGAGGGGAGGAGTAGCACACATGCATTTATGTGTTTCATTTATTTTATGTTCCCTTAGTTGCTTAACCAAAATTGTTAACCTCTCCTCCAGGGGAGGAAAAAGACAGAATAATATTACAAATTTCAAATGTTTTCGTTGTTTTTTTTTGGGAAATCACAGCTAAGTAAAGAAGGATGGGGGGAAGGAAAGTGATGACCCCGTGGTGTTGCTTGGTTAATACAAGGAGCTTGAGCGAGTAGTTTGTAGCGATTTACAAAAGCTGGCAAACAGGGACTTGTTTTTAATTCCACTTTCACGGCCAGTTTTCGAAAGTGGAATACCCCAAGCCGGAAAAGTCTTCCTTGTTGGTTGCCAAATTAGGCACTCTTAGAGTTGTTGAAGTGAATTTTCCTTAATTTTGTGATCAATTTAGAAATTGATAGTGAAATTTGATTTGCATTTAAGTTTTCAATTGATTTAAAAAAACTTGTTTTTTTTCAGAAACCAAAAGTAAAAACCAGTCTATAATTTCCGACAGTTCCATTTTCGAAACTTTGCTCTTTGGTTTCTCTTTTATGTATAAAATGCCAAACTCGTTTGGCCCGCGGAATACAGAAACTGAAAAAAAAAAATCAATTTCATTCGAATCGAATTAAATTTGAATTAGTTTTCAAAAATTTAAACAATTAATAACATGTCTAAAATGTAGCATCAAAATTTGTCGGATCATTTTGAAACTGTTTTTTTTTTTTTTGATCAAGCTTTAATTCCAGTTTGAGGTTACAAAAATGCTGTTTCCGTTTCCGAATCGGTATTGGTAAAAGTTGTGATTTTTAAGACTCTTTTTTTGCCATCCAGATGATCGAATGAAGGCATTTGGGATTGAAAAAGTAAAAAGTAGGGAATCAAAGTGAAATCAGAACCGGAACCGTACACCAAAAAAAAACCGATGGAAACTCGGAACCAGAATTCTTAATTGATAATTATCTATTATATGTCCTTCCTCTTCAAAAACTCGGGAATTATTTTTCCTCGATGGACCGCGAATTATTTATTTGACATTTGAAGAAAAGCACATGCTTAATTTTTTTTTTTTTTTTTTTTTTTTTGGTTTAAGTTTTTGGGTATATTTGGTACATAGAACTTAATCTATTTACAAATAGTTAACAAGAAGGACTAATATATACAGGACTAAGACAGTACGGCAAACGCCTGAGATAATTAGCACGCAGCACAGGTCCTGGGAGCTATCTTCCTGCTGGGAACCAGCAGCGTGCCTTATAGGTGGGGTTAGTCCCAAGGGGACACTTAAGCCAGGTTGATGAGGCGACCCGAAGGACGCCTTCCATGGATCCAGAGGTCAGAGGGGTGTCGTCGATTAAGTCGTCTTCTGAGCCTGTTAGTAGCCAGTTCAGAGGCAAGACTGTTGGTATGGGCCACTAGTCGGTCATGATACCTGCTGGTATGCAAGTTAATTTGGGCACATAAAGGCAACACATTCAGATCGCGGTATAGGGTCGTATGTCTGACCATATGATACCATGGAGCGTCCGCGATGCGCTGAAGTACTCGGCTTATTGAAGATTCGAGTTTCTTCAGTGTAGTGGAGCATGCTGTACCCCACAGAGGGATCCCCCAGGTCCAGGAAGGCATGATAATAGCCTTGTAGACAAGAATTTTGCACCGCAACGAAAGTCCGCTACGAGGTTTTAGAAGCCAATCAAGCTCCTGCAACTGTAGCTGCTGCTCGTACAGCATGGGCTTTCCAGGTCAGTCGGCGGTCCAGAGTCACACCAAGATATTTGACTGATGATTCCGAATACGGTACTCTCGACCCTTGTAGACGCACCCGAGCAACTTTCCCTCGTCTCTTGGGGAAGGTGCAGTGTTGACTTTTTGATCGATTAATGGCAATGTTCCAGCGGTTTGCCCAACGACCAAAGCCATCCAGGAACTGTTGGACCTTAGCAGATGCCCTTTTGCGGCTGTTGCTAGAGGCAAGGAAAGCGGTATCGTCAGCATACGTGGCTATGAAGGTGCGATGGGCTAATGGGTATGGCAAATCCGAGGTGAAAAGGGAGTAAAGTACCGGTCCGAGAACACTTCCCTGAGGTACCCCCGCAAGAATGGGATGGATGCTGGACCGCTCGCCTCTCAGCTCAACCGTAAAACGGCGCCCTAGGAGAAACGAGCGGATCAATAAATATTGTTCTGGCGGGAGGAGGGACTTAAGCTTAAAAAGCAGGCCCTCATGCCAAACTCGATCGAACGCCTGCTTTATATCCAGAAAGACGGCGGAACAGTATTGAAGGTTTTCGAAAGCTTTTAAAATGTGGTTGGTGAGTCGATGGACCTGTTGCGGCGCACAGTGTCCTTTGCGGAAGCCAAACTGATGGTCTGGTATAGCCTCTTTAACCGCGCTGACTGCCAGCATTCTTTCAAGAAATATTCTTTCAAATATTTTGGAGAAAGTTGGCAGTAGACTAATTGGCCGGTAGGAGTCGGGCTTAGAGAGATCCTTGCCCTTCTTGGGGATCATTACGATTACCGCAGACTTGGAAAGAAACCATAGATGACCGCCAATTGATTTCTTCACGTAAATTCTTCATAATTCGCGGTCCATCGAGGAAAAATAATTCCGGAATTTTTGGAGAGAAAGGATATATAATAGACAATTACCTCTTAGTTTTTAGTATACCGGTATCCCGGAACCGTTATCCTTGGAACCGAAAATACCGACAAAATCCTAAACATTGTACCGGTACAGTTTCGTTTCTGAGTGCAACAACTTGACTTCGAAGCGAGCACTTAAAACATTTTTTCGGCATTTTCTTGGACCCACATTATTATATCACACAAACCTCTGAACACAAAATTACCTGGGTAACTACTTTGGCAGATATGCGTTCAAGAATTTAAGTATTTCTGTTCTGTTTAAGTCCAACTAAATGGAAAAAATCAGCTCTGACTCATATTTAGCGCACCTCACAACAAACGATAGGTATTCTCTATTGATAAACGTATTTTGTTTGCAATCAATGCAATCCGAAAATATAGCGTCGTCACAGAAAGCTGAAGGATCTTTAAACGATAATTTCGGTAGCAAGGTGATGTTACTATATAGTAATTAACCTTAATCTGTAGGACATTTAAGATATGTAGCTAATGTTGGATAATGAAAATTAACTTGTAAAATAAAATAACGAAATAATTTCAGAGTAGATATTAGAGAGAGATATATTTATATGAAAATTGTACACCATATAGATTAAAACCGTAACCGCTTTTTCCTTACAACCATAACCGTATAACCTTTATTTACATAACCGGTTATCAGTACCGTAACTTAAGCAAATATATAGGTTAATTTCGGGTTTTCCTTTACTAATAAAAATTTCGATAGATGTGTGTAAAATGAACATTTACATACATATGAATTTATGCGCCGCAGTATTGCTAATGGTCTGGCATAACAACGAGGTGCCTGGAAACGAGATACTGAAAAGTATTTTATATACATTGGTGCCAAACAGTCATAAATTTTGTCGGAGCGGAAATTGTTTAATAATTTACAATTATCCAGGTTTATTTACCGTTACCGGAAAAAGCGATCGGCCAAAACAGTCGTTTCGGCTTTAATCTCTGGGCAGAAGACAACATAGCGATCATTACTCAAAAATCGCGTTTTGTAATCTAACCGATTTTAATGATCTCATGGACTCGTAGTCACCCCGAACAGCTAAATAATTTTTTATAACTTTTGTTTGAATGGTCAAAAGACCTCGAAACTTACAAAACTATCAAATAAGTATACAATATAAAGAAGATTGGATAAGTATCAATTGCATACAGGTGAATGGGAAATTTGCAAAATTTCTTAATGAGTTCAGATTGAAGATTTAATAGTTGGAAATTGTCGACGGGTAAACAGGAGGTGTAGGCCAACCGGTCCAAAAAAATTGCCAAAATTCAAAAAATTTTATAACAGGATGAGTTTTGCTTGTCATGAAGACGGGTAAATAGCTATATAGTGAGGATAAAAAGGTTCAAAAAATGTGAAATTTTTGAAAGCAGTTTCTTCAGCACGATTGTGTTAGCAAAACTACTTGAAAAATCGGATGGAGGCAAAAACAATGGCCGATAAAAAACAATTAAAAATTTATGTAAATTGAATATTTCCGTAAATGTGTGTGTCTAGGTTGCTTACACACTTTCCCAGTCGGACTTTGCAGCATGTGCTTCCCAAAATAAGTACATTTGGTGGCATGAAATTTCATGGAAATAGTCACTACATAATTTTTTGGCATGACATTAGCGCATTTATCATAATGAAAAACTCACACGTTCTTTTCTCAGGTATTCGTAAGGCTTAAAGTCGGCCTATCGTGAAACGGTTAAGTCTCTCTTAGTCGTGGGATGAGCACGAAGTAGAAAAACGAAGTCAGCTCCGAACGCTTGGCGAACGTTGAGCAAACGAGAGAGAGAAAAGAGAAAAAAATTCTTAAATCAGTGTGATTTCGGCTTATGCAGAAAAAAGACGTGTTCCCAGAGAATATATAAAAAAATTTTCAATTATAAATGCGCAATATATTGTTGGTGAGTATCGAATTTAGTTACATCTAGGGACTTAATAGCACTCAAGTATTATAATTATCATTAATTTGTCATTATTAATCAATTTTATTACTTATAACAGGCCCTTCCTGCAGAAACGATAAGCAACAACACTTTTAAAGTCCAATTCAGTAAAAATCATCCCTACCATTAGCAACCAAAGGCATCATGGCGAACATCAATAATAATAATAGAAATAAACAAAAATAGTTGTTGGTTTGTATATTAAATTATTTGTTAATAAAAATTGCAAATAAACTCAAATGTAGTTAAGTTGATTATGGGGGTGACATTTTACTCAAAGGCATGCAAAAAAACATGAATTCGTAAGCTTACGGCCAGGTCTTCCTCCCTACGATATACAAAGTCAGTGCATCTGAAGTACTGAGTTCGTAAGGAGAAACGCGCGAACCCGAAGGCTGGTGCGTGACGTCACCCAAACGGTTAACGGTTACAACAACAACCCCTGAGTTTCACGGCGTTTCTTAAGACAAACGAAGCGGAACCTTCAGATTTTCTCATGCCTTCTGACGTGACAAGTTGGCATGAAATATGGACATCTGTCATGCATCCAAGTCCGACTGGGTTGTCTTGTCTTGCAAATGTAAATGTAAAATTGGCTATACAGCTCCTCCAGCGGGGCCAAGCCAAGCTTCTCTCACAAATTTAAACATTTCTTCAAATTTGCCTTTTTTACCAACAATATTAAGCTGGCTCGAGGTCTCGTTATGCTTCTACATAACTCCAAAAAGGAGGTGTGTTCCTCCACACACAAGGGAAGCTAGTTGGTCGTACAGCTGTTTCAATGGTATCTCTACCAAATCATCAGTGACCTTCGCTTGCTTGTACTGGCCCCATCGACTCCCACTCCATGCCAGAGCTACCGTAATCGTTTGGGAATTCCTAAACGACTTGACAGCAAAAAACCGGCACACATGAGAAGAGCGTTAGCTCTTCCTTGAGTGTGTGTGTGTGTTCCCCAGCTTGGCTTTGTTGTGTGGTAGTGAGAGAGATTTCCTCCCCGCTTCTAACACAGTAGCTAATAGTTTAAGTACAGAATAGCATTCAAACCGGGGTTTTTTCTTGCTCTAATTGAAACTATTTGTGTTTTGTTTTAGCAACAACGCCGTGCCGGGCGTAACGACCTTTATGATAATCAAACCACCAATATTAAGCTGGCTCTAGGTCTCGTTATGCTAGCGCATAACTCCAACTTTTAACTTTTACACGAAAACACATCGTTTAAGGGGTATTAGTATGGTCTTGCATTTTTCCATATATCAAATTTTCGACCTAGTGTACACTGTAAGAAAAGTTACTTATCGTAAATAAACTAACTTTGTGTATTGACGCACTTTTACACAATAATTTCAGTTAGATTTACTTTACGTAAAAGTGTTCTTTAACATTTTGTTAGTTCTACTGACCCACAAAGGGTTGGCGCATTTCTAAGCCACAATAACGGTTGAATTTACCCACAGATTTTTTTGTGTGTATCTGAAAATCGTTCATCAAATATGAAAAAACTTTCCACCCCAAGTGGATCTCTTTTTTTCTGTGCTATACTTCTGTTTCCACATCGACAAGAAATATAAAGAGAACCCCGATTATTATCTGGTAATGTGTGCTGATGCTTCCGAAATCTACGCTCATACATATTTTTTGTTCCATTTGATTTTGAAAGAGGAATAGGAGAGAAAGAGAAAACACACGAAGCTGTTGTTGCAATATACTTTGGAACATCAACGAATGCGCGGTGAGCGCATAGACCGTGGGCACCACAGCTTTTAAGCTTAGTAGACTGCAATACCATGATTACTAGCCGACATCGCATGGAATATAGGTTACAAAAAAATAATTATTTTACTCATGACAGGATAATTTTTTTTTCATAATCATACGATGACGGAATCACTCGTGCAGATCTCTAGTATGTAGCCATGAAAACCCCTCTCAATCTTTGCTGGGCGTTAAACAGTAGGTTTCTTTCTCTTAGGTTGATAAAAATTCGGCTTGAAGTAGTATTATTATAGTATTTCGAATTTAAATTGATATCCAAAGCTGCAGACCAATCCAGAGCCGAACCCTGTAGAAGCGTCATGTTTCAAAGCTTCTAAATTAATATATTTTTCAAAAAAAGGTTTGGTATTTTAATCCTCACTAGAAATATGTGTTTTACAAATCATATGCGGCGGTATTCGAGTACTCCGACTTCGACAAGTCGAATAAAGTAAAATTGAAGTGGTGAAACGGCAATACTAACCCTTCTGGAAAACGATATACATACATTGAAGGCACTTTCGAACTGGGCAAATTGGACAAAATTAAAGCCGAGCAAGCATGTCCCTATTATAATTGGTTCTAAAAACCAATGAGCCCAGACTCGAACAAAAAACAAAGAATCATAGGTTCAACAAGCTAATTAACCTAAGTCCTTACGACATGTAGCAAACTCCGGACCTATCCTTCTTCTTAAGCAAGTTATACCACTTGAATGCGACCGCTTATTTGAAACTATCCTTCAAAATTGTAGAACATACCCAATATAAATGCTAGTCCCAAATTTTTATTATAAAAATTTTAAATGAGTTTCAGATATTCTTCTTGCCAACTGAAAGTATTTTTTAGCTTTTATAATAGCTTTTTTATTTCGAAAACTACACAAATTCTTTACTTTATAGATCTTGGCCAACTATCTACATATATGGCTTAAGAGATTCTGTCAGGGATACTTTGTAATCGTCTTATGTCGCTTCCGAAGATTTGTCCCCTTGCTATTGAAATTATTGAAAATTTAAACTTATTTAAAAGACCTGGGTGAAATCACTCTAAGAATTCGCATGTTTATAATTTAGAAAATAGTTTTTGATTCTCAGTAGTCCCTAGTCAGCCTTTATGGGATCAAACTTCCGTGTTACGCTACAGCAGACTCTCAAAAAGAAACAATTTGTTGCTCAATGATCATGGATTGAACACAATCTTGTATTTACTCTTGTATAAACCAAGCCTTTTGACAACTAAACAGTTTAGTGTGGCCTAACCTAAGTTATGACATTTTGTTTACAAATCAAAACTAGTTATGAAATAGAAGGAGAGAGAAACAGACAGAGAGAGCGAGACGGCTAAAGCTAAGGGGGAGCAAGCGAGACAGCAGCTGGCCTACTAGGTTTAGTAGGTGCTGCTGTCACTGAGGCTGCTCAAGTAACTGCCGGCTGTGGGTGCCGTCGAGCCGCCAGCACGATGCCGTTTACGCTTCACCTTGGACTTTTTGCGACGCAGCTGGGCAGTGTCCGCCTTACGCTTGTATTTACCCTGACGTTTCTTCTTGCGGCCATACTCATCCGACTCGCTGGTGCTGGACTCCTCGTTGTCGCTGGAATCGGATTCAGTGTCCGTGGAAGAGTCTTCGGAAGTGGAGGAGGAATCGGTATCGCTGGTGGAGCTGCTACTGCTGCTGGTGGAAGCGCGGCGTCGCTTAGATTTCTTGCTATGCTTTGACCTGGACTTTGTCTTGCTGTCGCTCTTTTTATGCTTCTTGCTGCTGTTGCCACTGCTGCTCTTTTTCTTGCGTTTCTTGTGATGATGTGAAGTTGATTTCGTGGCCGTTTTCTTGGAGGAGTTGTTGTTGCTGCAGCTACTGCTGCGCTTCTTATCTTGTTTACCAGCCGTGAGGGTCGTTGTTGTTGCTGCCACCGCTGCCGGTGCGCTGCCTTTGAGTTCTTCGGCACGCAGTTCTGTAAGCGGCGTCAAATAGTCCAATTCCGAGTCCGAGCTAGTGCTCTCCACATCCAGCAAAATCTCCTTGTTCGGATCCACCTAATCAATAGACATGTTTACACATTAGTTTGCGGCATTACGCTGCGACGCAGCTGCTTACCTTGAGAAAATTCCGGCATTGGTAGGTCAGGTGACCCGCATAGCCGCATTTTTTGCACGCCGCACGCAACGTGTCCTTGTTGGCATTGGCCAAGGGGAAGTTCATAATAGCCGGCTGAGTTATATTAAAATTATATTCAGTAAGCCGGTGCGAGTCTTTAGTTTTCTCTTTTGTTTTGGACCAGTGGCAAAAGCAATTTCGATTTTGATTATCGATTAGTGTGACCGGGTGCGATTTGAGAAGTAGTATGACCATTTTGACTTGGTTATCGTCCAGTATAACCATTCTTGTTAAATTGTAAAGATCGCTATAGCCTAATTATAAATAGATATTTTAAGGCTGGATTTTTAAATTTAACTGGCTATATAACAAGTATTTATATATATGTTTTTCTTACAAAGTTTTCAAAACATTTTCTAGTCTGTTATGAGAGAGTTTATATAGCTAGCAAGTTTAAATGGTAATTCCTTCACGTTATAGAAGTAACAATATTGTATATATTATATTAACGAATTTTTTACCTCGATTATTTATTATCAGTTTTTCGTAAGGGGTGCTAAACTGCTCCCTCTGGCAACAGTTCGCATTGTTGAGATTGGGTTAACATTGCATCACTTAATGTGACACAAAATAACGCAGCAGAACATGTCAATTATAAATCTAGCCTTTTAGCGGAAAATAGCTAAATGTTGTGATAGTGACTTAAACTTTCGTCTCGTATGTTCACCCGGATGGACAGAAAATACACTGAAAATATGTTAACTTTTTGAACATTTAGTGAATTTTCCCGAGTAAGTGACAGTTGAAACTCTATCAGACGATGGGGAATCGCGTTCCACATTATAATTTAATCCGATTTATAAAAAACTACCTAACCAAACCAAATACCAAATTTAAAGTTCATGCCTTAAATAATTTCACAGATATGGCTCTGAACCGCTTTTGAATCTGGTTACTATAGTTCAGAATGCCCCTGAACCAGTAAAATATCTAAGTTCGCATGAGACATGATGACACATACATGACCCGAACGCTTGCCGAAGCTGACATCAAGAGAGCAAGAAAGTGTCAGTCGCTTGACAGAGTTCGAAGCGATTAGTTCGAAGCAAAATTCACGGAGATTTTTTTCGCCCACTAATACACTCTCACTTTTTGGCCTCGCTCTCGCTGGCCTTCGCTGGTCTAGTGGTTCTGCTTGTTGTTATGTTTAAAATTTGTGTAGCTTGTCAAATTCATAGTAGAAGGCCTACTAGATTATATCACAGTACAAATTTAAAGTTCCTTATTTAAATAATTTCTGAGACATGACTCCAGACCACTTTTAAATCGGAGCGCGGCCCATGATATTTTCCTTATCGGTTTTGTTTTACACTCAATACTACCAACCTACAGAAATAATTTAAAGTTCAAAGCCAAAGTGCACAACAAATTTCCAATGTGAACTTAAATGGATTAATTTTGATTATCTTCATTCCCAATCCATTTACGTGAATAACTCTCGTATAATCGTTTAGTCACGATCATATATCTTGCCCATCGCTAGCGCGAGCACACATGTGTGTGCGTTTGTGTGTGTGTATATGAGCTGCTGATAACACGATCAGCGATCGGCATCGTCGACGCCTGTTTTCAGTTTCAATTGCCTTGGCCTGGTGAGGAATTAAATTGTCTGGCATGGCTCAGAATTGTCTAGCATCGAAAGGATTAACAAATAGCCCAGTGATCACCACTAATATGGTCAAGGAGCTGCAGCTGCCGAGCGCCAATGTGAGAGACACTGCAAACCGAACCTAACCTTGACATTCTGATAACTTTGAATCTTTATCGTGTTTAGGTGTCGGCTGATGGCAATCATCAGGCACAGTCGGAAGCTAAATGGACGTCACCTCATTTGATGATTATTTTTGATGGCGGTGATCTTAACTCAGCCATGCATTATCTTTTGGAATCACTGCACCAGCCCTTCGCGGACGGTTCGGTCGCCACCCTCCTGATACAGGAGAGTATTCTAGAACAGTTCATCAATCGTGCGGTGGAGCATTTCAAGGAATTGGACCCTAAGGTGGCCCAGCATCCCAACTATAGGCGCACGCTGGACAAAATCAAAAAGCTAAAGGCCAAAGTGGTTCAGGCTCCAGTCGATAAGGTTTCGTCCGAGGCTTCACCCACTCTGGTGTTCGATTTTATACAGAGCTATTTGGGTGAGGGACCGACTGGTGTGATTACGTTGCACACCTTCCGCACCGCCAAGGAGGCCAGCCAGGTATATGGCAATGAGAAATTGTGCTTTGACCGAGTTAGCATTTGGAATGAGAAACTGGCTTGCGCCTATGAAATTGTGGCCCTGCTCAAAGCAGAGACCTTTATGGTTAACTGCTTCAATGTGGATTTAAAACCCATCCGAGACGCGGTGGCTAGCAATCGCAATGATGTCTGCTTGGCCGAGGGCTATCACTATGAGACGCTAATGGTTAACTCCAAACGCAAAGTGATTGTCTTTCCAGTGGGCACCATCTTTGCCAATTGAGGAGGATTAACCACACAGGAATACAGGAGGCAAATCATCAAGGTGCATTATTAAGCTTTATATTTTTATATGTCTGATGCATTTATTTTGTACCCCGTTATCAATACATGTTGCATGCGAACAATAAGTGAGAAAGAGGGTGAAAAATAGGGTGGGAGTTGTGTGAGAGTAGGTTATGTCATGAGGCAAGAGAAGGGGATTTGCTCTTCTATATTCTCGCAGTATATCGACCGATTAAAACCAAAATCGTGATGCAGTAGTTCAAATTCTTAAATGTGTAATTTTTTTTAACCAATCCAAAATCCCAGATGGTTAGTTTAAAGAGATTCGGTTCACAGTGAAAAAATGTCAGAATTCGTGGTTTAATCCTGTTTGCAGTCCCGATTTCTTTATGTAAAATATCTGTTATATCGAACCAACAAATCTTGCCTTCTCAACATGTTCAGGTTAAGTTCGGATTTGTGGAGAGCTCTCTCAGTGCTCCTTTTGGGCAATAAAACCTTATCAGTTTATATTACAGATTTTCTGGCTTGCTGAACATGGTAAACTGTCAAAGAACTGTACACTCTTGTCACTCTTTTCATCAACGATCTTCCTACAGTACTGCCTCACACTCGTGATCTTATGTACGCCGATAATTCAAAGCTGTAAACTTGTTGGAACAAAAACAGTTTAAAATCGCCAAAGTTTTGCGAAAGCAAGAATTTCTTATAAAACTTAAGGTAATAAAATTTGTTTAGAGGTCTAGCTGTTCCGGAATGAGTTGCTACGCCTTCGTCAGTGTTTAAAGCACAATTCAAAGAGGAGAAACTTAATTACTCACTTATTATTGCCATCTATCACATTGTCTAAACTCAATGTATAATTTAGCAAATTTTGCGATTTTGTGAACCTTTTAATCCTTACCATTGTGTTCATTGAAATCTAAACTCATACGAAAACAGATTAATTTTCATCATATTTTAGAACTTTTGTTCTTTACCATTCGACTATTTTGAAATTATCGCGATTTTTTTGAGCGTTTTGATCTGCACCTCCTATTTAACCGTCTTCATGACAATGTTAACTCATGAATTTAGCAAGCTCTAGATTTTTCGAACCGATCGAAGTACACTTTCTATTTACGCCATTATTTAGCCGTCAATTTTTTTGGAACGATTGATCTAAACTTCATATTTTTCAGTCCATTTACCCATCGATTTATGCAATATATGTATAACATTTTACAAGTTTCGTGATATTGTAGACCTTTCGATCTTTATAATTGTTCATAATAATCTAAACTCATAAAAAAATTGAGTAATTTTTACCATATTTTTTACCCGTCTATTTGATGATCAAAATTCATACAAAAATGCTTAAAATATACCTGACTATCTATTCTCATACCTACCAAATATACACAGAGTGTCAAGTGATATTGATATAATAGAGACTACCTCAATTGGTACCCTACACTGAAAATGGTACCACAAATGAAATGATCTAAGGCAGCCTGGTTTTTATTTAATGTTATTTAACAGCAAAAATGGGCTGTCGCTGTATATATTTCTAAAACATAACTGTCAGCTTTAATCTTAAAAGATTATTTTACATAAAAGGAGTAACAAATTCCGATGTTGAGTTTATGAACAAAAAATTGCTGGGTGCCATTAGATGGATACAAATGAAAACATGGATGATTTACTGAAATCAGTATTAACAAGGTCAGGTTGTTTGTTTTGTTTTTAGTGCTATCGCTCCCAACGCTCGTATTTATAAGTTTTCAATGATTTTACATAATTTCAACAAGATTTGTCGAAATCGGACCACTATATAGTGTAGCTGCCCTACAAACTGTCAGGCACATATCAAGCTCCAAGGGTATATAAACTTCGGTCGAGCCGAAGTTAGCTTGCCTCTATTTTTTTGTATTAAAATGAAAAATTTTTTCCACATGGAGAATACCCCCTAACCAATTTAAAAACAACTATTTACGCGGTTGTTGGAAATTCAATAACCTTTCGATTCATACCTTGATTCCCTTATTAGACGTTTCTCACCGAGGCTTGGCTCAAAATGTAAGTGTGCCTTCCGAAACCATCAAATAAAACTAGGGACCGAAAATAACTGTTAATTTGAAATTGTTCGATTTGATAAATTAATATGAAACATTCACTTAAAAGCTATTCTGCTAAGTGAAACAATAATATTTTCAGTTCAGCTTCTCAGATAAGCCATGATTTCATATTTTTGATTTAAAAAAAAAAATGGTTCGCTATTAATTATTAAATGCTTTTATTTTCATCGTCCATAATCATTTAAAGGGTATACCTTCAGAATTTTTTTTTTCATTTTTTTTATTTGCTTAACCGTTCAATTAGGATCTTATAAACATCCTGCAAAACTTTCAAGCAGATCCGAAACTCAGTTTTACAGAAATAAACAAATACAATTATTTTTCCCCACCCTTTTATATTAAAATCGTTTTCATCGACCCTCGTATTTTTAGAAATTCTTAGTTTTTTAATTTTTTTGGTCAAAAACCTTATGAATATTTATAAAATGTTCGATATTTTGAAAAAAAAATTTTATTTGGCAATTTTTGGAAATTTTATTTTTACCATGACTCAAAATTCTGGAGAACTGCTTAACCGATTTTGATAATTTTCGGTGAAAGCTAGCACCCACAGCGCCAAATCCAAGTTTGACATTTATTAAAAATAATTTTTACTTCATCGAAAAAAGATGTCGAAACTTTAAATGCGATTTTCTCTGAACCACTTTTTCCAAAATGGTTGCAAAGATTTAACGAGTACCTCTTGACCAATTTCCATTCTGTCGTGAACTAGGATATTTTTGATCGGTCAACAAATAACGGAGCTAGGACCAATACAGTGGGAAAAAAAGTCGATTTTCGAAATTTTGACTTTGAAACCCTTTAACTCCGCCATTTATTGAATTCCATCAATTCTTAACAAAACCCCGTCTATTAAATTCAGATAATTCGTTCTCGAAAAATGTTTGCAACCATGGGCCTATGTTTTACACAACCGCAGGTACAACAACAACAGTAAAAATTACTAAATTTAGTTTAAGGGTACTGTATACCTTCAGAAAATTTTTTTTTTTATTTGCTTAAACGTTCTATTAGGATCTTAAAAACATCCTGCAAAACTTTCAAGCTGATCCGAAACTCAGTTTTAAAGATATAAACAAAAACAATTATTTTTTCGGACCCTTTTATATGAAAATTGTTTTTATCGACCCTCGTATTTTTAGAAATTCGTATTTTTTTCCCTTTTTTGGTCAAAAACTTTATAAATATTTATAAAATGTTCTATATTACGGAAAAAAAATTTTTCGAAAAAAAAATTTTACTTGGAAATTTTTGGAGATTTTATTTTTTACCATGTCTTGACGCACTTTGACTCAAATTTCTGGAGAACTGCTTAACCGATTTGGATAATCTTTCTTTTTCGGTGAAAGTTAACACCCAAATGCACCAAATCCGATTTATACATTTATTAAATATAATTTTTATTTCATCGAAATCAGATGTCGAATCTTTAAATGCGATTATCTCGGAACCACTTTTTCCAAAATGGTTGCAAAGATTTAAAGAGTACCTGTTGACCGATTTTCAAATTCTTTCCCTTAAATTGCTCCTAATACCCACCATTCTGGTGTGAACTAGGATATTTTTGATCGGTCATCAAATAACGGAGCTAGGACCAATACAGTGGGAAAAAATAGTCGATTTTCGAAATTTTGACTTTGAAACCCCATAACTACGTCATTTATTGACCGATCCAAAATATCCTAGTTCACACCAGAATTACATTATTTCTTAACAAAACCCTGTCTTCAGTTTTAAATTCAGATCATCCGTTCTCAAAAAATTTTTTGCAACCATGGGCCTATGTTTTAAATTTTTGGTTTACTTTGAACAGAAATACAACATCAACCGTAGGTACAACAACAACAAAAATTACTAAATTTAGTTTAACCGATTAACTATTCAATGAAAAAAGCCGTTTCTTAATACCACTTATAGTTTTAAAGTAATCAAATTTTTTGTAAACCTTTAAAAAATGACACCTGAAGGTATACAGTACCCTTAACCGATTACCTATCGAATGAGAAAAACCGCTTCTTAATATCATTTATGGTTGTTGAGTAATTTAATTTTTTGTAAACCTTTAAAGAAGGACACCTGAAGTTACTGTATGTACCCTTAAATGATTTTTTACATAAAAATTAAAAAAAAAAATAAATTATTTGAAATTATTATGGAAGATGAAAAAAATGTTAATAACACAGTGCAACAAATTTCAACTTTTTTAAAAACTACCATGCAACACTGTGCGGAATCGATAGTGCTACCCGAACTGAGTAAAACCATTTCAGCGATTGGCTAGATTGGTAGCACTTTTTTTTTATGGACCCTCAAAGTTTTTGAAATTGGGTGTGATAACAAAAAAAAAGGTGTCATCAGATTTGGGAATACAGCTCATTCAGTTTTAGTGATAGCTGCAAACAGTCTTCAGCAAAGTTGTAGCTGACAGTCAACAATAACAATAACATAATAATATAATAAAATAATAATAAATTGGAGAATTTTCAAAATACCGTCCAAAAAATTATTTTTTTCTTTAGTCATGGACTACAACAAGTAAAACGCGTAGTGTTTTGCTCTAACAGCTTGAAAAAATTAATTAGCTGCTATTTTGGTAAAAAAAAACTTGAGAACATAATGAAGAATGATAACAAAAAAGTGATTTTTATTGGACCAACCTCAAAAAAAGGTGCGCAATCATTTTGAAATTAGTTTTTAAATTTACAAAATAAAAAAAATGTCATTAAAAACTTTTTTTTTTATTTTGTTTATTTCTTTTATTCCTGCCTTTATGAGAAATAGAAGAGATTATATCGTTTACTTTGGAAGATATTAATGGGTAATTTCGCACAATTGTCCATCTATTCGACAGTTTTAAACAATACTTTTTGAAAGTCTATGATGATCTATACTCTAGTTATGACCAAAAGATTGGGCGTGTTCAGCAGAATAATTGATCCCTGAGCAAGTAGCATAAAAAAATTATGCATCAAATTGTTTCTGCTGAACGAATTGCTACATTTTTTAACGACGCCGCGGGGCGGGTGAATTCTGAAATGACGGCGTATACACATTTGCGATGGAAGAAGTTACAATTAGGTTTAATTATATTTTAAAATTTATTGTTATAATTTGCAGTCGATAGAAGACTTGTCTTTGCAATCAATGCATGCCTATCGATACACAACGGCTATTGGTGGGAGCAGTATCACTTTAAAGTAGCGTACTATTTCTTCGATACATGCTCCTCTATCATGATACTTGAAATTGACTATCATAATACCGTATCACTCGAGTTCAGCAGAAGGATCAGTGCGAATTTATACTTGATCAGGGAGCAAGTTGTTCTGCTGAACAAGGCCATTGTTTGCTACCGCAATGTAGCAGCAGCGCTGCCTTCAGCTAATTCTCGGTATATACACTGCCATGCACTTGAATAGGAGCAAGCATTTTAAAGCGAATATACAGCTATTTGACTGAAACAATCATATGAAATCAATAGACAAATATTTTTTACCATTCAGTACTTCATTATTTATTAAATTAAACAAAAACAACTTTTTGAAATTAACGTAATCTTTTGTTAAAAAAAATTTTTTTCAACGAGTTCTTCAAAAATGCTTGTCCCTATTCAAGTGAATGGCAGTGTATGTAGTCGGGCTTGGACTACTTTCTTACTCGTTTTGGCTTCAAAAAATAAAAATATTTATTATTTAAGGTCCTTGAAATATTGCAAAACGGCCAAAACTTGATAAACTGAAATGAAGACCAGTTTTGAAACGAACAAAACTAGAACAGAATTTTATATCCAGAAGCCTGGACCTCACAAAGTGGGTCATTTTGTTGGACTGTGTTATTTAAGCTGTGAAATGGGAATTTCGTATTTCTAACTAATATTTAGCACCCGAGCGATGCCGGATATTTAGCTAACTTAGTTGTATCTAAAGAAAGATACCAAAGAATGCTGCGGTGAGGGTAGCAACATATTCGTTGATTGTGTTGGCCGGAATGTGGGATTTGTGTAATTTTTCGTGTACTTTGCATTATCTTTATGTGTACGAAGTGTACAGTGTACATCTCTGTATCTATATGTATCTGTGCGGATACCAAACTGTTACTAAACAATGCAATTGTACCTTACAAATTCGCGCGCCTGGCTGGATGGAGATGGATGACGCAGTCATCGCTCTACTTTCACGCCGCTGCGGAGCATAGCCCGCCAATCAAAGAGCGCAGTGACACACCGAGCGGGAAGGGAGAGCGAGCATTAGATACCAATAGAGAGAAAGAGAATGAGAGTGCCCAGCAGAGTTTGAGAGCGCGGCAGTGACTGGTTTTGGTTTATTTTTTTGATGTCGTGGTAGTAGTAGTCGCTGGCGTTCCAGCTGTTGGTACGGTGTCTGTCTGTCCGCCAAAGAGAAAATGTGCTGCTGCTGCTGTTTGCAGTAAGAATCCTAAGAAAAGACCAAAACTCAACACCCATTCAGACTATGCCTCCACACAAGTGGACAGATGAGACGCGCGATGCCTCCTGCTATTATGATGAAGATTCCTTTAGGGGTAACGCCTCCACCGACGACGATGATAATGGTGGTGCTTTAGCTGATGAGGAGGCGGACGATGAGCAGGAGGCGTTCTGCAGTGGAGAAAGACCGCTTATATCGGGCCAAAGAACAGGCGGAGGTAAGCTTAACAGACGGCGGTCGTAACTTATCCATATCTAACACGCTTCCTTTCAGGCGACTTCCCACAGACGCGTCATATCTTCGGCCTGATGGGCTTCCTGGGCTTCGCTGTGGTCTATGCCATGCGCGTGAATCTCTCTGTGGCCATTGTGGCCATGGTCAATCAGACTGCCATACCCCATACAAATGGCTCCACAGTGAATGATGACACTTGTCCAGTGCCACCGCCACGGCCGAATGATACGCGCCATTTGGCTGAGGGCGAGTTCGTGTGGGATGAGGCCACCCAGGGTCTGGTGCTGGGTAGCTTCTTCTATGGATATGTGCTGACCCAAGTGCCCGGCGGTCGCATGGCTGAGCTGATCGGTGGCAAGCTGATCTATGGCTATGGTGTGCTCATAACAGCCATTTTTACGCTGCTAACTCCGTGGGCGGCCAGATGGGATTTGCCCTTGTTGGTGCTGGTGCGTGTGCTGGAGGGCATGGGCGAGGGTGTAACCTACCCGGCCATGCACGCCATGCTGGCTCATTGGATACCACCGCTGGAGAGGAACAAGTTCGCTGCCATTGTGTATGCTGGCTCCAATATAGGCACGGTTATCTCTATGCCCCTGGCGGGTTGGCTGTGTTCCCTGGACTTTCTGGGCGGCTGGCCTTCGGCGTTTTATATATTTGGATTGCTGGGCATGCTGTGGTTCGCCTGCTGGATGTATCTGGTCTATGATAAGCCCAGTTTGCACCCGCGCATCTCTCGCGCCGAAAGGGAGTACATAGAGCGCAGCCTCCGAAGTCCCTTGCAAATGGTGATGGAACAGGAGCAGGAACAGGAGGAGGACGGAGTTCAATTGACCTACCCTTCAGACGACATACCCTGGTGCAAGATACTCACCTCGGTGCCCATGTGGGCCATTCTGTTAACGCAGTGCGGTCAAGGTTGGGCCTTCTATACGCAACTGACGGAGCTTCCCACTTATATGAGTAATATCCTCCACTTCGACATCCAATCGAATGCCCTGCTGAATGCTGTCCCGTACCTAACCGCCTGGTTTGTGGGCATCGCCTGCTCCACCCTGGCCGACTGGATGCTCTCCAAGCGCTACATAAGCCAGCTGAACTCGTACAAGCTCTGGAACACGGTGGCCTCGGTGGTGCCCTCCTTGGGTCTGGTTGGTATTATTTATGTGGGCTGCGATTGGGTGTGGGTCACCTTTATGCTGGCCGGAGTCGGTTCGTTTGGCGGTGCCGTCTATGCTGGCAATCAAATGAATCACATTGCACTCAGTCCACGCTATGCGGGCACAATGTACGGCATAACCAATTCGGCAGCTAATATCTGTGGCTTCCTGGCGCCCTATGTCATCGGTCTGATTATCAATCATCGCGAGACGCTTACACAATGGCACATAGTCTTTTGGCTGGCAGCGGGCTTAAACATAGCTGGAAATTTCATCTACCTGATCTTCGCCAAGGCCGACGAGCAAAGCTGGTCCCTGGCACCGCGCAGAACGCGTTTCCTGCGTACTTAGCGTTCGTTGAGATCCAAATCTTAAGCAAGTGTGATAATATCCAAATCCTAAATAAGTGGAAGACGCAGTATTCCTGTGAGCCTCTGTGGGCTTCCTGTAAACTCCAGTTTAACTTCAGATTTATATGGACTTTGTTTTTGCTAGGCGTCTTTTTTTTAAACAATTTATGTACTACTTGTGGTACTCCGAGGACAAAACTAACTAGGTTCTACATAGCTTTAGAGCAGCTTCCAGTTAGGCTGCCCCACGAAATTATACAGAATTATGCATACCGTATACATACATACTATATACAGACATATTATATATATATATACACGTAGTACCTAAGTGCTGTCGGAAATAAATAAAGCTGCACAAAACATATCGCTAAACGATACAGTTTTAACCTTGACTTTCAAAGTGGGCGTTATCCGTGCACTAAAACAAGGGATGGCGTAACAAAGCAATACACAAATTATTCAACAAAGACCCGCTTATCATTACTTTCAATGCGAGAATATCTTGGCGAATGGAATTTTTAATATCGAAAAGAGGCGATCTATTGTGGGAAATGAGAACGTCACATTGCTCGGCAATGATTTCCGATCGGCTCTCTGTTGTTGATTTGCTTTTTTTTTTAATTGATCGTTTTTTGCTCTCACCTATGTAGGAGTTTTCAACGAAGAGAGAAGCGTGTCTCTCTCTAACACAAAGTGTAAATTGGCAAGTATGTTCGTGCCCCAGGAGCTATGGCTGATAGATAACGTCTAAACAGAAAAATAAATTTAAGGAAATATCTTGCATTGTCATTCTAATTCTGGCTGCACAATAAAAATACCATTTTGTAGGGCAGGGCATCTATGCAGATCAATGGAGAGGACCAAAAAGTGCGCTTGTGTTGGTGAACAAGAGAGCTTTCTCCAGACAACACGCGTTTTACTTGCAATGCAGTGCTCACCGATTCACACAACCATAACTTCGGCTGACACGACTGACTTCGGCTCATATGAGCTGAGGGTGGCCGCATAAGAGAATGACCTGTTTTCGGTAATAAAATTTATTAATAATGACAAATTAATGATAATTATAATACTTTAGTGCTGTTGAGTCCCTAGATGTAGCTAAATTCGATACTCACCAACAAAATATTGCGCATTAAAAAAATATTATAAATATTCTTTTTCTGCATAAGCCGAAAAACTCACTGACTTAAGAATTTTTTTCGCTTTTCTCTCTCTTGTTTGGAGCTGACTTCGTTTTTCTACTTCGTGCTCAATCCCACGACTAAGAGAGACTGAACCGTTTCACGATAGGCCGACTTTTAGCCTTACGAATACCTGAGAAAAGAACAGTGTAAGTTTTTCATGATGATAAATGGGCTAATGTCATGCAAAAAAAATTATGTAGTAACAAATAGTCCTGAAACTTCATGCCGCCAAATGTACATATTTTGGTAAGCACATGCTGCAAAGACCGACTGGGAAGAGAGTCGAACAAAATTTGTGAGTGTGTATTGATCGCCTTACACTGCTGTTAAGCCAATATTAATTTATTTAGCTTACTTATACATTTTGATCTTGTGTTTTCATTGTTTGTGTTTTGTTCCCCTTTTTTTGTGCCTTGGTTTAATATTGTCATTTTCATAATTTCATCAAACGTTTGTTTTATTCGATCTTATGTACAGGTACATTGGGTCGGACATTTTATATATGAAAAAATGTAAGACCATACTGATACCCACTTAAACTATGCATCTTTGTGTTTGAGAAAAAAATAGTTATAGGGTCTGCGACATGGACTGTTGCCCTTGCCTACATGTTTAAATTTTTAGTAGTTGGCGTAGACTTGGTTTGAAGTCATAACACATTTGACAAAAAGGTACCATGACCATTTCAAAAATGTTTTTTATAGACCCATACAAAATGTAAATAAAATCGTATATTTTGGCAAAATTTCTACTATTTTGCGCTGTTCACTTCTAGATGAATGCAAGTTTTAGCCGTACATTAAGAGGCTATCAGGATATCTTTGAAGTGCTCCGCATCACGGTTGCAGCCGTTTCTGCAAATAGTCTATTTTTACTGTGCTGCTTATAAATAGACTTCTTCAGGATGGAAAAATAATGCGGATTACTATACTACTATGGGCAAAAAATACAGGGAAATTGTTCATAAATCAAAAATTCTTTATTTATTATTGTCTATTAATTTCATTCCCTTGAAAGTAACCTCCCCCTACTGCATTACACTTTTGCCATCGTTTTTTACAATTTTGTAAAACAATTTTAAAAACATCCTGCAAAGTCTTCTTCTAGTATAGTCTTCAATTCCTTCTTCGTTTCGGGCTCTATCACTTTTATCGATTCAAAACGGTGTCCACGGAGCGGTCTCTTGATTTAAGCGAATTGTCTATGGTAGCCCAAATGGACATTCAAAATGGTTTCCACAGTTATGTCTAAAATCTGACTATCTGACTAAAAGGACACTGCGTTTATGCGGACAGTCCCATATAAGAGCGTGGATAAATGGCATCTTTTCGTTGGAAATTGGCTGACTTAGACAAAACTAGGTCTAAATTTACCGACCAAAAATACATTCGATTCCTGCTCCGTTTTGATTTGTTGCTCGATTAAATTCAAATTTGATAACTTTTAAAATGATACGGAGAATTCGTCAACAAAATCCGATTCGGTGGAAACTTTGAAGGCTTTTCGAAGAGGTTACAACATGATCTAAAATGTTTTGATTTTTAGTATTTATTATGTACACCCTAAAAGTAATCGGTTAAGATGGTATCAGTTACCTTTTTATCGGCATCCACATTAAGGTACATATTACACAGTTCTACAAATTTAGACCTTTTGTGAGTATCCTGAGCATCATTAAGTAATTCCTGCGGGCGTATTCATGCTGATTACGAGTTGGTTTGTCAAAGCCAAAAACCAAATTTCCGACTTTTTACCGTTCTAGTATTTTTGTAGGCTACTCTAAGCATTAATGATTGAATTTATGAAGCTTCTAGAATAGTACACATATCAATGCAACTTAGAAAAATCAATCACGCGATATAGGTATTGCCAACGGTGTCGAAAATGGCCTTCAAAGCAGGGCTGCAAACCGGTCCGGAACCGAACCACTTAGAACCGGTTCGGTTCGGGTTTTTTGGGTCCGTCATACCGGACCATAAACCGAACCCCTAATATTTTTATTTTCTCGAATCGGACCACTTTTTGGAAAAATTAGGTTCGGTTCACAAAATTAAGTAATTTTTCCAACGAAACACACGGGAAAATATTGAAAATATCTAGAGATTTTAGTATAAACGATTGCGTTTTGAACTAAGCTTGGATGACTTTTTATGGCAATGAAAAAAAGTTTTTGAAAGCAATATAAAGCAATAATCAAACATCAAATATGTTACAGATTCCTTTAAAAATTGATCAGGAGAACTGTTTTAAAATTTTGGAAAAAATTGCCTTGCTGTTCCAACAACTCAGGTATGAGTTGAACGATCCTTTTTAAAACTTTAGTTTGTTCTCTCTGATCTAAAAGCTAGTATAGATGAACAGCTTCTAGAATATATAATGCTCATTCACGTACACCTGAGTCCGACAACATACGACCTCATACTGCTCTCTTTGCTACAACAGGTGCTACATAAGAGCGCTCTCGAGTGCCTTAACACACACTTAAATTAATTAAAATTACACCATATTGGCTAATTCCACCAACGAAATGAAGAAAGTGATATCACTTCTTTCATACGATTTATCATTCTTTACGAAGGAGTTTGGTATTTTTTAAAAAAATCTCTGGATGCTGAAAGTGTTATCAGAAATAATTTGTTGATTTAAATTTATGAAGAATGAAAACGGCAATGAGTTAATGGCATGAGTCAATGGAAACGGCAAAATTTTAAGAAATTAAAATATTAAGAAATTATGCAAGTGAAAAGGGGCAAATAGATATAATAAAATATTATTTTTAAAAATAAGTGCTTATAAATCAAAACTATTTTTTTATATTCAAGCGAACCGATGTTCGAACCAAAACCTCCGGTTCAAGGGTCTAAGGAACCGGTCCGCGAACCGAACCTTAGACTTTACAACAGGTTCGAACCCCCGAACCGAACCTTCTGCAAAATTTTTGAGGTTTGTAGCCTTGCTCAAAGTCAATTATTACTTGATTTATAGCAATTTTGTCAAACTAAACCATTTGCTACAAGCCATTCTGTTTGTCGAACATTTACTGGCGCCATCTTATCCTATAGTTAATCAAATTTTGTGGCATTTTTGTCAGGATCGCAGCCAAAGTTACAGCTTGTTAAATGCGAAAATCAAGATAAAAATTTATGGGAGGCAAACTAGATTCCCATCTCAAATGTTTATAGGATTTTTTAAAAGGCAACTTTAAAAAATTTTTATAGAAATGTTAAATAACAACAGTCATGGAATTAAAAACACCAAAGATATACTTTAAAAAATGTTGCTTGTGCGTATGAGTCAGTGTGCGCGCGAGCATGTGTGTGTCTTAATTGTACAGGATATTTCGGAGTCGGTCCAATCGACTGCCACGCCCTTGTTGAACAGAAAAGTTTAAGACTTTGTTTAATTTCAATTTAATCCACATTTGCATTCCTGTCAAGCTTCTCTATTTTAATTTGATGAACCGAAGAACCTTAAACCTTATGACGTGAACATGAGAGGTTTACAGCTTCGAACTGTAAACATCAATCCGCTTATACTTACCCAAATTCTCACCAAAATATGTATATATAGAAAGTAGCCAGCCGCTCAAACATTTCAAAAAGGCAGCAACTTGAATTACAAAACATTAACCAAGTTAAGAAAAGTTGAAGGTGTCAAACAATGATTTCAAATTTCAATGCATGACTTACCCAAGGAATGAGAACGGTTCGGTTTAATTCATTAAACTGTGAAGATATTTTTGAAATAGCAAGCGGAGTCCGCCAAATGCTTGGGGTCATTTGCTTTTTCTGAACTAACAACCAAGCTATGGAATTTTTATTACCTCAAAACTAAATTAATTCTTCTAGTCACCTCTTTAAGCTAAGGGGCTGTTGCAGTTAAGATGTGGTCGTACGTCTGGTTCCATGGTTAACAGAATCGGTAATCGGATTAGGATTTCCCTCTCTTGGCTTTCATTTGTATTCTTTATTTATCGCTCTTCCTGAAACGGACTATGACTCCGGCGGTTACTTCGAGGGGAAGGTTGTGCTACAAATGCGACGACTTGTGGATTCTTTGATATGACTTTTTTCATATTACATGCAGATATTTATATATATATTCATATATACTATATAATAGTTGCTATAACAAACAAAAAAAAAAACACACGGATGCTCCTTCTCCTTTCCTATAGTATGCGTTATAAATATATAAAAAAATAAACTTATGACATTAGGCCCGTAATCAGCACATCTACCACACGCTGCACTTGTTTGCCGGATTCATGGTGGTGCCCACGGCACAGCTGTAGGCGTGCGCAAAGTCACGCGAATTCGAGAGCGGCCCCAAGACCCGCACAAAGCCAGGGGAATGGACAGAGGAGCGGATTTTGGTAAGAGCATCCTCGGGACGCATTGAGCCGCACCAGATCTGGGCATAGTTGAGAAAGAAAAGCTGATCGTGGGTCATGTTAAGGCCGGGCAACTGCTGTTCCCGGCCATGAAGCTTCTCCCACTTCTTGTAGGCCTGAAAAAAGGTGCAATTAGGGGACAAACAAGCTGTACTCGGGTTTCGCTCGCTTACCCTAAATGCCTGCTTCAGGCCACCGTTATCGGCTATGTTCTCTCCCTGGGTCATACGTCCATCCATGAACATGTCCACCTCGTTGATCTTGTAGCGTGAGTACTGATCTATGACGCATTGGGTGCGCTCGCGAAAGGCCTCAATGGTGGCATTGTTCCACCACTGCATCATGTTGCCCTCTTTGTCAAACTGTCGTCCCTTATCGTCAAAGCCATGGGTGATCTCGTGACCGATGACGACACCAATACCGCCGTAGTTAAGTGATTTTGGAAAGTGTTGGCTGTAGAAGAGTGGCTGAAGAATGCCGGCGGGAAATACTACGCGCAGAATGAACTTGATGAGTTGAACACTAAATGGATGGAAGGGTGACGGTGTGCCAGGTGGCGCTTACCTATGTCATTCTTGTTGGGATTGTAAAAGGCATTCACCACTGCTGGTTCAGTGGTCCATTTCTCCTTATCCACGGGTTGACGTAGTAGATGTAAAATCTTCTCGGACTCCCACTGCAGTATGCTCAAAACGTTATCTATGAAGTTATCCGACACTATCGTGAGCTGACAGAAAAGAAAGAAGCGTTAAGAAATTAGCTGAAACTTAATCATCTGCCTAGTGTAATGGAACTTGAAAGCATATAAAATTAACAATCAGCGGGATTAAGAACGAGAAATTAAGAACTATTCTCCGACCGTTCCGCAGCCACAAGATATAGTAAGCCGATTTTCATCAAATTTTAACAATCGGTTTGAAGCAGAGATTAAACCCGAAACGAATTACGGTTAGGGTTACGGATACTGCTTTGTCCGGTCGCTTTATTCCGGAAACAAAAGGAATGTGCCACTTATCTCTCACATATATATACATACATAAGGCATGCACTTTCATTTAGGAACAATCGATTTTTCGGAAGTCGTGTGTAAGGAGTCGGTTTCTCGCACAACAGAAGAGGCCGATATAAAGCATGTTTAAGGCTTTCTTTTTCATTCACACTCAGAGGAAGAGAGTAACATGAAAAAGGCGATCGCGCAAACAGCAATATGTGTTATACCTACGTTTTCATGCGAGCGAATTGGCATTATAAATATGGCAAAAAAGATGAAGAACAAGAAGTAGTCAATGCAGATAACTAAAATCTTTAACTTCTTCATAATAAATTTAAGAATATCGAAATTTTAGCTAGTAGAGAAAAACCCGAAATTAACCCATATATATGTTTCTGTTTTGGTACTGATTACAGGTTATGTCAATAAAGGTTTTAGGGTTACGGTTATTTGAAAAACATTTTTTCGGATACTGTTATGGTTTCGGTTACAAAATTTAAAGTGTTTTTAACGGTTGAAGGTTACGGTTTCGGTTTTAATCTCTATAAAAAAAAAAAAAAAAATAATAATATTTAAAAAAAAAATTTTTTAAAAACCTGCATGCAAAAAACTATTTTTTACGCCTCTGAATTGAAACGCGGTTGGTAAGAATAGAATACGAAATAATTTAAAGTTTTTCAATATCGGAAAATCCGCCCTCCAGGAGACTATTTTGTAGTCGATTGACTTCAAACCAGGAATGCAAACCGGTTCTTAACCGAACCGGTGTGTTTTCATAAATGCTGAACCGAACCAAAAACCGAAAAACATAATGGTCCGGTTCGGTTCACTTCAGCTTTTGAGTTACTGGCGAATAGTAAGCAACATCAGCAATTAGTTTTAAAATATTACGAAAATACTTGGAAAAGCAGAATTTTTGTAAAAAAGCTAGGAACATCGACCTTAGTTTCTTCTACTTCTATGGCTTCTATGGAGAAGCTTGGGTTGGCCCCGTTGGAGGAGCTGTACAGCCAATTTTACATTTACTTCTATGGTTGGCAGGCATGTAAAATTAAGGTTGACAAAAGAGAGGACGACATAGTTCAGAAATTGTCAACTCTTTGAAAAAAAGAGCTCCGACTATTTTTGAATTCGATTTCTTAGATTCCAGGAATCAAGATATTCATTTAATTCCATAAAAAAATAAAATATCTATTGTTAGATTAAAGATTATTAAATACTGGAATATTTATCAGGAAAGTCAACTTAAGCAAAGCTCGCATAGTTTTAGCTGTTCCACCCACACAATGAACATTTTTCACATTGGAGTTTGATTTATCTGACTTAAGAGCCATTATCGATGAAAATATACTAGGAGATATATTATTATTAAGTCTTAACTAAAATTCCATCATATTGAAGTTAATTTTAAATCCATATTATTCCCTGTTGTTTTGCAAACCACATATACAAGTATAAAAAAATAGAGGCAAGCTAACTTCGGCTCGACCGAAGTTTATATACCCTTGGAGCTTGATATGTGCCTGACAGTTTTTATGACAGCTATATGAAATTATGTAAAATCATTGAAAACTTATAAACAGGGATCGCAAATAAGAGTTATGGAAGAGAAAAAAATTAAAGCTAAAAATAAAAAAAAAAAGTTATAAATAAAAATAAATATTATAAAAAACAAAAAAGTTTTTCTCACTAAGACTTTTTTTCAGACCTAACTTTTGTATGGCAGCTATACTATATAGTTGTCCGATTTGGACAAGTTTTGGTGAAATTATGTGAAATCATTGAAAACTTATAAATACGAGCGTTGGGAGCGATAGCACTAAAAACAAAAAAGTTTTTCTCACTAAAACTATTTTTTCAACCGATCGTTCGTCGTATTTATACCATTCCTTCGGATGCGAAAGTCCTCGCCAACTTTCAAAGGTCCATAAATCCCGGGAAGAATCTTCGCTCGAAAACGCCAATCGCCGCCCCTCATCCGCTGATGATATTGCCCATGCTTCTGCGCCGTATTGCAGGACTGGGATGATAAGCGACTTATATAGCGCTATTTTTGTTCTTCGCTTGAGGTTTCTGCTTTTGAGCCCTACTTAGCCCCGTAATAGCATCGGTTTGCGAGCGTGATTCTTCTTTCGAATTTCCAGGCTGATGTTGTTGTCGCTGGTTATCATCGTTCCGAGGTGGACAAAGTCCTCTACAACTTTAAAGTTGTACTCTCCCATTGCAACAGATTGCCCAATTTGTGTGTACTTTCTTGTTTCGAGGACACTCAGGGTAGCCTTGGCTTGTCCTCGTTTACCGCTAAACCCATTAGCTCAGACTGCTTTCACCCTGAAAACGCATTGCTTACCGCCTGTTCGGTTTTGCTGATAATGTCAATATCATCGGCATATGCGAGTAGCATTACATCTTATTAAAGATGGTGCCCGATCTGTTGGCATTTGGGCACTGGCGCAGTATATACCCATCAGCAGATTAAAGAAGTCACACGATAAGGTGTCACCCTGCCTAAACCCTTTGGTATCAAAAGGCTGCGGAGTTAGATAGCTTAAAAACTGACAGAGAGATAGCATAGAAACAGACGGATAGACGGACGGACACGGACGACAGACGGACATGGCTATATCAACTCAGCTCGGCATGCTGATCAAGAATATATATACTTTATGTGGTCGGAGATGCTTCCTTCTAAGCGTTACAAACATCCGGACAATTTTTTAATATACCCTCTCCAAGGGTATAAAAGAGTGTGTGTCATGAGACGCACGGTACGAGCGAAGCTCTTTACGATGAATCTGATTTAAGTTATGGCGAAAGACACATTTGGATTCTGTATAAATAAAATGTTAAATTATCAAAAATTAGGTCACTGTCAAGTCACTGTTATGTCACTGTTAAATCACTGTTAAGTCACTGTTAACTCACTGTTAAGTCACTGTTATGTCACTGTTTGTAGCCACTCCCCCATACCCACCATATCCCCAACCGACCATCCCCATATCTCCACCAGATCCCCACACGATCCCCACTAGATCCCTCCAGAGATGCCAGTGGTGGGCACCAGATCCCCTCCACCAGCTGCTCACCAAATCCCTACCAGATCCCCACTTGATCTCCCCCAGATCCTCACATGATCCCCAATAGATCCCCACCAGATCCCCACCAGATCACCACCTGATCCCCACCAGATCTTCACCACATCCCCAGTAGATCCCCACCATATCTCCACCAGATTCCCACCTGATCACCACCAAATTAAGTCTTTGTTAATAAAAAATCTGAATACTTGTATTAAACATATAGTTAATTAAATGAATAAAGAGCAAACCGAATCGAACCATAATCGCAGTTCAGTAAGCCCTAAAACCATGCAATGAACCGAACCGGCGGTTCAAAATCTGTGTGGAACCACTGAACCGAACCAGTCCTTATTTCCGAGTGCTTTGCATCCCTGCTTCAAACTCGGTCTGTAGAGGTAAAACTTTAATACATTTGTGATTTTGTTTTCCAATGTTTTAAATACCGCCGGGATGCCCATTGGGAAGTGTGAAAACAGTGGGGCTGGATGTGGGTGGGAATTTGGTGGGAAGCGATAAGGAAGTGGATTGGATGTGAGTGGATTTGGATGCTGAGTGGGTGGGATGCTTGAGAAAGTGGGTGGGATGTAGGTGGAAACTGGATGGAAAGTGTATGGGAAGTGGGTGGAGTGGTTGGAATGTGGATGGAATGTGTGGGTGATAAGTGATGAAGGAAGTGGGTAGGATGTGAGCAGAAGGAGGGTGAAAAGTGGGTGCCTATGTATGTAAGATTCAATATTTGGGCTCAACGGGTGAGAACAATGAAAAAATATTTTCCAATTCGGAAATATTTAACTCTCACGATTGACTTTAAACTGATTCTATTGGTTCTATACTGTTGAAGGCGCAGCGGAGCGGATTATTAGACAGCGGATTTGCATACTTCGAACCGCATCGCCGATTTAAGTTCTGATTGCGCACATCTTATTTTTATTGAAAAATATATTTCCATATTTGCATATTTAAATATGCAAATCCTAAAAACCTATTTTAAAGGAAATTGCATATTTCAGATCAATTATTAACCAAGTAGGCCAGAATATACATGATAAAAAACCAGTTTAATTTAAAAACGGCAAAAAGATTTTAAATCAAACTGTTTTGAAATACATATTTCCCTATGAGGTACGGCGTGCGTTGCTACACACCATTAAGAATTTTAAACACAAAAAGAAGAAGTGAAGCTCAAAAGACAATTGGTAGTCTAGCTTATAAAATTGTTTATTACTATTAATATAATAATAATAAGATGCTCTAAAAAATAAACTACACTCTAACTATTTTAGAAAATACACTTCTTGATGTCGTCTTAACTTTGAGCAAGGACTCACTCACAGGAACCACATGATAAATCCCAAGTGTCCATTTGATGGTTTTACAATTATTGAACCTGGTTTCAAATATTCTGTTCACTGCTCGTGATCTTTTGTGATGCAAAAAAATATTGATGGTTTTCAAAGATTTGCCCATTGATAAGCGTTTTTAACTGTATACATATATTTAATAGCTTGTTCCTTGCTGCAGGCAGTGCAAATGCTTTAATATATCAGAGTATAAGAACGCCAGCATTAAAAGCAACAGTTTTTTAAAACAAACCCCATTTTCCGACCAATAGTTCCTATGGCAGCTATGTAATAGATATCATCCGACTCGATCGGTTCCAATATATATTAGCACTGTGCAGTAAAAAGAAATCTCTGTGCCAAGTTTCACCTCGATAGCTTTAAAACTAAGAGACTAGTTTGGGTAGAAACAGATGGACAGTCAGACGGACAAAGCTAAATCAACACAGCTTGTCGTCCTGATCAACAATTTATATAGTTTACTAGCAAAAAGCCCCGTCGCGCTTCGCTGCGCCTTGAACAGTATAGAACCCATATCAGAATCAGTTTGAAGTCAATCGTGAGAGTCAAATATTTATCAAATTTGAAAACATTCTATAAATTTGTTTCCTCTGTAGAGCCCAGAAATCGAATCATACATACATAGGCTTTGAAATCAACGTTTTACTACTTTGCTTTTTCACCGTTTCGACTTTGCTGCTGCGTTCTTACCACCCTCATCCCACCTACACCCCACCCACTCCCAATCTACTTCTTACACAACTTCCACCCGTTTCCCAACTACTTTCCACCCACTTCCAGCCTACATCCCACCCACTTCCCCCACCTCCCACCTCACTTCCCCGCCCAAATCCCACCCACCTCCACCCACATCCCTCCCACTTCCCATCCAGTTTCCACCCATCTCCCACCCACATCCCACACATCTCCCACCCACCTCCCACCCACACCCCGCCCAAATCCCACCCACACACATCCCCTCCAGTTCCCACCCACTTCCCGCCCACCTCCCACCTCACTTCCCGCCCAAATCCCACCCACCTCCCACCCACTTCCCATCCAGTTTCCACCCATCTCCCACCCACATCCCACACATCTCCCACCCACCTCCCACCCACACCCCGCCCAAATCCCACCCACACATCCCCTCCAGTTCCCACCCACCTCCCACCACACTTCCCACCCATCTCCCACCCACATCCCACACATCTCCCACCCACCTCCCACCCACACCCCGCCCAAATCCCACCCACGCACTCCCTCCAGTTCCCACCCACCTCCCACCACACTTCCCACCCATCTCCCACCCACATCCCTCCCACTTGTCGCCCAATTCCCACTCACATCGCTCCCACTTCCCACCCACCCACACATTATTTCATGTTGCTGTTATTTTAATTGTGGCTGGAGTTTTTGTATTTGCGTTTGTTTTTGTTTTATTTGCAACTGTAGTTTTTTAATTTGTACTCTGTTTTGTTGTTGTTGCCGAGGCAACGGAACAAAACGTATTCCTCTGCCTTGATTCATTGTGTTACAAATTTTGTTTCATTTTCTTACGCTCCTGATCGGTAACACAATTCAACTGCTCCCACGCACACATTGAAATCGTTTCTCTTCGATTTATGCTCTCTGGGCTTTGGTTTTGCGTGCGCTCTCTGCTCTCGCAACTGTAAAGAAAAGTTTGCCTTTCGAAATGAACTGGGAGCAAATGGCTGCAACCTTGACCACCATCTTTCCACCCAGAGGTGGTTGATTTTCCGGAAGATTGGTATGCAGTTAATGTTGAATTATTTTTATTGATTTTTGAAAAAAGTTTAAACTTGATCGGATGAAAAACAAAGAAGTTTCATACAAAAGTTTTCCGACAATTTTCTGCATTTCCCGGCAGAATTTTCCAAAATCCTTTCTTAGTACTCACTTTCAGCATAAGATATAACAACTGTTAAAAGCTCAGTTTCCAATCTTTTATGGTTTAGGCTGTGCGACGGTCACCAGTCAATGAGTCAGTCAGGTTGAACAGTTTTATATATATAGACTAGCAAATATCCCGTCGCGCTTCGCTGCGCCTTCAACAGTATAGAACCAATGCACAGCGTAATCCCACCAATTTTCCACCCACATCCGTCCAACATCCCACCCACATACCACCCACTTCCCGCCCACATCCCACCCACTTCCCATCTACATCCCACCCACATCCCTCCAACTTCCCGCCACATTCCACACACTTTACATTCACTTACCTCCCACTTTCCACCCACTTCCAAAACAACTTACCACCCACAACCCATTCACTCCCCAACCACTTCCCAGTGGGCATCCCGGCGGTATTTCCAACATCGGAAAATAAAAACATAAATTAAATCCGATTTTGACTTTACAAACCAAATTTCAAGCCAATCGGATGAAAAATAGTTTTTTGCATGCAGAATTTCCCGGCCATTTTCCTCACGGGCGGATTTTCCGATATTGAAAATCACATTAAAATTATTTCGTATTTTGTCCTTACAAACCGAGTTTCAAGCCAATCGGATGAAAAATAGTTGTTTTCATGCAGAATTTTCCGGGAATTTTCCGACCGTTGGGTCAAATTTTCCAACTTCGGAATATCACATTTCAAACTATTTCGTATTTTGTCCTTTCAAACCGAATTTCAAGCCAATCGGATGAAAAATAGTGTTTTGCATGCAGAATTTTCCGACCATTTTCCTCGTGGGCGAATTTTCCGACATTGAAAAATCACATTTCAAATTATTTCGTATTTTGTCCTTACAAACCGAGTTTCAAGCCAATCGGATGAAAAATAGTTTTTTCATGCAGAATTTTCCGGGAATTTTCCGACCGTTGGGTCAAATTTTCCTACTTCGAAATATTACATTTCAAACTATTTCGTATTCTGTCCTTTCAAACCGAATTTCAAGCCAATCGGATGAAAAATAGTGTTTTGCATGCAGAATTTTCCGGCCATTTTCCTCGTGGGCGAATTTTCCGACATTGAAAAATCACATTTCAAATTATTTCGTATTTTGTCCTTACAAACCGAGTTTCAAGCCAATCGGATGAAAAATAGTTTTTTTCATGCAGAATTTTCCGGGAATTTTCCGACCGTTGGGTCAAATTTTCCAACTTCGGAAAATCACATTTCAATTCATTTCACCTACTTTCCTTTCAAACCGAATTTCAAGCCAATAGGATGAAAAATAGTTGTTTGCATGCAGAATTTTCCGACCATTTTCCTCGTGGGCGGATTTTCCAAAATCGGGAAAACACGTGTCGAATTATTTCGCTTACTAAGCTTACAAATCAAGTTTCAAGTCAATCGGATGAAAAATAACATTTTTCCCATACAAACTTTTCCGACGCTTTTCCGACTTTTCCGGATGGAATTTTCCAAAACCCCGTCTTAGTACGCACTTTCACCACCAACAGAAGCTCCTGTGAAAATTTCAGCCCTCTATCTCTTACCGTTTGGGCTGTGCGATGATTGCCAATCAGTGAATCAGTGAATCAGTGAATCAGGACACTCTCTTTTATATATATAGAGACTAGCAAATATCCCGTCGCGCTTCGCTGCGCCTTCAACAGTATAGAACCAATGCACAGCGTAATCCCACCAATTTTCCACCCACATCCGTCCAACATCCCACCCACATACCACCCACTTCCCGCCCACATCCCACCCACTTCCCATCTACATCCCACCCACATCCCTCCAACTTCCCCTGCCACATTCCACACACTTTACATTCACTTACCACCCACTTTCCACCCACTTCCAAAACAACTTACCACCCACAACCCATTCACTCCCCAACCACTTCCCAGTGGGCATCCCGGCGGTATTTCCAACATCGGAAAATATAAACAAAAATTAATTCCGATTTTGACCTTACAAACCAAATTTCAAGCCAATCAGATGAAAAATAGTTTTTTGCATGCAGAATTTCCCGGCCATTTTCCTCACGGGCGGATTTTCCGATATTGAAAATCACATTAAAATTATTTCGTATTTTGTCCTTACAAACCGAGTTTCAAGCCAATCGGATGAAAAATAGTTTTTTCATGCAAAATTTTCCGGGAATTTTCCGACCGTTGGGTCAAATTTTCCAACTTCGGAATATCACATTTCAAACTATTTCGTATTTTGTCCTTTCAAACCGAATTTCAAGCCAATCGGATGAAAAATAGTGTTTTGCATGCAGAATTTTCCGGCCATTTTCCTCGTGGGCGAATTTTCCGACATTGAAAAATCACATTTCAAACTATTTCGTGTTTTGTCCTTTCAAACAGAATTTCAAGCCAATCGGACGAAAAATAGTTTTTTGCATGCAGAATTTTCCGACCATTTTCCTCGTGGGCGAATTTTCCGACATTGAAAAATCACATTTCAAATTATTTCGTATTTTGTCCTTACAAACGGAGTTTCAAGCCAATCGGATGAAAAATAGTTTTTTTCATGCAGAATTTTCCGGGAATTTTCCGACCGTTGGGTCAAATTTTCCAACTTCGGAAAATCACATTTCAATTCATTTCACCTACTTTCCTTTCAAACCGAATTTCAAGCCAATCAGATGAAAAATAGTTGTTTTCATGCAGAATTTTCCGGGAATTTTCCTCGTGGGCGGATTTTCCAAAATCGGGAAAACACGTGTCGAATTATTTCGCTTACTAAGCTTACAAATCAAGTTTCAAGTCAATCGGATGAAAAATAACATTTTTCCCATACAAACTTTTCCGACGCTTTTCCGACTTTTCCGGATGGAATTTTCCAAAACCCCGTCTTAGTACGCACTTTCACCACCAACAGAAACTTCTGTGAAAATTACAGCCCTCTATCTCTTACCGTTTGGGCTGTGCGATGATTGCCAATCAGTGAATCAGTGAATCAGTGAATCAGTGAATCAGGACACTTTCTTTTATATAAAGAGAGATAGGGTGGAAAATGAATATTTCTATGCGTTGCAAACTTCTGGGCAAAATTATAATACTCTTTGCCAGGGTAGAACTATGTGTGAATCCCTTTAGAAAAGTTGACCATTGACATCAGGCAAATTAAGAACCAAAAATAAAATTTTTAATACTGATATTTTTGAGATTACATGACAAAACCGGGTATAACATTTTTCAATTTTCAAACTACCTATATGTTCAGGCAAGCAAAATGTTTTCCAAAGGTTCAGTTTTAACATATATTTTTTTCAGAATTTTCGAAAGATAGGACTTTTTTGCTAGATTTTTTTTTTAATCCTTTTTTTCAAATAGGGAAAAAAATTAATTTCAAAATGTTTTTCAAAATTGCTTTTTAGTCCTGAACATTAAAAACGAGAGCGTAAGTTAAAGTCGGCTCTAACCGACTTCGAAATACCCGTTACTCATGGAAAACATAATTAACAGTGTTCCTGCGTTTGGGTGACCATCCAAAAAGTATGCAACATTTTTTTATTTTGCTCATAACTTGAGAACCGTTCATCCGATCTTTATCATTTCTTTGGCAAATCGATTTATTTTTGCTAATTACTAACTATCTCTAGAAGGTACGAATCGTCTATCATCGAACTGTAAGAGTTATAACGTTTTTTCCAAATTGCGGGGGAGGGAGGGGGCGTGGCCAAAATTTGAAACAAACTTGATCTGCGCGCAGATAAAAGAAGCATTTGTCCCATACATGTCAAACCTCTATCTCTTACCATCTCTGAGGTTTAGGTGTTCATACAGACAGACGGACGGACAGACGGACAGACGAACATGTCTATATCGACTGGGCTGTTGATGCTTATCAAGAATATATATACTTTATATGGTCGGAAAAGATTCCTTCTGCCTGTTACATACATTTGCAAATGAAATGAAATGGAGAAACAATACATATTTTGCTTGCTGTGTTTAATAGCATAATCTGGTACACGGGAGCTAATGCTATTATTTTAAAATTCTAGATTACAAAAAAAAAATACATGCCCATACTGGGACTTGAACCTAGGACTCACTAACTTCCAGTCACAGGTCTTAACCTCTACGCCATTGCCGACTTGTTTAAGTAGGCAGTTTAGTAGGCAGTTGAGGGCCACAAATCTGGCTATGCCTTTTTTAAAAAATAATCAAAAATAATCAAAAAGAATCTTGTAAAGTAGTCGAATTATTTTTTGATTATTTTTGATTATTTTTGATTATTTTTTGGTAATCCTAAATAATCCCGATTATTTTTGATTATTTCTGAAAGTAATCAATTAGTAATCGTGTAAAACTGAAAATAATCGTATTGTAATCATTATTTTGCCTTTAAAAAAAAAAATAATCAAATATGTAATCATTACGATTAGTAATCATTACTTAACAGCTATGCTTCATAATGCGTATGCTTATTTGTACTACGTTTACGCAAACGTCAAAAGTACGTACACTACTTATTTAAATTTGAGCCATACGCATACTACGCTTAAAATCTGTGCGTATACGCAAAACAAATGCGTATACGCACTTTTTTTCAGGGTTCTCAAAGTAGCGTACTTATGTTTTGTACACAAAAAGTAGTAGAGTACACGGAGTGTAAAACGAATTTAGTTACAGACTTTGTGATAGGTGAGATAATTAAACTATTTACAGTGACTGAAGACGTATTAAATCGCCAAAAAAAACCAAAGAGGATAAAAATAGTAATTATGAAAAACGTATTTGCCAACCAAGTAAAGAATCATGTCAGGATCAATGCATAGGCGCAATTCGCAGCTAAGGGGTCTCCATGGTAACTAAACTGCGAAATGCTTAAGAAACTGCTTTTCAAAGCCACAAATGATCATACATAACTACATTGCCCTATCTATGACAACACTGAACCGCGATAAATACCACGGATGACCGAGGGTAGAGAATAGAGCCAAGATCTTAAAACTGTTTCAAACCACTGTCTAATACTAACAAATCGTTAAATCGCGGAAAAATACCAAAGAGGATTAAAAAATGCAATAATGCCAAACAAACATAACCATTGAATAAATAAATACTCATTACAATTGGAACTATTTTTGAATAACGCTTATGCCATACATCTGCTATGCTTTTATACAAATTTACTAGCGAAAATTGTGGATAACGGTCATCCATGGTTCGTGGTTTACCATCTTCACCATCTCGAACCTTTTGATCTTTACCATCTTTCTATTCACCCGTATTCGTTATAAAAATCTAGTCTCATAATAAATGTTTGCAAATTTGGCGATCTTGGACCACTTGATCTTCACCTCCTTACTAGTCTATTTACTCTTCAATTAAATAAATATCATATTTTGCGAAATTCGCATTATTTTTGGATTGGGTGGCCGACAACCCATATTTACCCGTCGGCAGTTGCCAATTATCTATTATTCATAAAAATATAAACTTATAAAATGTTTGCAAATTTCGCGGTTTTGTTGGACCGATTTGCCATTCGACAATTGCCAACTACTAAATTTTTCAGAAAATTTTAACTTTAAACACGCGACTTTATTTTATATTTAGAAGAAGATTAATAGCTATGATAATAAAATTTTAACGAGATTACTATTCACGGAAAGACCGAGGATTAGTTCTGGCTAAAATTAACGCAAAACATGATAAACTAGCTAACTAAGTATTCCGCTAAGTAAAAAAAAAACCAAATGTAACGAAGACACTTAGGGCCGTTTTCTCATGTTGCTGTTTTTGCAAATCTAGGTGGATTTGGTGCATTTTGTATTTCGTAATGCACCAAATCCACCTAGATTTGCAAAAACAGGAACATGAGAAAACGGCCCTTAGATTTGCCATAGAAATTACAAAGTACGCATAAATGAAGCACAAATGAAGCATAAATGAAGCAAAATGAAAATGCCTACTGCTCAGTTAAAGTACGTATATAATGCGTACTTTTTCAAATGCTTCAGCGTACGTATACGTATTTCAACTTTTGCGTCTACGTAGTACGCATACTCAGTTTTTTTTGTAATGCGTAGTGTGCGTATGCGTAGCCTACTATTTCTAATGCGTATGCGTACATATGCGTACTTAAAAAATACGTAGTACGCACGTAGTACGCATTAATGACTACGTATTGCAGTTCTCTGAATAAAAAAAAAAAAGTTTTTCTCACTAAGACTTTTTTCAGACCTAACTTTTGTATGGCGCTATACTATATAGTTGTCCGATTTGGACAAGTTTTGGTGAAATTATGTGAAATCATTGAAAACTTATAAATACGAGCGTTGGGAGCGATAGCACTAAAAACAAAAAAGTTTTTCTCACTAAAACTATTTTTTCAACCGATCGTTCGTCGTATTTATACCAAAAGACTTCGTGCAAAGTTTGGTTACGATAGCTTAAAAACTGACGGAGGAGATAGCATAGAAACAGACGGATAGACGGACGGACATGGCTATATCAACTCAGCTCGGCATGCTGATCAAGAATATATATACTTTATGTGGTCGGAGATGCTTCCTTCTATGCGTTACAAACATCCGGACAATTTTAATATACCCTCTCCAAGGGTATAAAAAGAGTGTGTGTCATGAGACGCACGGTACGAGCGAAGCTCTTTACGATGAATCCGATTTAAGTTATGGCGAAAGACACATTTGGATTCTGTATAAATAAATGTTAAATTATCAAAAATTAGGTCACTGTCAAGTCACTGTTATGTCACTGTTAAATCACTGTTAAGTCACTGTTAACTCACTGTTAAGTCACTGTTATGTCACTGTTTGTAGCCACTCCCCCATACCCACCATATCCCCAACCGACCATCCCCATATCTCCACCAGATCCCCACACGATCCCCACTAAATCCCCTCCAGAGATGCCAGTGGTGGGCACCAGATCCCCTCCACCAGCTGCTCACCAAATCCCTACCAGATCCCCACTTGATCTCCCCCAGATCCCCACATGATCCCCAATAGATCCCCACCAGATCCCCACCAGATCACCACCTGATCCCCACCAGATCTTCACCACATCCCCAGTAGATCCCCACCATATCTCCACCAGATTCCCACCTGATCACCACCAAATTAAGTCTTTGTTAATAAAAAATCTGAATACTTGTATTAAACATATAGTTAATTAAATGAATAAAGAGCAAACCGAATCGAACCATAATCGCAGTTCAGTAAGCCCTAAAACCATGCAATGAACCGAACCGGCGGTTCAAAATCTGTGTGAACCACTGAACCGAACCAGTCCTTATTTCCGAGTGCTTTGCATCCCTGCTTCAAACTCGGTCTGTAGAGGTAAAACTTTAATACATTTGTGATTTTGTTTTCCAATGTTTTAAATACCGCCGGGATGCCCATTGGGAAGTGTGAAAACAGTGGGGCTGGATGTGGGTGGGAATTTGGTGGGAAGCGATAAGGAAGTGGATTGGATGTAAGTGGGATTTGGATGCTGAGTGGGTGGGATGCTTGTAGAAAGTGGGTGGGATGTAGGTGGAAACTGGATGGAAAGTGTATGGGAAGTGGGTGGGAGTGGTTGGAATGTGGATGGAATGTGTGTGGGTGATAAGTGATGAAGGAAGTGGGTAGGATGTGAGCAGAAGGAGGGTGAAAAGTGGGTGCCTATGTATGTAAGATTCAATATTTGGGCTCAACGGGTGAGAACAATGAAAAAAAATATTTTCCAATTCGGAAATATTTAACTCTCACGATTGACTTTAAACTGATTCTATTGGTTCTATACTGTTGAAGGCGCAGCGGAGCGGATTATTAGACAGCGGATTTGCATACTTCGAACCGCATCGCCGATTTAAGTTCTGATTGCGCACATCTTATTTTTATTGAAAAATATATTTCATATTTGCATATTTAAATATGCAAATCCTAAAAACCTATTTTAAAGGAAATTGCATATTTCAGATCAATTATTAACCAAGTAGGCCAGAATATACATGATAAAAAAAAACCAGTTTAATTTAAAAACGGCAAAAAGATTTTAAATCAAACTGTTTTGAAATACATATTTCTCTATGAGGTACGGCGTGCGTTGCTACACACCATTAAGAATATTAAATACAAAAAGAAGAAGTGAAGCTCAAAAGACAATTGGTAGTCTAGCTTATAAATTTGTTTATTACTATTAATATAATAATAATAAGATGCTCTAAAAAATAAACTACACTCTAACTATTTTAGAAAATACACTTCTTGATGTCGTCTTAACTTTGAGCAAGGACTCACTCACAGGAACCACATGATAAATCCCAAGTGTCCATTTGATGGTTTTACAATTATTGAACCTGGTTTCAAATATTCTGTTCACTGCTCGTGATCTTTTGTGATGCAAAAAAATATTGATGGTTTTCAAATGATTTGCCCATTGATAAGGGTTTTTAACTGTATATATTTAATTTCTTGTTCCTTGCTGCAGGCAGTGCAAATGTTTTAATATATCAGAGTTTAAGAACGCCAGCATTAAAAGCAACAGTTTTTTAAAACAAACCCCATTTTCCGACCAATAGTTCCTATGGCAGCTATGTAATAGATATCATCCGACTCGATCGGTTCCAATATATATTAGCACTGTGCAGTAAAAAGAAATCTCTGTGCCAAGTTTCACCTCGATAGCTTTAAAACTAAGAGACTAGTTTGGGTAGAAACATACGGACAAAGCTAAATCAACACAGCTTGTCGTCCTGATCAACAATTTATATAGTTTACAGGGTGGAAAATGAATATTTCTATGCGTTGCAAACTTCTGGGCAAAATTATAATACTTTTTGCCAGGGTAGAACTATGTGTGAATCCATTTAGAAAAGTTGACCATTGACATCAGGCAAATTAAGAACCAAAAATAAAATTTTTAATACTGATATTTTTGAGATTACATGACAAAACCGGGTATAACATTTTTCAATATTCAAACTACCTATATGTTCAGGCAAGCAAAATGTTTTCCAAAGGTTCCAAAGGTTCCAGGAACCACTCCGAAGTCGGAGACTCAGGCATCGTCCGAAAGCCGAACCAAACCAGGGCAGAAACTATTTTCCCCCAATAAAAAAGACAAAAAATGTTCGGTTCAAAAATTTTGAAATTCGTAAAATTCCACAAAATTCTTTTTTTAATTTTTAATGGACGCGACAGAGCCTTAAAGTTTTGAAAAAAAATTGTATAAAAATTTTACAAGGAAATCATTTGTTCATTTCAATTGCTGTCATCTTTTAAAAAAAACATAGTGACCTTTTATTATTTTTCATTCCAATTATTTTTTAAAAAAATCAACGCCGATTATTTATAAATGAAAAAATAAATGGAAATAGGCAACACTGCATATGAGTTATTCACTAAAACTTTAGAGACTATTCGCGCCGGTAAAACTCGACTTTATGTACTTTTGTTTTGTCTACGCTTATTATACTTTATTAAAAAGTATCAGATAGGGAGGTAAGACTATGACCTCAAAAATTTCATACTCAGGGGGTGCAACCTAATGTAGCCAAAAACATTTGTATATAAAGATGAATAACGGCAAACGATTTTTATACACACGATTTTTTCGTGCTGGCTCTAGAGCGGACTGCAGGCTCCATTGAAATTTTGTTCAAAAGCCAGAGAGAGAGAGAGAGAGCCAGCCGCTCTCTTGTACGCATACAGCGACAGCCGACGACTGTAAGTGTGCACAAGTATTCTCAAGCATTACTCACACAAGCAAGGGCATTCTATTTTTAGGTTTTTTACGCTCTCAACTTTGTGCGAGCGGAGAGAGCGCGATTTTCGTCAGCTGCAATGTATGGCCGTTTGGCATCTTAGGGATCAAAGTGTCCTTTGATTCGTGTTTAAAAAACAAGGTTGAAATAAATTAAGTCAGAAATTGTATTGGTTCAAGTTAGTCTTAACAACTCCAAACAGATAAAGCTCAAATAGATCATGCTTCAAAAAGATTAAGATGTGTTATGAATTGGAATCTTGAATAAACTCTTTAAATAAACAAGCTCGCGAATCTGAAACCGAACCGGTTTTGAGTAATTTGATAGAAGACAATATGATGAATAATGTGATTCTGTTACATTTTTATTTACACGCTATCTTGTATAGATCATGGATCTAGCTGTCAGATTCGACTGGAAACGATCTCCCACTGCCGGGTTTGGTTCAGATCATTTTAAAACTGATGAAAGAGACAGACAAGCATGTCTACGGTTAACGCTTGACGGGATCGTTTGCAAACATTTGAAAAACATTATAATACCCCCCACAAAGTGTATAATTCACTCACATTCACATACTCCTGCTCCAGCTCGGTGGCATTGGTTAAAATCTCTGGATAACCTATACGTTCATTCATTGAATCTGCCTTCTCTTTGGCCACAGCTCGCGTCTCATCGTCCATCCAATGATTCTCGGCGAGCAGTTCATTAAATGCCGCCCTTATGGTGTGTATCATCTCCAGGGCCACCTCTTTGCTCTCCTGGTTGAAATTGTCGCGAATGAATAGCGCTCCCACGGCTACCCCCAATCGTTTATTGGTCCATTCCACGCACTGCGACCAACGCGTGCGTTCCGACTGTATGCCCATTAATATTTTACGGAACTCCACGCGTTCCCTTTGGTATTCATCAATCATGTGGGTCATCAGGGACATAACCAGACGCCACAACATATAATTATGCACCACCCGACGATCGCTGGCCTTCACTATTTTACCCATTTCGGTGAGATACCGCAGGCCGTAGGTCACCAGCGGTTCCTCTTTCTGCAGTTGGATACTCGGTCCCAAAGCAGTCTGCAGGTATTCCGACCAGTTCACCTCGGGCACCAGTCGTTGCAGCTCTGGGAGCGTTATTTTGCGGTACACAGCACTCGTGTCATGTCGGTCGGCCTCCGCCAGTGACACGTTCACCAGTTGCGTCTCAAAGTGTACGACCTTTTCCAGTTCCGCAGCTGCGGTGGCTGGATCAGCGCCCAGCAGTAGGGAGACCTGCGTCATATACTTGTGGTACGCCTGGCGATCATTGGCACTGCTCGCCTTCAGGTAGTAGTCGCGGGACGGCAGAGCATACTGCAACTGATCCATCTGCAGAATATTGACCGAACTGTTCTTGTCGTCGGCGCCCACGTAGAGTTCAATCAGCACAGATTCACTATAGTTGAGACGCAGCTGACCCATCAGCTGTTCAATGGAGAGATCAGTGGGTGGCTGCCAATTGCGTTCGATGACAGGCCAACCGCCCAGTTGCTTCAGTACTTGCTTCAGACGCCCCGCGCCGACTTTGCGAATCTGGGCTAGAGAGCATCATTGACTATGATATTTGAGAAGGTGTATGTGTATTGCACTTACGTATATCCATGCAGCTTTTAAAGAAAGTCTTCGCCTTAATCGTGGCCTCATTGTCGCGCTCATCGACGGGCTCTTCGAGAACACCCCGCAGGATCACCTGCTGCTGATCGGACAAGACCTGTAAGATAAGAAAGTGAGTGCTGCACATCTATTACCATCCGCTTCCGTTCCTGTTAATTACCTCAAATGTGCTAATGGAGCTGCGATCCTCAGGTATGGGATGCACTTTATTCCAGGTGCCGCAGGCATACTGAAAAAAATCCTCACAAGGATCAGACGTTAGGTCCATGGCGGAAAGTAAAGAGGCCGCTGAAATCGTGAAAAAAAACATAAAAAAATAAGATCACGTGAGTAGTGCCCCCAGTGTACCACTAAATTTGAAGGCCGTTCTAAGATGGATCTGGTGACGATGCTAGCCCCCGACATGCTGGCTTAACTGGATACCTGAAAAACTAGATTCAGTCTCTAGTGGAAAATGCGGCATCTAAACAAGTCTCAATAAATTTGCCTAATTTTATTTTGAGCCTCACATTTTCACTTTCGATTAAACAGAACCTGTCGTAAAGCTTAAGATTTGGTTTAAAAAATTCAGTAGCTTTTGAAAACTTCAAAATTCATTTTTCTGTTAGAATGTTTCTGATAGTCAAGAGTGTATTAAAATTTATTGAATGGTTTCGGAGCTATTAAGCGCTAAAGTCAAGATCGTGACAGACCATTAGCGTGTAATAATGATAAGGTGCTTAATCTGGATCCAAATGTATATAATCACTCAGCTGAATATGGCACAGCTGAAATTGAATCGTCTAAGGCTTGCGTCAGAGTCAGAGAACTGCTTCGTTCGATTGCGAAACATTCATCCATTAACACCCGAATAAACTGTCTTTGCGCTCTACTCATCAAACTTGCATACACAACATGTTCGCTGTTAGGTTTTACTCAATCATATTGTTGTCACTCTGATTATAATCATGTTAATCTTCATTCCATAAATGTTCGTTTGGTTACGGTATATATGGCGCAGAAGCATGGACAATGACAGCAGCGGATGAAGTGGCGATTGGCGTGTTTGAACGAAAAATTCTTAGGAGGATTTATGTAAATGTAAATGTTGGCTATACAGCTCCTCCAACGGGGCCAGCCAAGCTTCTCTCAATCTCTTGGCGTGTGTGCCTTAAGTTTTTCGCACAAGAGAAAGGGACCTACAGTTTAACGCCGGATACGAACGGCAAAGTTTGAGAATTTGCTTTTTCATGGCTAGTTACTTCACAGCTGGCGCCAATAGCTGGTGAAAATGACCGTATGTGTAAAAGCTATTTTCTAAAGAAAGAAAAAAAAACTTTTTATTATTAGATGTTTAGAGGCGGGATCGAACCCACGACCTCCCGCCCAGCAGTTCAGCACACTAACCACTGGGCCACATACGGCCACAGAGGATTTATGGACCTTCAAAAGAGCGGCTGCGCTGGCTAGGACATGTTGCCAGAATGGACGAAGAACATCCAGTAAAAAAAGCGTACAAATCGAAGGCGGCTCACTATGGAGGCGGCAAGAGGGGAAGACCACCACTAAGACGAGAAGACCAGGTGCGGGAAGACATTGCCAAGCTTGGTGTGACCAACTGGTGCCAACTCACATAGAACAGAAGCGACTGGAGAGCGTTAATCGCAGAGGCCCAGACCGTCAAACGGTTGTGATGGCCAATAAAGAAGAAGAACACATAAATGTTTGATCACAAAACTCTGGCACATCCGCTCGATGAGTCATACTGGCTGAATATATTCAACGCTAAGTTTTGTTGGTTGATTAAATGTGAGTAAAAATTATTGTGTATAAGCAAAGACCGCATCTCACACAAACTTTTTATACCCGTTACTCGTAGAGTAAAAAGGGTATACTAAAGTCGTGCAAATGTATGTAACAGGCAGTAGGAATCATTTCTGACCATATAAAGTATATATATTCTTGATCAGCATCAACAGCCGAGTCGATATAGACATGTCCGTCTGTCCGTCTGTATGAACACCTAGATCTCAGAGATGGTAAGAGATAGAGGTTTGACATGTATGAGACAAATGCTTTTTATACTTGCAGGCAAATCAAGTTTATTTCAAATTTTGGCCACGCCCCCTCCCGCCCCCGCAATTCGGAAAAAAACGTTATATCTCCTACAGTTTTAAAGATGGACGATTCGTACCTTCTAGAGATAGTTAGTAATTAGTAAAACGAATAAATTTGCCAAAGAAATGATAAGGATCGGATGAGCAGTTCTCAAGTTATGAGCAGAAATGTGAAAAGTAGCCGAGTTCAAAAAGTGTTGCATACTTTTCAGATGTTCACCCCTAAGGAACGCAGGAACACTGTTAAACATGTTTTTTCATGAGTAACGGGTATATCGAAGTCGGTTAGAGCCGACTTTAACTTGCGCTCTCGTTTTTTTGGGATCCAATGTCAGATCCCAAGACAATACGTTTTTGGCGTCACAAGTGACATCTATAACATCTATAAATTTTTGCTCTCGGTCGTATAGCTAATTTAGAAAAATAAATTTATCCTCGTAAAGGCGGCGAGATCCAAAAATTGGGATCCAATGTCAGCTTCCAAAAACAGTAGTTTTTTGTTTCACATGTGTCATTCATCATGCATCATCCACCAAAGCGCTTGAAGCCGTCGATATGAGCAAAGAGTAACGCTCGTTGAGCTCAATTATAAAATACAGTTCAAAAGATGGCAAGCTTGGGTCAAGCGCTCCGCCGGCCACAGGAAGACATCGTGCGCATAATTCCGTTACTATGGGTCATGAAAATCCGGCTCCAAAGATTATCCGAAAACCGATCTCAATATTCAAATTGCTAATAAAGCCCGAGATCGTCAGTATATTTATGAGCGAAACTAACTGAAAGGCCCAGGAGCTTTGCCGTCAATAACACAAATCTACAAAAAAAAGGCCAAATTTTGCAACAGAGAATTCAGCAACCGTTACTTATGTATTTTTGGCCGCTGAACTCAGATAAATTTTCAGTTTTCTCCCAGCCCGTCAGGCTTACGAGATATTAGCATAAACGTGTGTTTGGCAAGGTATCTTTACATTTGTTAGTCCTGTGGCCATATTAAGTGACCTATTCCAACCAGATTTGTTTTCATGTAAGCTGTATTGAATGAAGTTACAGAAAATCCAAACACGAAGTTTTGATTTTGCTGAAAGGGACAAATTTTTGGATTTTAATATTAAGAACGTGGTTATTTTTTGATAAAATCGATTTTTTTTTTTAATTCTTAAAAATTTTCCGCTGATATTGAAAATCTTAATTGGTAGTTCTTTGTTTCTTCTTATTTAACATATTTTCAGTTTTTCGATATCATCGCACTTTTATAAGGTACAGCCCAACCGTTCATGCTCTGTTTTTGGTAACTTTTGTGCTCGTGTTGAGTCGAATGTTTACGTTTTTTTTTTACCTGTGTGAATGTATATAAAAAGCCGAAAACCCGAAAAATCCTTGTTATAAAATACAACCAGATGTACTTAAATGGTGGATAGAAAACTGGACAATGTAAGTGTGATTTTTATGACTTCGCATAACCAATGACCGTTTTTTTTTTTTTAAATAATAAATCAATTGTTTTGAATAATTTTTTCAAAATAGGCGTCGAGTTTTCACTTAAATTCAAAAACAGTCAACTTTGTAAAAGGGCATAGCAGAATAAGCATACAAAAACTGCCCCCTCTCCGATCAGCACCAAATTTAAATATGTTGTTTACCATCAATGAGAAACTCACTCTCCTAAATTTGTAGTCTTCTAATCGCTATTGGAGTAGAGTTATAAGGGCGGAAAGGTAAAACAAAAAACTCGTTTATCTTAAGAACCGCTTAACTGATTTCAATGCGTTAAAAATATGTTATAAGTGTCCACCATAGAATTCAGATAATTATTTTTGCACATTTTTATTACCAATTCTTAAGCACAAAAAATATTATTAAAATTTTCAAATATTTTTTTCGATGTGTTAATCGATTTCAACTCTTATAGTTTTTTGCTAGTTTTTTCAATAGGAAATCCTTAACAATGTACAATTTTTGCAGGGACATCGGTAATCATCTTCATAGTGAATACCAATAAAACATGTGAATATTTTTACAAATATATTTTATAATATTGAGCGCACTGTAACTACTCACACAGAATTGACAGAAAATTTCCCCTTTTTTCCCCTTTTAAGTTGATTTACAGTGTGCCTAATATGTATAAAATATTAATGAAATATACTAGTTTAACGTTTAATTATATTTCACCATGAGGTACACTTGGGTTGTGTTTGCAAAAATTATATGTTGTTAGGGACCTCTTGATGAAAAACCAGCAAAAAAACTGTCGGTGTCGCAAAAGGCTAACACCGTAAAAGAATTATTTGAAAATTTCAATAATTTTTTTTGGGCCAAAGAATTGGCAATAAAAATGTGCAAAAAATATTTTTTGAATTGTGCTGTGGATACTTACAACATATATTAAACCCATCTAAATCGGTTAAGCGTTTCTTAAGATAAACGCCTTTTTTGATTTATCTTTCCGCCCTCATAACTCTACTTCAATAGCGATTAGAAGACTACAAATTTAGGAGAGTGAGTTTCTCATTGATGGTAACAACATATTTAAATTTGGTGCTGATTGGAGAGGGGGCAGTTTTTGTATGCTTATTCTGCTATGCCCTTTAGCTAGACTTTCCTCAGTTAGTGCTTACATCTCATTCCCAACACACGTATCACTTGTGTATTAAAAATATTTACTTTTTCTTAAGTATTAGTAAAGATTTTTTTTTTTTTTTACAAAACAAATGTAGAAATTTTCATTTATTCTCACACACACCCATTACATCTAGTACAGACGCTGTGGTGGTCCCATGGAGGACTTGATGTGCAGGGAGCTCACATTCTGCCAGTTCTTCTTCAGCAGCGAGACCAAGAAATTGATCGGCAAGTTGACATTCTGGGCCAGCTCATCCTGTTTCATGCCCACATGACCAACGGCCACCGACAGACACAGCACCTTCTTCATCTGGAACTTGATGGTGGACTTGACCTCTTCAATTTTGCCCATCATGGATTCCTGATGCGACAACAGACCAGGGAACTTGCCAGCCTTGTTCAAACCAGGGCCCAACAGACGGGGAATCTGCTTGATCAAAGACTCGGAAGCCAAGAAGGCATCATAAGACTTGACCAGCTTCTTGTTCTTGTTCAACTTCTTCAAAGCTTCGGCATCCATGAATTCGACTCCATCGCCCAGAATGCACACCTTCATCTTGGGACGGGGAATGTGCTTTAACTTGACGGTGCCGGAGAAACGCTTGTCCTTTTGGGAATCATAATTCTTCAGGCCAATTTGCAATTCCACAGTTTCCAAGAAACCACGCTTCTTCTTCAGCGAGCTCTCCAGAAGGCCAATAACGCCCTCATAGAGCGTGTCACGGGAAACTTTCGAAGCCATGTCTACACCTTGCGACGTGCGTTGCACGTTTTTGTTTTATTGTTTTTGATCAACAAAAAATTTTAGTCCAAATTAGTTTTTTGTTCACGTTTAACCCATTAAGAGCCAAGACCATTTAAAATCAAAATTTTTTTATTCCATTCTTTTTTTTCAAACATAAATAACATAAATAAAATAAAAAATTCGCGAAAGTATAAAAAAAATATTTTTAAATTGTTTTTTGGAGCTGTACTCAAGCGGGTACAATGGCACAATGTATAAGCTTATTTGTACTCATTTTTTTTTATGTATGAAAAAGTTTGAAGAACTCTTGTTCTACGCACAGTGCTACGTCGCATTGTTCACAAGTCCATCTTATTCGATTATGGCATTGACGACAGCGCAATTGGCTTATAATTCTTTTTGGAAAATGATTTCCGGAAGTAGTTGGTACACTGGAGCCAGTTGATCTCTTATGTAATGGTGTTTGCGTGTAATTTCGTAAGTAATGACGGACAATATCACGATGAAACTCTATTAATGGCATATTAGAATTGTTTGCTGTTTTGTACAACTTCCATGCATTGACCATAAGGGAACTTATCATAGCAGTGAAAATAGGCCACCACCATTTTTTTCCGCGGAATTTTATTCGGTAATTATTGATTGCTTGGTCGTGAAGATCAACGCCTCCGATTCCTGAGTTATACTCCGCTATTAGTTTTGGCTGTTTGACCTGTATTTTCGCTTTTGTGATTGAACACCATCGGTTGACTGAGTGCATTGGCTCAATAGCTTCAAAGTTCGAGCCAACGGTTACTGCGCTGTTGTCATTCCACTTGACAAAAAGTATTTTTTTATAAGTGTCAAATCTGTAATCATAAAATCCTCTTTTTTTCCTTTTTGAATACGGCTTTTGATTTCAAAGGGCATTTTTTGGTTCTCGACTCTCGTACAGTACCAATAGCTCGAAATCCATTCTGCTTCAACATAACTAAGAGAGCGTGTGATGTAAAAAAATTATCAAAAAGACGACGTGATCAGAAGGATTGGGAACTTTATCCAAAAAATCAGCAACAACCCTCGACCTAAGTGGCATATGTGGTTTTGGAGCACTCACACCTTTGGCTCCACAATAGGTGTCAAATTGGTATAAATAACCGCAGAGTAGTGTCATCAAAGGCCTTACTTTTGCTATTTTGTCAGTAGCTACCATATTGTTATTGTCCGCAAGATGAAGATATTTTTTGATTTCCTTAAATCTGTTTCGTGCCATGTTGTTGGCAACCATTGGAGTATGGGTATCTTCTTCCAACTGCCAATACATGTTTTCTCTCGGCAAAGAGTGATAGCCACTATATAGCAAAATGCCCAAAAAATGTGCAGATCTTCTGCGTTGAACGAAAAATTGTGGTCGTTAGCCTGTAAAGCATAGATACGAGTTTCGTCTACAATTAAGGACACCACTTCTTCGTCGAATAATGTTTCGAAGACTTAGTCTGTGGGCTTCGCTACTAATTCCGATATCATTTCCCTCTTACTAACCATAAAAGAACTGATTGCTGGCCTTGCAATGGCGCATGGTCTTTTCGACCACTTTGGATCATTTTCGCATGGTTTTGAACACTTAACCGTAGGGCGCAGTTCCTCAAGCGGTATGTCATCATCACTATCGCTGCTACAAAATACCTCCATTTCACCTGGAACGTCTTCGGGCATAATGTTGGCGTTGAGCTCGTCGACGTCGCCTTCCTCCTCATCCGTAAGACCATCTGGATCTGGTGGAATCAATGCAATGTCAAAATTGGTACTTTTTGATGATCTTTCCACAAACTCCTAAGCACTACTTAGTTTGTCAAATTGTACGCCATAGAATTTTGATGTCTCGATGCTTTTAAATGCCATTTTTATGCAAAGCAAGATCTGCAAGAAAATGATTACCTTACTAGCCATTGTACCCAAGCGAGTACACTCGATTAGTAACTCACGAAAAGCTGCCAAAAGTAGCTTTTTTATGTTCGACTTCTTTTTATTTTGAAATTATAGGTCTTTTTGTTCACTTATTAAATAAAAACCAATCAATTTATTATGCGTTACTCCCTTGATGCGATGGAATGGCGCACAACCTCCAAAAATTTTGCAACACTGACGATGACTGCTACAAAAAGCTCAAAAAAAACAAAAACGCGTTTTCGCTTCCGCTGCACTGTCAACGATTATTTGTTGCGCAAAGTGTGTATACTAAAATGACTCAAAGAACTTTTCGATAACACTTATCAGTTTAGCGTAACGGACGTTTGAAAACGCCTAATTTTCTGTACTCGCTTGGGTACAATGGCTATTAATGGGTTAAATATGTTGAAAAGGTCCTTGGAGAACTACAAGGACGAAGATGAAGATGACGCATTCAATATTTTGAAGTCGAAACGCGCAAGGTATTTGGAGATGTCACGGACAATCTTGATGTCAGTTGCAACGATGAAGAGGACAAAGAGGAAGAAAAAAGAAACCCACAGTCAAGCAATACTTTTGTGAATTTTCTTCGTGAATATCGGCTGTTCTTTGGCTATAGTGGACAGGAAGAAGTGCAAAAGGCGACACGCCGCTGGCACTCTATGCCCATTAGCCGACGCAGGCTATATTTACCGGTAAGTGAAATTATAGAAAAAATTCGAATACAAATTATGTTTTTTTTTATAGGAAGTCTACCGTTCTGGATACGGAAAACTAAGCGACAATTCAGACTCAGATGATGACACCTGCTCCAAAACCAGCTCAGACTCCGACAGCGAAATGGATATATCTGATGATGAGGATGGTACCAAAAAGAAAAAGGCCTTAAAACGTCGGAATTTATTTTGCTCTCGAACGCCTTCAAAGAAGTGTGATACCAAAAAGAAAAAGGGCCCAAAACGTCGAAATTTGTTCTGCTCTCGAACGCCTTCAAAGGGAAAGTGACCAAATCAGGACAATAGTTGTCCCGAAGACGAGAAAAAGCCAGTATGTAAATACAAGCGTAAGCCTGCATCTTGCAAGTCCAAACGCAAGAAGAGGGGACGCAAACCCAAACCCAAGCCCAAGTCGAGAAACCCCAAGCGAAAGATGCGCGCTTGCAAACCCAAGGCCAAGCCTAAAAGGACATCTTCAAGCAAAATCAGTCTATATATTTCAAATCGCTAAATGTACACTTCCAGATGTCCTGCAGCAGAGCAACAGAATTGAATCGTCTTTTACCACCCCAGAAGATTTAAAAATTTTAGCAGAAAGCTCGTGACTCACCTTGAACTGGCGATGCGCATTGCGCACATGATTCCGTATGACCACTTTTAGTGTGGTTTTGTATTTATAAGAACCTAACCGTTCTTTCAATTCGGATTTTTTCGTATTGAGTTTTTTTTCCTTATTTAGAAAAACCTATTTTTGTATTGAACTGCTGAGAATGGATACATCACCCACGCATACCTCTGTAATATATTCAGTTCAAGGCAAATGTCTAAACCTCGACGACGTTATCAATTACTCTAACGGGACTGAAGTGTAATTATTAACCTGCATATGAAGCTCTGGTTACTTGCATCCATCTAATGTCAAGTTTAATTATTAATTGAAATTGCATTATTTAATTATTTAAGACGTTGATTTCCTGGAGAAAACCTATGAAAGAGGCGTCCAAACACACCATCTTTTGGTTGATTATAAATCAGCCTTTGACACACCGATAAGGTCAAGCTTCTTCAAAGCCCTGTCTACTTTAGGTATTCCAGCAAAGTAAGTTCGACTTTGCATGGTGACGTTGAGAAGTACGCAAAGCTCCGTCAAAATAGGAAAGAACCTCTTCGAACCATTTGATACCAAAAGAGGTTTTAGGCAAGGCGATACCTTATCGTGTGACTTCTTTAATCTACTGATGGAATATATACTGCGCGAATGCGAACATGCCAACAGAACCGGCGGATTTGTTTATAAAAATCTAATGCTACTTGCATATGCCGATGATATTGACATTATCTGCAAAACCAAACGGGCAGTAAGCAAGGCGTTTTCAGATATTGAGAAGGAGTCTAGATTAATGGGTTTAGCGGTAAATGAGGACAAGACGAAGTACCTAGTATCCGCGGACAAAAAGTCATTGCGACTTGGGCAATCTGTTACAATGGAGGGGTACAATTTTAATGTTGTAGGTGATTTCGTCTACCTCGGAACGATGATAACCAGCAAGAACAACATCAGTCTGGAAATCCGGCGAAGAATCACTCTTGCGAATCGATGCTACTATGGGCTAAGTAGGGAGTTCAAGAGCAAAGACCTCAAGCGAAGAACAAAAATAGCCCTGTACAAGTCGCTTATCATCCGCGGATGAAGCGGCGATTGGCGTGTTTGAACGAAAAATTCTTCGGAGGATTTATGGACCTTTAAAAGTCGGCGATGATTTCCGCATTCGAAGAAACGACGAACTGTATAAGCTCTATGGGGACACCAGCCTGGTCAAGCGCATAAAGCAGCAGCGGCTGCGCTGGCTAGGACATGTCGCCAGGATGAAGGAAGAAGCTCCAGCAAAAAAGGCGTATAAATCTAAGGCGGCTGACTATGGAGGCGGCAAGGTGGGAAGACCACCACTAAGATGGGAAGACCAGGTGCGGGAAGACATTGCCGAGCTTGGTGTGACCAACTGGTGGCAGCTCGCACAGAACAGAAGCGAATGGAGAGCGTTAATCGCAGAGGCCCAGACCGTCGAACGGTTGTACGAACGGTTGTAACGGAGAAGAAGAAGAAGAAGACACAAAATTTATTGTCTTTACAAATTAAATACAAATTTATAAACATTATCAATAAACAAAATATATTGGAAAAGAGCCATACCCTTACTTATACGAAAAAAATTAAAAAATTTTAACCGAATTTTTGTTGGGTCCCCAGCTCTGCAAACCTACTTTGGCGACTTTCCAACTTGCCCTTGTCCATATATTTCATCTAATTCATGTCCCACCGTCCTATCTTAAACTGGCCCAATATCGCTCTATGGGTCGTGGCTCTGGACAATTTGGTGGACTTTCTTCTTTACGCACAAAATGAATGCTTTTTCATCCTGCTATCTTTAATGGCTCAACCTATACATCTTCCAGACACACCATATCAGAAATCCCAGACCAGCAAATGTTTACAACAGACAAATTCTTTCAGAAGTGTTTTAAGTTCAATAAATCATTGTTTTACCACAACTTTGCAAAACGACTTTAAAAGAGGCGTGATTCAGGTGCACGTTCAGGTAGAGGATAGGCGTTTTTCGTGATGAAAAACGTAGATATTAAAAAGAAATCCGGGCTGAATGCCGGAGAAAGCGGAAAGTCTTTTCTTTTGCGAAACTTCTACCAGGTAGAAATTTGAGGGGGGTCAGCAATGGGAACAGAAAAGCTGCCACTGGCAACGGGATAGAACTGAATCTTGTTTTTAGTTAATTAACATGTGAAATAGTGGATTAAACTGTTGGATGCTTGATCGTTTTAAACATTTGAGATATATCTACAAAGTTTACTACAAATGGTGTTATGGTCTTACTTTATAATTATCAGATAGAGTCAAGCAAGATATTAATCGAAAGGTAACAATGTTTTTCAACGACCAAGAATGTCACAGAAAAATCTATTTGTTGCTTGAAAATTCAAGAAAATTCGTTATTAAGCGCCTAGGAAAAATATTAAAAAAAAATCAAACAAATTTTTAAAATTTTTTCTATTTAAGAATCACACCCCAGCCAGCATTTTATGAAATTTCTGTAGTAAATAGTCATAAATGAGCTTCCTGATCATAAATGATACTTTGCCAGGAAAAAATGGTACCCTAGCCGCGACTCTTCATTTCTATCCCGTTTTTCTAATCAGTTTCGACTCCTTTTTGAGTCATTTACGAGTCTTTTTCGGGTCGTTTTTAAATAAGTGAAATTTGGAGGATTTTGCATGAGTCATTTTTGAGTTTTCATCAAAATGAAAAATGAAATGAATATGAAAAGGGCTAGAAACAGTCAGATGTTAGAAAACAAGGTATTGATGAGGAAAATCGTTGCACACGTACCGTAAATGGATCAAATTAAGTAAAAGAACTAAAGTCAAATTGGAGTATTGATAATCAAAATAAAATAAATTTGTATTTTTTCGTCTTTTGATCAGGGACCGTAAATAATGATTATTTTATTTTTTTCAAGTAAAAAAATAGAGGCAAGCTAACTTCGGCTCGACCGAAGTTTATATGTATATCCTTGGAGCTTGAGATATGCCTGCTAGTTTGTTATTTGAAAATAAAAAAAAATTGGGAATAATTTTTGTTTTCTGTCTTTTTTAGTCTTTTTTGTACATCAAAAGCGTACAAACGTACGTTCGCGACCCGCGGAAATGCCCATATCTGAATTTTGAGCGGGGACGTAATAAACTTCAGTCCGGAATATAAACGTTGTACGCGTACTTGTGCAGCTGGAACAGCAAGAAGAGCTTTTGATAACGCCTACAATTCCGAAAACTTTGTCGATTTTTAATCTTTACAATTTTGTTAACGCTTTAAGCTGAAAAAACCTAGATTATTGCCATTAACCATACCATTACATTTGTAAAGATACTGAACAATTTGTACTGCCCCATTTTTTTTTATACCCGTTACTCGTAGAGGAAAAAGGGTATACTAAAGTCGTGCAAATGTATGTAACAGGCAGAAGGAATCATTTCCGACCATATAAAGTATATATATATTCTTGATCAGCATCAACAGCCCAGTCGATATAGACATGTCCGTCTGACCGTCTGTCTGTCCGTCTGTATAAACTCCTAGATCCCCGAAATGGTAAGAGATAGAGGTTTGACATGTATGAGACAAATGCTTCTTATACTTGCAGGCAGATCAAGTTTAGAGAATTTTGAATATCATCGCAATTAAAAAAAAAAAAAAAACTTTGAATTCTTACGCATTTTGAACCAAATTTCTTGAGAACTTTTTGGCCGATCTTTATAATTTTTTTTCGGTGAAAGGTAACACCCAAATGCACGAAATCAATGTTTGAAATCTATCAAAAATAATTTTTATATCATCGAAAACAGCAATCGAAACTTGAAATGCGATTTCCAAAATTGTTGCAAAAATTTAAAAAGTATCTGTTGATCGATTTTCAAACTCTTTTTTTTAAATTACTCATAATACCCAACATTCTGGTGTAAACTCGGATCTTTTTAACGGAGCTAGGATCAATAAAGCAGCAAAAAAAAATGAGTCAATTTTCGAAAGTTTGACGTCAAACCCCACAACTTCGCTTTTTACATCAGTTCTGAACAAAACCCCGTCTTTGTTTTCAGATTCAGATAATCTGTTCTTAAAAATTTTTGCAACTATGCCCCTATGTTTTTAAATTTTTGGCAAACTTTGATCCGGATTACAAAAACAACTGCAGGAACATCAACAACACAAACCAAAATTTCTAAATTTAATTTAACCGATTAACTATCAAATGAAAGAATACCAAGCGGTTTCACTTATAGTTTTTGTGTAATTTAATTTTTTGTAAATCTTTAATAAGTGAGACCTGAAAGTTTACAGTACCTAAATTTAAATGAACTATATGTAAGGGAGTAAAAGCTTTGGCCGAGCCGAAAATAGCATTCCTCTATTTCTTTTGGTTGCTGTTGTTTGACAACTCATTCATCTGTTATCGTTGGAAGTATTAGTTCGTTTCCAAGCCCGGTTCAATTGATTTTTAAAAACCCTGACTTATCGTTGCTCTTTAATGAACACGACCAAGAGCCATTCTGTGAGTGAAGCGTAAAAAAACGAGACGTATTTTTTACTATCTCTGGGCATTCCCTACACTAGTAAATCATCTTATCTTGTCATCGTGGGAAGCCTACCAGGTGACATTTAATTAAGCTCATAACTCACACACGGCGATCACAAAGGCCTAACTTGAAACACAAATCATACGCCAAAGTTTTACACTCCGTTCTGGACGAGATGTGTGTGTTTGTGCATAATTTACGCTTCAAGTTGGTCTACCACAAAAAGCAACGACCTGAAGTTGAGACAATAGTGCGTGGGGGGAGGCGTCACTGTCATCGGGGTTGGTATAGGTTGATAAGTACATACTTACATATGTGTGCCAGGGCACCACACTCTTCTCTTTTGACAACAACACTGGTGAAAACAACGAAACTTCATAAGCAATTGAATGCCTTGGAATAACTATACGGACAACCTGCTCTCCTTTCCATGAATTTGATTAGAAATACCCGCCCATCAGTGGTCTAGATCTGCCGGGGGCATTGTACTCTAATTCTCAGGTTGCTGTTATTAAAATGTTGATTCCTATATACATCAGGGACTACTTGAATGCATTTATAATGCACACATATGGCAAAAGCAGGCCATCAAATGCCAAGAACGTCTCCAGATGGTTCGAGTCCCATAAAAAGGTCGTTAAAGGGGAAGCACTAAACTATGTTAATTGCTAATAAATAATAGAAAAAGCAGTGCCATTTTCATGACATCCGCGACAAGTGCCCTGATTGACTGCCTCCATTACCAGAAGGATATTCGAGCTTACACCCACTCCTCACATCACTCACCTGTTCGCACGCATTCTTGCGTCATGCAAATGTTGTCCTGGCCCAGTCTGCTGGTACTCCGACTGTCGTCGCGTCCTGCAATTAGAGTAAGGCGTTTGATTGAGTTGGTCCGATTTTTGAAATGTTCTAATATGGCACGAGGATTTGAAGTCCACTCAAGTAAATTGAATTTGAATTTTTCATTAAGGGATGCGCCCAACGTCAGGGCCCTTATTGAATTAAAATAACGAAATGCTTCACTTGCTGCTCCAACCAAGCACAACGTTGGCTTGTTGCATGTCAACGACAACGTCAAATCCACACGGCTAGAAATATTGTGGAAAGAGGATGGTGCTCGTGGGCCCTACGACTTGGCACTAGCCTGCTTTAGTTATTAATTAAAGCGATTGCCACTTGGGCGGAGCTGTTCCCTCTCCACGCGGCTAATCACATTTACTGGGGTGTAAATAGATTTGAGCGAGACAAGGGGCGAGCTACTTAAGACGAACCGAAAAATGAGGTATAGCTCGAAGCTTTTGAGTAAGAAAACCAAACAAAAACCAATAAAAGATTTGTGTCATGCTTAAGATTAATCAAAAAGTGACTGTAGTTACCACAATGCTGTGATTTTTAACTGACAGTATGAAAGCTATTTCCATCTAATGTGCTAAAAGCACAGATTATAACCGTAAGGTGTTCAAAGACGAATGACTATATCTTATAGTTGCCATAGAACCAATAAGTCAGAAAATTAATTCTAGTAAGAAAAACCTTTTGTCGTTTTGAATTTTATCGTCCTTAAACTCGGATATTTCAAAGCATTTGCAAGGGTATAAAAACTTTGGCACAGTTAGCTTAACTTTCTCGTTTTAATGTTTTTCTGAACATGGTCTATATTACTATGGTCCCAAAATCATTCTTTTTAGTCAAAAACATCAATATAATGCACGTAAATTAACAAGTACTTCTCTTTATTTTACGCTTGTTCTCTTCGATTTTATTCCAATTGAAATTAAGTACAAAGATCAGATTTTGAAAAGTTCTGTCAGAAAATGTGGAAAATTAGCAGGAAATTGTTGTGTGAGACTTATTTTTTTAATATGCGATCAAGTTTGACACAATCTTCCCCCAAAGTCCGAAAATGCAAAGAAAATTGTGATCTGTCAAGTTCAAACTTATTTTAAAAGATCTATATAAAAGTTCATCACTGACTGAATCCCAATCTTTCGTAAAATTTACCCCTGGGCAAAAATTGTAGGTCAAAGTTGTTTGGGAAATATTAGATCCTAGAGATAAGCTCCAACTCATTTTTAAGGCTTCACATACAACAGTATGAAATGTGGGATTTTATATTATGAATAATCTACCCCAAAATATGAAATACGGGACTTTTATATTATGAAGTCGGAAAAAAATTAGCTCCAAACCCATTTTCAAAGCGCCACATTACAAAATAATACCAACATTTTTTTTTAAATTTGAAAAATCCGGAAAATTGGCAGAATATTTTTACCAGGGCTGCAATCCTCCTCAAAATCGGGAGGCGTTCACTCCGGGGTTCGAAACCGCGAAACTTTTTGGGTTCACGGAGCGGGTTCAGAAGGTCGCTTAACCTAGGTTCGGGTTCGAACCGGGCTAGTGCGAATTTCCCTTATTCCAGATAGCAGAAATGTTTCAGATCTAATTTAGTTTTTATTAGAAGCTCTACGAAGAAAATGAGAAATCGAAGTTCAGAAGTTCAGAGGCTTGATAACATCATATTTGAGCTTGGATCATCGGACTTTTTAGCAGACTCCAAGGTCAATAAATCATGGAAGAATGAGTATTAGCGTTGAAATGTACACTGCCTCTCAATCTTGAGTGATAATAGTCCGCAATGAGATTATTATTGTCGGTAAAGCATATCACAGTAAGAGCGAGACGGGCGTATTTCCAAGAAAAAGGGGCGCAAGTGACAGCGAACAGCTGACTAATTTCTGACAGAAGCCGTGTCGACTGTGCAACCGTTAGATCTTTTTAATTAGACTTGTAAAACAAGATACACGACACAAAGAAGGATGGTCGACTGTACAGATGTTTAAAGAACCTCCCGGTTCTATTATAAATAGGCTTATCTTCTGCAAGTTGACAGAGGCCATTGCTATGACAGTTCGGGAATTCCAAAGGCAGCACAAGTGAAAAAGCTGACAACTCCAAATTGGCAGATTTGTGTGGGCGTGTGCACCTTCTTCTTTTTGTCTTCATTTATTTATTTATGTGATATTTATACCCTGTACCCATTGAAAATGGGTAAAAGGAGATCATGAAGTTGTGCAAATGTATGTAACAGTGAGAAGGAAGCATTTCCGACCATATAAAGTATATATATTCTTGATCATCATCAACAGCCGAGTCGATATAGCCATGTCCGTCTGTCTGTCCGTCCGTCCGTATAAACAAACAGATTTCAGAAATGGTAAGATATAGTTGCAGGCAGATCAAGTTTATTTTAATTTTTTGCCACGCCCCCTCCCGCCCCCGGAGTTTGGATAAAACGTAATATATCCCGCAGTTTTTTAGAGAGATGATTCGTTCCTTCTAGAGATAGTTTGTCATTTGTAATATGTACTGATAAAGATCGGATGAGCGGTTCTCAAGCTATGATCAAAAAATAAAATACCCCTCCCTCACCACACGCACCCACAACCAACCATTTCATTCAACAACGTGTGAGTGAGAGAGCGAGAGAGAGAAACTTAGAGATGAGCACAGCAGCAGAAGCGTTGCATTCAGCTCCTACTCTTTGTACAGAGTATGACATAGTCGGTCTTGACCGACTTTCTCACTTGTTTGCTTACGATTCGATCGGATTCAAAATCTTTTTCAGAGCTCCCTATTGAAGTTCCATAAAAGTGATATGGAAAGTAAAGGTCATTTGGGCGAAAGTTTAGCTTACGAACGATTACCACTGAGCTCAATTTCAAAGCTACACATGCAAAAATATGGAATAGGTGACATTATAATTTGTAAATTTACCGCGGGTATATGCTGGTGTTTATTGAGCAGTACTCTGAAATCATTTCTATATGATTTAAGCACTATGTTTGGGATTTCACTGATTCCTGAAGACATCTTACTTTTGAGCTTAGCTAATAGTTCTTGTACATCAGATAATGTAAGAAAGTAATTTTCAAGCTGGCTTTAAGACAAATCATTGGCTAGTTTGGCATTATTAAAAATAGTTTTGGTCGTCGGCGTGCTGTCGAACCTAGTTTTTAATAATATAATAATAATGATATTTACATAATACGCTCTGAGGCTATGTTCCATCTTGAAATGTACCAAAAATAAGCTCTTTCTGACTAAATATATTCGGATCAAGTAAAGAGTGGCCCACGTAAAGAAAAATAAAAAAAAAACCTTATTTCTTAAAGAGAAAAATACCTTTGATAACTGTGGTAGCAGACTCACATTTTTTTCGAAAAGTTCACGTGAAAAAACCGAAAAATCGTTTTCGGCTCTTTTAAATCCGAAACACCGATCAAAAGTTATGAAATTAACGCTGTCCAGACTAGAGGATGGCCTTAAGTAAAGCCTAACATTGTGGCCAAAGTTCGCTTAGATCGGTTAATTTTTATATGTAGCTCCCGTTCAAAATTAATAAATAAAACAATATGAGTGTAGTGACTTCTGTTAAGATGTAAAGTATTAAGAAATGACAACCAAAGGCCGGATATAGCTATTCCTTAATATACACTTAAATTTCAAATTTTTAATTACTTATGGACTGACTCTATCGAATCGGTTTTTAGTTCTGATCAAGAATATATACTTTTTAGGGTCGAAAATGTTTTCTTCTCCCTGTTACACACATATGCATAACATCATGATCCCCTTTTACCGATTTTAAAGCGTACAGAGTGTAAAAAAGAAAATCGAATTATTTTTAACCAGGGCTGCAAACCTCCTAAAAATCGGAAGGGGTTTACTCCGGGGTTCGAACCCTTGAAACTTTTTGGGTTCGGGTTCAGAAGGTCGCTGAACCAAGGTTCAGGTTCGAACCGGGGTTCAGGAATAATTTCGTCTTCGCTGACTCAAAAAAATTTATGTTAATTGGAAAACCCTTAAACATTTTATACATATTTAGAAGTTCAGAGTATTTATATTCCAGCTCAATAATAGTTATTTAAAGGGACGTTTTGATTTAAAATCAAAGGAAAATTTTGAACTAATCTTAAGAAAGTGACTAGAAAAGTTAGACCTAATTACACAGGCTTATAAGCTTTTGCAACAGAGAAGATAGCAAACTTTCTATATGCACCTATTAGGTATATACTACCCATATTTGGTCGCTTAATTCAAATAAAAATACTTGAAAAAACAATTGTATATATCAATTATGCAAATATATCGTAACCCCCCTACGTGCGGGTTAAAAACGGACAGTTGATTTCAATTCGTAAGGAACAATATTGGCAGTCAATACTACAACTGCTTTGCCGACACACTGCTTGCGGCTGACATCTTGGGCCAATTTCTTATATATCCCCCTCGCTTACTTTGCTTACAAGGTATCTATAGCTGAACTTTTCTTCCACAATATTGGTAACCAATATCGGCAAGTGTCATATGGGCATTATCAGACAAATCTCTCGAATTCCTATTTCTAGAAGAGTTATTTCTTAAATATTTTGTGTCCCACATTTTTCGAAGTTCTAAAAAACTTTTTCTGTTTATAAGAAAATGGCAAAATTAACAATTATTACATCTAGAAAATTTTTTATAAATTTTGAACCGAACCCATTTGCGCCTTTTTTTTGCTCCGGTTCTGGTTCAGGTTCGGGCGGAAAATATTTTTCTGCTCCGGTTCGGGTTCGGTTCGGACTTCCCAAAAATACCGGAGTCTCCGACTCCGGAGCGGTTCGACTCCGAACCGGTTTGCAGCCCTGTTTTTAACCGAAACTTTCTGAAAATTTGCTGCCGATTTCTTCACGACCATAAAACTATAGCAACAAAGCATCGAAACACCATCTGAAGGTCATAAAAGGTTTTTAAAGACCAACTTCGAAGCCTTTTTAAAGAGTTAACTCTATCGAGAGTTCTGACTATTAAAACCATTTCGTATTCATCTAGCAAACTTGTCACATCACACTTGGAGCATTCAAGGCCATCCCGGCCTACTGGAGAAGGAGAGTTCAAGTCCAACGCCTCAATAATGCTGCACATGCTCGTATTTATGTATTTATAGAGCCTGGAGATGGCGGTCATATATTTTTAAATAGTTATAAAAAGCCACAGCATACGCCATAAGCGCGTACTCATGTGCGAGTCCTGGCTGCGGTTTGGAATAGGCTTTGATGGTCCCCTGTCCCAGCATCGATGAATGAATTTTGGCGCAAAACATTAAAAGCACGTTTTATAACGCAAATATAAACACACATACACACACACACTTACGCACATACACACATGAGTGTGCACATTCAATTAAGCTGACTGACAACACGGAAAGGACCACAAGGAACGGGGGCCGAAGCGAGGGCACATCTCCCGAGATCGATTGAACGGCCTTTAAAAAATTCATAGACGGGTCCCGGCAATGCCGATTGATGGGTTTACAAAACCGAAAATGGAAAAAAATGAAATGAAGAAGGAGCAGATGACGATGGAAATGTTGCAAGTAGACGTACGTACACGATGCCCCCGCAGGACAGGCATGAGGTATTGAATATTTCAGTTCGCTTTGAATCGCATTAACTTGCGTGTTGGTTGTGTGCGAGAGATGTGAATGAATATGACAGCGTATCCACAGTTGGTTCGAGGAGAGGGGGGCCAGGGACACGGGCAAACCAACAGTGGTTGAAGATTTTAGAGCAACGGATTACTCGGATTTATTAACAGAGATACCAAATTTTAAAGTCGGTCAAGCAGGACTGTAATTCTTTCTGTACCTGCAGTAGCAGCTCTGCTGCTGCGCTGCGGCAGCGAACTTTCTTTAGATCTTTTGGTTAAAAATGTAACAATAGATGGCGCCACTTCTTGATTTAAACAATGGTTGTTGAGGGTTTTCAATACTGACCCATAGGTGGCGCCACTACCGTGTGTAACACAAACTAGGCTTTAGTTCGATTAATTGAAGACGGCATATTGCCGGTAAGAATGAGGGTCACAGAATGGCGGAGAGTTAACTGCATGTGTAGATGTAAGATATAAAGAGGCGGGTGTATCCAGCATCGATAGTTGTTAGTGATGTGTGAACTAAATAGATGAACTGGATCTCAATCCATGTAGGATCAAATCAATCCCAATCGGATTACGTTGAAAACAATGTAATCCCGGATATGCTTGACCCGATCAGAAAACGATTGAGCTGATCGGACTTTCTTAATCCTAACAAAGATTACATTTATCCCGGGTTAATCTTATAAAAGATTGAATTAAGCAAAAAAATTCGAGCACAAATTAACCCCATTGCTGAATAATTGTAATTATTGTGATCCCAGGAAAGATAACTCTTCTTCATTTACTTCGCCATGCGACATGCCATAGACCACACCACAAGATTTCAGAAAAACAAAGAAGTATACAAATTTTTGGACTTAACTGGGTTTCGAACCCACGACCATGCACACTGATCATCTCATCGTACACCACCATCCCTATCGGTTATTGCAGCATGTCTATAAGGCTACTTATATATCTTCGTTCTTGCTCTCCAATTAATGGACATGTGATCTCGAAAGGGATTGAAGTAATCACATTACGAGTTCGAAAGGCATGGGCCAATGCTTAAAAGCTTGAATTGTGTACAATATCCTGGAAGTCGAGATTGAATTTTCAAGTTCTAGACGGGCTTACTCTAAGATTTCAAAGGTTACAAATATCTGGACTTTTTACTTCTGTATACAGAGTACAAAAAGAGGTACGTAATTTTTATTAAATCCGCCTTTTCTTGCATGCTGTTTTTTAAGTCCCAGATATCAAAGCTTGCTATTAGAAGAAGAAATAAAACAATATATATAAAACTCACATATTCTATACATCATGCATGTATTACAAATCCAATTAAAAGTATGTTCGTAATTATGTTTGTAAGTTTGTTCCTTATAGGAGTCTAAACTGATAAAACTGTTCAGAGCCTTATCTCAGAATTAAATCTAATGCAGTTGGACTTGACGGAATGAACCCAAAATTTATAAAAAGTCTTCTCCCACTTAACTCATGTGCTACACAATTCATCACTTGCAACTGCTGTCTTCCCTGCGATATGGAAATCTGCCAAAATAGTTCCTTAAGCCAGACAATAACTATCGACCGATAGCTATTTTGCCATACCTATCAAAAGTTTTGGTAGATAACACTGAGAAAAAATTATATGTAATTTTTAGCAACATTTACTTAATATTATTAAATAATTTAAAAACCTATAAAACTATAATTTGAGTAGATACAGTAAAATTCTTTCCATCAATATCAACTTGAGACCTATCCGATAAACAAATCCTGAGATATCCCGTTTTTAAAAAACCCTTTTTTTCCATTTTTTCGTTTTTGACGATTTTTGAAATTGTTTATAAACTTAACAAAAAATTTTTGTGCAAAACCGCAAATTACGTTTTGGTGGGCATGTCGAGATCTAATTTTGTATTTTATTTATTGAAATGAAAAATAACAAATTTTTTAGCTGTACGGTTTATAAAAGAATGACCAATATGTTAATGATCTGCCAAATATTTTGTGTAATAGTAATTGTCATATGTACGCAGACGACATCCAGTTATATGTTAGCCGTCCACTAGATAAATTAGATGAATGTATTAATGTTTGTAATAGTGAGTTAATGAAGATCTCAGGCTGGGCAAAAAACAATGGTCTCTGTCTGAACCCGTCCAAATCCAAATGTTTGGTTATAAATAAAAAGCTCCTTACGACCCCGTTTAATTAAGAATTCGCCATTAGAATATGTGGAAGAAGCAAGAAATTTGGGTTTTCATTTCAATAAAAATCTCAACTGGAACACACATATAGTGAAAGCTGTCGGAAGAATATATGGGGTGTTAAGAAAATTAAATCTGTCCCAATATTCGCCTACAAAAAGTAAACGCATTTCTTTTACCCACCCTTTTCTATGGCATCGAAGTGTTTGCAAACTGTGATGTCTTAAGTTCTGGCAAACTGAAACTGCACATAACAACATTGCCCGATATGTTTATGGACTAAAACGCAGAGACCACGTATCCAGCTACTTAACAAAATTATTCGACCGTTGTCTTAACTCATGGACCAACTTCAGGGTGTTAATACAACTGCACAAAATTATCTTTAAGCGAGAGCGTAGGTTAAAGTCGGTTCTAACGGACTTCGATATACCCGTTACTCATGAAAGAACATGTTTAACAGAGGAACACTATTCCTTAGGGTGACCATCCGAAAAATATGCAACATTTTTTTAGGGTGGGAGGGTGGTTAAGGGGGTCTTGGTTCACTTTTTTGCCCATAACTTGAGATCGATTTATTTTGCTAATTACTAACTATCTCTCGAAGGTACAAATAGTCTATCTTCAAAACTGTAGGAGATATAACGTTTTTTCCAAATTGCGGGGGCGGGACCAAAATTTGAAACAAACTTGATCTGCGTGCAGATAAAAGAAGCATTTGTCCCACACATGTCAAACCTCTATCTCTTACCATCTCTGGGATCTAGGTGTTCACACAGACAGACGGACAGACGGACATGTATATATCGACTCGGCTGTTGATGCTGATCAAGAATATGTATACTTTATATGGTCGGAAATAATTCCTTCTGCCTGTTACATACATTTGCACGACTATAGTATACCCTTTTTACTCTTCGATTAACTGGTATAAAAACTTCACTGTAGGCTGATAATATAGAGTTGGACATTATACTGGATCAGGACCAGCATCAAACCGGTTAAAAAGTGAACTTAAAATTTAAATTGAAGGCTGATAATATAAATTTGGATATTTCACTGAGTCAGGGTCGGTTTTAAAAATAGTTTTATCTGAGCTATAAACTGGAAACTTGATTGTTCTAATACGTTAGATCATCTCAGAAATTATTTGGGTTGTGAAATGGAAAATTGGTCTGCACTATGAGTGCAGATAAATTGTTAATGTTAATAGCAACTTGTCCATTTAATACTATCCATTCAATGCAAAGGACCGGGTGGACAACGCTGGGAATATAGCTAGCACATAATAATTTTCTAAATTCAATCGAAATTAAAGCAGTGATCGGATTTCGGTGCTTTAAAAGCCATTTTTACGAATCCAAATATTCGGAATTGGATTTCTATAAAAATTCGCCATCCAGAGGATTAAAGGTCGAATAACAAAGTTGGTTTTTGGAAGCGAGAACATTTAACAATTCCGATTCCACATGATTTGATAGAAATCGAAAAAGGAAACAGGCCTGTTTATATTGATTTCGGTTACGATCCCGAATCTAGTATGCCATTTGAAATGGAATATTCTGTGAATAATAACAGAGGTCTTTAGAAAATTGCTTTTACATATCCGCGCAGTGTTTCGTCTAGTACAAGCTAGCTGGACAAAAGTGATTCTCACAATTGGGAAAAACAACAATGCAACATCGTAAACAAATATGTGGAGAGAGAAAAACAAAAAAGGATTTGATCTAAAAGAACCGTTAATTTCTAAATATAGCCGATCAAAGTGCAAACTTGTTTTGTTGCTGCTAAATGCATTTAACATTTAAGTTTTACACGTGCTAGAAGAAAGAGTATATTGGGACTATATACAAATAGATTTATTTGAAATAAATATGAGTAATTCAGTTAAAGGTCAGTGATTCTCATGGAGATACAATTTGTCAATAAATATGTAAAGTTTTTTTTGTGCCTTTTGAAAGTTGACTGGTTCTGAGTGAATTCAAACTTTGATAAAGTATAACTTTTTATGAACTCATATGAACCGACTAAATTTTAGGTATATGTTAATGCTGTTTGTGGACATTGTGTGTTATATATCTTAGCGAAAATGTATTTTATTAACTTAATTGTTTAGTTCTTGTGCAAACTTTGTATTCAAAAATTTTAGAGAAATTAAAGTTTCAATCTAAATTTATAATTTTGCTTATAGTCTTCGAGAAAAAGTAAAAAAGAGTGTACAAATCGTAAATTTTCCTATTTTACAGACCCTTCACAGGGTCTTAATAACCTGCATACATTTTTATTTGGCGGTTAATTCTCTTTTCAGAATGTATTCATTTGTGTGTGCAGCTTTAGTACTTAAAAAGTTATGCATTGAATCATGGAAAGACTATCTAGTTATCATAAATGAACCTATAAGGACTAAACGTGACATTTCCGACCCTAACTCTAGAACATTTTTTTTAAGTCTAAAGCCAATTAATTCAAAAAGCTCAGAAAATAATTTTGTCCAGCTTGCTTGTTCTACACGAAACACTGTGATCCGGTCACCTTCATCAGCTGTGAAGTAACTAGCCATGAAAAAGCTTCTCAAACTTTGCCGTTCGGACTCGGCATTAAACTGTAGGTCCCTTTTTTTGAAGAGGGGACCATCCAAACCATTAATAAAAGATGAGACATAAGAGGAAAATAATTTGTCAAACAACAACAAGCCCAACAAAGAGACGAACAAATTCCGATGATGGACTGAATACTGAGGTTCTTAAAATAGCTATGCATCAGCTAAATCAGGTTTAAATTTAAGTCGGTTTTTTGACAGTTTGATATTTACTAGAATGGCAAATGCCACAAATATTTCAACATTTTTAGCATAACCTTCAACCCACTGTGGAGTGCGAATGAACCACCAACGGCTATGCCTGAGGACAAGTAAGCAGTGGCAAGTGCCTGACTGCCTTTGTTGTTCCCGTTTTATTGTTTGACATATTCTGTAATTGAATTTCAAACAGTTGGGATGGCTGGAGAATGGGACGAGCGGAGATTACAACACCCTGGCTGGCAGCTGGCGCGCGATAAGGGCGAGTGCCTGTTGCCTTTTGCCTGTTGCTCTGCTTTTCAGTCACAAGGAAATTGAGTTTGGTACTTCATTTGTTTGGCTTTTGCCGGCCAGGAGATAACGACAGGATGTGACCCAGTTAGCACTCACCTGCAACTGCATCTGCCTCTGGTTCCCGTGTCCGTTGATACATTTGACATCGCTGATGAACGCTGGCAAAATAAATGGCCAGGGCTCCAATGGCCGCTCCCAGCACCGTGAAGGCAATGGCCAATATGAGCAGACGTCGACGTTGTTGCGTCTCCTTAAGCAGCCAGTCACTGGATCGATTTGGGGCGGGACTCCTTTGCAGGGCACTGCCCACAGTGCCACTGCCATCCGGACTCAGGAATACCACGGTGGGTAGTTTATTGGCCGGCTGGATGGGCTGCTGCTGCTGTGACTGGGCGGCGGGTGATCCTGATCCTCCGCCTAGCAATGGTGACACCACTGTGGCATTTAGCTCGTCCAGAGCATTTGCCTGCAGATAACCATTGTTTAGAGGCTTCCCTTGAGTGGCATCCACGGGCGCTGCTCCAACATTTGGCGCGGCCAACATAGCTCTGACCAGCTATTGATTTATGGCCTATGCTCTGCACCCGGAGGGCTTATAAATAATGATTTCTAAATAATGTGGATGAGCAGCTGTCCACAAAAAAGGCTCTGGCTTTTGGTTTTGAGCTTTGCACTCAGTTCAAAGCTGGCGGTGGTGGCGACATTAGCGTCGAGGGCGACGACGACACTGCATAGGGGATAGAGATAGGAAGACATGATGAGGCATGGCCACAAACGTTAAGCCCAAGTGGGGAAAAGTCTAGTCTACCCTCATAAGCAGCTGAGAAGACGAGGCCTATACTCTGTACCTGCAGTAGAAGCGTTGCTGCGAAACTTTCATAATTTCATAACTCGACTATCGTTCATCTCATCTTAGTCATTAAATCTAGGTAGAACGATTAAAACAAACTCCGATTATAAATTTCTATGTTTCACAAAATAATTAACGTGAACCAAAACCAAAAAACCGCGAACATCACATTTTTTGAACACTAATCATTGGTAAATTTTGGTTGGAACCCGCGAATTGGAGCTGTGAAAAAAATGCTTAGGCTTGTAGCTCTGATAAAAATCAAAAATTCTTGGCTGCAAGCCCAATAAATTTTTCAGAGCTTCGGTTTTCAAAATTGAGGATTCTGGGGAAAGGTTTTTGGTTCCAAGCTAATAGTAGTATTTAAAATACTATTCAAAACTTGCTCACTTTTGATCCAACTAAACCAATTTCAAATTAGGAAAAGCCGAATCGACCTCGACTTCAATTGATGGTAAGCTGTTTTTTATTGAAAAGATGTGCATATATTATTCATTAAGTCGGCTCATTATTAATTTTTTCGAAGACTCTTTTAATCGTAGTAATCGTATTTTTTCAGACGCTTTGGTAAGCGTCATCATCGTCGAGATAACTTTCATTTGTTTGAGGCTGCTTTCCAGATAAGATAAAAATTTATTTCGGCACAATACTTCATTCAAATAAGACTGCTGGGCAAAAGCATTCACACTTAATAACAGTTCAAAAATGTTACTATTCATGTAAAGTTTGACATACAAATTTATTTTTGTACGTTCTGGAGTAAAAAAAATGTATTTCTTGCTTTTTGTTTTATGTATCATAAATCATACTTGGGAATTACAAGTGGTCGTATTTCTTCAAAATGTTGTTCTTACATTGAAGTTATTTGTTCTCTATTTTCAAGATCGAATTCAAGAGTACACAGAGAAAAATATGACATTCTACAATCCAGGGTTGCAAGCAGCTTGTAAATAAGGATAAATTCGGTTCAGTGGTTCTCACAGTTTTTAAACCGCTGGTTCGGTTCAGTAATTCACTCTTAACTTAATATTATGTTTTTAAAGGCAGGTTTCCGTATTCGACTTTTCGAACACTTTCAAATTTTAATTCCTAGAAAACCTTAAAAATCTTACAAATATTATAAATGTGAAAGTTTGTATGTATGTGTGTTACTTAATCACGAAGAAATGGCTGAACGGATTCGAATGAAATTTAGCACACAGATTGTTACGGCTGTGGGGTAGCGGTTACGGTGCTGTTTACGATTATTAACCAAATTCTGTTTTGAGTTTCGGCTACGGTTACGGTTATTGGTATAAAAGATCACTTTGACAAATCGAGCAGACAAAATTAGTTATAAATTTTACTCCTTAAAACAAACCTCAACACTTACTTGTCGGGGTGGTACTGTTAGCAAAACATTTGGTAATTTAATAGGGTAAGATAAATAGGGTACAGATTTTGGTTAGCTGCACTCAATCTTTCTCGTTCGCTCTCTTTTATTTATGCCCGTCAGCAACAGTGCGGCAATGTTTATTGTGCATACATCGAATAAATGTACGTCAGAGCCGGCCGTGCATCACTGAGTGTAAGAGAGAAAGACATATTTTTCTGTTCGCTCAATTTGACTTGCTCTGGTCTAGACCAAAGCCAGCCAGCCGTAGCTACCAGGGGCCGAAGTCACTCATGTATTTATGCATACGCGAGTCGAACTTATGTTTGTGTGAATCGGAGTGCACTGAATTCCATGTAAAACGGCTGTAGTCTGTAGACAGTTCTTATGCTCACTAACACAAGCACACTTTTCTGTCCTCTGGCCTGGCACTGATTTACTTTTATCGAAATTATTACTAGCAAAGGAAAACCGAACTTAACCCGTATATTTGTTTCTGTTTCGGTACTGATAACCGGTTATGCTAATAAAGGTTATACGGTTACGGTTATTAGAAAAGAATTTTATTCGGTTTCGGTTACAAATTTCAAAGTGTTTTAAGCGCTTAAAGGTTAAGGTTTCGAATTCGGTTTAGTCTCTGATTCAAAATAACTTGGACTACTTTACTTGTTAAGAGACAAGAATAAAATCATCTACTAGATCACATGGAAGAAAACCCGTACGCATTAAGTTTACTTAACTTTGAGCAGGCGGTTTCAAATCGCTCAACCTTTGTCATCTAATTTAGTAGGCGGACATATTTGATAAAATTAAAAGGGATTTCTGGATCATCTCTATAAATATAAAAGATAGTGTCCTGATTCACTGACTGACTGATTGGCAATCATCGCACAGCCCAAACGGTAAGAGATAGGAGGCTGTAATTTGGACAGGAGTTTCTGTTGGTGGTAAAAGTGCGTACTAAGACGGGGTTTTGGAAAGTTCCACCCGGAAAAACCGGAAAAGCGACGGAACAGTTTGTATGGGAAAAATGTTATGTTTTTAATGGCTGGAAAATTCTGCATGCAAAAAACTATTTTTCATCCGATTGTCTTCAAACTCGGTTTGTATGGATAAAATACGAAATAGTTTGAAATGTGATTTTCCGATGTTGGAAAATTTGAAGCAACCGTCGGAAAATTCCCGGAAAATTCTGCATACAAGCATTTGTTTTCATCCGACTGGCTTGAAATTCGGTTTGTAAGGACGGAATACGAAATAGTTTGAAATGTGATTTTTCATTGTCTGAAAATCCGCCCCCTGGCGTGAAAATTCCCGGAAAATTCTACATGCAAAATAACTATTTTTTATCCGATTGACTTGAAACTTGGTTTTCATGGTAAAAATGAGAATTCATTTGTGTTTTCTTTTTCCGTGGACGGGAAGAGGGCGGGATGTGGGTGGGATGTGAGCGGTAAGTGGGTGGGATGTGGGTTGCATGTGGGCGGAAAATGCTTGGTTAGTGGGTGTGCGTTGGTTCTATACTATTGAAGGCGCAGCGAAGCGCGACGGGTTATTTGCTAGTACCCATATATAACATTTGTTCAAATGGTCCAAAAATTTCGAAAACTGTAAAATTATTATAAGATAGTTATGAAGATTGGATGAATGACAATTGAAGAATCGTACCAAAGACTTATAGATATTATAGATGACGCATGTGAAACAAAAAAACTACTGTTTTTGGAAGCTGACATTGGATTCGAATTTTTGGTTCTCGCCGCCTTTACGAGGATACATTTATTGAAATTTAGCTATACGTTTTCTAAATTATCTATACGGCCGAGATCAGACATTGGATCCCAAAAAAAAAAGTTTGTATGAGATGCGGTATCTAAAAATATCTATATGTCTTTGCTCGTACATAGGAACTATAGACCAAAATCCGCAAAATTCCCTAAATTTGCATTTTAGTATTTACATAAGCTCAAGCGCTGGTAAATAAGAGGGTTAGGGTGTCCAAAATATTATGAAGATTCCATGAATGGCAATGTGCTGTAGATGGGTAGATAGGAGGTGTAAATAGATGAAACTGTCGAGTTTGGTCATGTGACCAAAGATTATTATGAAGACAAAATAGACGGCAATAGTAGACGGGTAAGTATAGGAAGTGTAGACCGAACTGTCCAAAAAGTAGCGAAATTTCCCGAATTATCATTTGAGCTTAGATTATTAAAAAACAAGTGAGAAAGTCGGTCAAGCCCGACTGATATTTTGATATATTTTCGACAACCCTAGTGCAGAGCGGCTTAACCGAAGTTTATATACCATTGGAGCATGATATATGCCTATCAATTCGGTTATATGGAAGCATTACGATTTTGATCAAACTCTCGAAAATTGCATTGAAACAGATAATATTTATAACTGGAATGTATAAAGACGCTAACATTGAAAACAAACAAACAAAATATGGCAGCTATCTGCTGTAGTCATCCGATCCGGCCGGTTCTGACAAATGTGCAACGTATTTGATAGATAGCAATTGTTTACCTGCACCAAAAACCACGTAATCGTGAATCAAACGGTCCAACAGGTCAAGATCAAGCGCTCCGAAAATCAGAAAATATGCTAAATTTTATGATTTCATCAGACTATTATGAAGATTTAATAGTTTGAAACTGAAGACGGGAAAATGGAAGATGTCGGTCGATTGATTTGCAAAATTCTAATGAGTATAGATTGATAGAAGGTGTAGATCAAACAGGCCAAAAAATCAAGCAATTTGAAAAAAAAAGTTTTGATGAGTTTATATTATCATTAAGATTTGATAAATGGCAAATCGAGTTCTGGTGCACAAGCCTAAAGAACGTGTTGACTGATAGGTTGCTTGCCAAAAGTTAGGTAATAAGAAGTCTAATATTTGCGTGGATCACAACCCCTAGCGGCTCGGAACCGCCCATTCTCCCCTATAGAAAAAGCGTGCTTATAAGACTATCTCCAACAAAAAGTCATGATTTCGGTACATATAGAACGGATTTTTTCTCTGTGTAACTAACAAGTTTTAAAATCAAAATTTGTATAATTCCTTGAGTTTTATAACCCAACTTGGGTCTTAGGCAGTGCTTAAATTGCTTTATAGCTCAGAGTAGCAAAAGTCGTAAAATACTGATTAACTGAGCAGTAAATATTTTTTTTTTCAAATTAAAAAACTTGCTGCTGCTTGGAGTTCTGCTCTGAAAATTTCAGCAGTCTTAGTTAAAGCAAATGCAAAACAAGTGAGAAAGTTGGCTAAGCTCGACTTTAACATACTCTGTACCAGCCTTATCCAAGCAATATTTTTGTAGTTTTGTTATACGCTCATCTCTATTGTCTTTGTTAAAAGAAGGGGTAAGGAGGGTATAGTAGTCATTTTTGGGTCAGAGCTTGAGTATCGAGTATCCGATCTTTTTCGTTTCTTCGGCAAATCGATAAATAAACTTGTTTACTAAATATCTCTAGAAGGCAACGAAATTTTAACAACAAAACTGTGGGAGATATGACGTTTTTTCAAAACTGTGGGTGCGGGAGAGGACGTGGCAAAAATAGAATATAAACTTGATCTTCTTTGAAGTATAAACAGCATTAGTCCCATAGATGTCAAACCTGTATCTCTTACCATCTCTGAGATCTGTTTGTTTATACGGACAGATAGACAGTACTCCTTCATAAGGGTCGGAAATGATTCCTTCTCCCTGTTACATACTAACTTAATATACTCTTTGTACTTTTGATACAGAGTAGAAAAACGAAATTTGTAATTTTGATTCACAATCTTTTCATTCACATTATTATTACAATTACGCTCTTCATGTTTGTGTTTTTCTTATGTGCAAGAATATGTTCCTTTTTTAGCTATTTGTACAAGTTTAACACCCACCATTGGTCATTTTTTGTTTGTATTTAGCGGTTATTTGAACATGAACGACCTTTAACTTAGAATTCTGCTCATGCCTTGCATCTGTCATGATTTCGTTTTAATTTAAAATTTTGATTCTTCTGGGAATTTTCCCGATTTGAATTCCTCAGTTACGGTCCCTAAATAGAGGCTTTCAAACGAACTTCAAGGCAGATTTCTTATCTGCTTGATAGGACCATATTGTCACAAAACGGAGTAAATTTTAACTTTTTGCGATACAACAGCTTTCTATAAGCTATGAAACTGGGTCGTTACAATATTTAGATAAGTCGCAGATTTTAAAAACAATTCACTGCTGACTTGCTCTCCTATTTTACGAATTGCTATTGCGATTTTTAAATCAATTTTCAAAAGCTTTAAAAAAATGAAAACTTGTTAAAATTCTTGAACACTGATTTAAGGTTGATCGGACAAACCAAATTTTATTCAAAAACAGCCGTTTGGGCTGTGCATCAATGACTCAGTCACTTAGTCAGTATCCACTGTATTTGTAAATGAGAGACCTAGACTCAGACCGCACACCAAATGCAATCCGAGTGCCGGCAACCCGTATCCCATGCACATGCACGTGGCGCCTCCCTGCCTGCCTGCCTGTCTGTCTGTCTGTCTGCTCCTGGCCGATGTCGCACAACAAATCATTTGATCAGGGCCATCATGTTGGCGCGCCAACGGCAACCGGCGATTTATCTGTTGCAAAATTTGCACAAAAAACACAAAATAAATAAATAAATGAAACTCGAAACTAGTTCTCCCAGTTGACGATGACCACGACTGAGTATGTGGGCGAGCCTGATCACATCTGATTAAAATCAGAATTAGCCAACAGATCTCGTGATGCTCATGAATATTTCGGGTCTTTTGATCGGATTGAGAGTAATTAAGACTTGGGCGCCACGTGAAGACGGAGCGGACTGCGTCGCAAGCGCTATGAAACCACCGCAACGCGGCAGGTGGCAGGCGTCAGGCGGCTGGCTCATTAATTTTGCATTGAATAACAAGTTGTGGTGGGGGTTGTGTTGTGATTTTAGAACTAACAACAACTGGAAATGGTTAAAATTTTGCATTACTTTTTTATATATTTTTCTGTTTTCTGTTGTTTTTGTTGTATTTGCCAGAGCGTCAGAGAACTTGTCCGGCGTTTGTTATTGTTGTTAACGGCCGTTGCCGGGGACGTTTGTTGTGCTGTTTATGGCTTTCACCGTTTTGAATTGAATATGAGAAACTGTTTGGGTTCGGCTCGGTTCAGGCCCAACGACGACGACAACGACGCACGCGAGGCGGCTTCTCGTGGCGAACTGAGCGTTCTGAGCGCGTGTCCTTAGCTTTTAAGCAGCCAGCGACGGCGCCGGCAGCGCCTAACGCACAACAAACAGTTTAAAAGTGAATGAAGAGCTTTTTTATCAAAGCAAATGGGAGGGGAGGTAAAAGGCAAGGAGTAGTAATCATCAGCTACAATTTCTCTCACGCACATTGAGAGATAATTTCATTGCACTTTATCGAAATACACCAAATCAGGCGAGAGTCTTTAATTGTGTGTGTGTGTGTGATCTAAACGTAAACGCTGCCTACTTTTTGGAGCTTTACTTAATATTTAATGACTAATTTTCTCGCTTCAACTCTAAGTGGGTTGACATATAAGTTTTAGAAGAGACAACTGGTAGCTCAGCCTTAAAAATAAAGGAACGCTAAGTATAAATTAAAGATTTATGTGGTCGAAATCTACGCAAATTTTGGAAAGGCCAGCCGAACCTAAACCAAAATAAATTTATTTTTGCTGCCCGAACATGAACCTGAACCGATGCAAATTTTAATCTCAAACTTATATTCTCTGAAATTTTTATAAAGATCGGAAAAAAATTAGCGGAGTTCTACAGAAACTTTATGTGCTCTGTCTGCTAACAGAATGTTAATATGTTAACAATAATGTTAATGCTCTGGTAATTAACATAAAGGGACGCTTTCACGCATTCTTTCCACCGAGTAATGGGAATATAGAAGTCGGACAGGGTCAGGGACAGGGCACTTAGTCGTAAATGGGGATTTTCTCCTGAGATAGTACACTGCCGTTGTACGTCCAATACTACTATACGGAATCATTGTATGGTAGCCGGCTCTGGGGAAACCTTCCATCCTCAGAACCACGACAAAAGTTCAACGTAGTGCCGCACTATGTACGACTGGTGCATTGCGTACAACCCTAACTAAAGCACTTAACATAATGTTACACCTTATGCCTTTAGATCTTCTGGGAAGAGAAATCGCCAGCAACACAGCTCTCAGGCTGAGAGAATGTGGTACCTGGAAAATTAGTTACTCTGGCCACTCCTCTATACTACTGCATCAAGTAGCGGTACCTCCAGTAGCTTGACTATTGCATCCCAACAATCACGTTTACCACTATGTATAAAGTCACTATACCGAGTCGGCTGGACTGGAACTCAATGCCTCACTCCAAACCGAATGCCATCAATTTCTATACAGATGGCTCCAAACTGGATGGACAGGTAGGAGGAGGAGTATTCAGTCCAGAGCTTGGGATCAAAACTTCATTTAGACTTCCTGATCATTGTAGTGTTTACCAAGCAGAGGTTGTAGCCATCCAGGAAGCTACCAAACTTCTGGTAAACCTTGCAATCCAAGGACGCAAAGTATTTATTTTCTCAGATAGTCAAGCTGCATTAAAAGCTCTTGACGGTTATGTTAACAAGTGCCGCAGATCTCTTAATGAGATGGCTCAGGACTTTAAAATTAATCTTTTTTGGGTACCTAGACACTGCAACATTGAAGGCAACGAGATGGCTGACCACCTCGCAAGGATTGGCACCACCACTCAGCTCTTGCGACCTTTAAGCTAAAAACAATGGAAACTACATATCAAATAACCATAAATCGATGGCAAACGACTCACACATGTGAAGTATCTAAGCTTACATGGCCTACTCTTACCATTAAAAAATCTAGGGAGCTGCTCCGCCAAGAAAGAGTAAACATTTCCCTTTTAGTACGGGCCCTTACTGGACACTGCCTTATAGGAAGACACGCCGCTAGGCTCGGAGTCAAGCACAATGACTTCTGTAGAAGTTGCAACTCAGTGGATGAGAAGGAGAGTGTACAACACCTCTTCTGTTATTGTCCAGCCCTCAGCAGAAGACGGCTTACAACTTTGGGTCGTCCCTTACTAACCGATCTGTCAGAAATTTCTGAAATAGAGATTAACTCACTGCTTAAATTCGTGCTACTTTCAAAATGGTTTAACGGGGAAGACCCTCCCACTACGATCACAGCGTAGAAGGATTTTATGGTACCACAATGGTGAAGAAATGGGAATCTCCCATTTCAACCAATAATCTGGGGAATTCGAACTTGAGAATTACAAGTGGTCTGATATTTTCAGGCAGATGGTAATCTAAATTCTATTTAAAGTAGTGTATTAGACGATTTGCTACCAGCACGTGGAATAGCTCAACCGGTAGAGAGAGACGGAATTCTTATTGTGTTCAGACCAATGGCTCCCCGAGTTCGAATCCCCCAGTAAGTAAACATTTTTAAATTTAATCTCTATTATAAATCATTGCTTCTCAAAGTCCAACTGGTTGGTAGTGGCTCCAATCATTGGAGTGGGAAAAAAGTGGGTTTTATTTAGAAAAATTGTTTGTTTTAATGCTGACGCGTTCGTAAACTCTGATGTATTAAAACATTTGCAAGGGAATAAAAACTTCGGCAGATGTCTTAATACATCACAGTTTACGAACGTGTCAGCATTAAAACAAACAAGGTTTCTAAATAAAAACCCACTTTTCGACCGCTAGTTCCTTAGTTTCAGCGGCCGAGACCGTCAAACGGTTGTGATGCAAACATCGGGCCAATAAAGAAGAAAGAAGAAGAAGAAGTTCTTTTGGCAGCTATAAGATATAGTCATCCGATCCGGTCGGTTCCAACATATTAGCAGTATGCAGTAAAAAGAAGACTCTCTGCAAAGTTTCAGCTCGATAGCTTTAAAACTGAGAGACTAGTTTGCGTAGAAACAGACAGACGGACATACCGACGGACGGACAAAGCTCAATTGACTCAGCTCGTCGCCCTGATCAAGAATATATATAGTTAACAGGGTCGGAAATGAATATTTCTATGCGTTGCAAGCTTCTGGGCAAAATTATAATACCCTTTGCAAGGGTATAAAAAAGTAATTTAATATTTTCATCTCTATAAATATAAAAGAGAGTGTTCTGACTGATTCACTGACTGACTGACTGATTGGCAATCATCGCAGAGCCCAAACGGTAAGAAATAGAGGGCTGTAATTTTCACAGGAGTTTCTGTTGGTGGTGAAAGTGCGTACTAAGACGGGGTTTTGGAAAATTCCACCCGGAAAAGCGTCGGAATAGTTTGTATGGGAAAAATGTTATTTTTCATCCGATTGACTTGAAACTTGGTTTGTAAGCTTAGTACGCGAAATAATTTGACACGTATTTTCCCGATTTTAGAAAATCCGCCCACGAGGAAAATGGCGTGAAAATTCTGCATAAAAAAAAATTATTTTTCATCTGATTGGTTTGAAATTCGGTTTGAAAGGAAAGAATGTGAAATAAATTGAAATGTGATTTTCCGAAGTTGGAAAATTTGCCCTGACGGTCGGAAAATTCCCGGAAAATTCTGTATGAAAAATAAAACAATTAATAATCCGATTGGCTTGAAACTCGGTTTGTAAGGTCAAAATACGAAATAATTTGAAATGTGATTTTCAATGTCGGAAAATCCGCCCACGAGGAAAATGGTCGGAAAATTCTGCATGCAAAATCTATTTTTCATCCGATTGGCTTGAAATTCGGTTTGAAAGGAAAGTAGGTGAACTAAATTGAAATGTGATTTTCCGAAATTGGAAAATTTGCCCTGACGGTCGGAAAATTCCTGGAAAATTCTGCATGAAAACAACTATTATTCATCCTATTGGCTTGAAGCTTGGTTTGTGAGGATAGAATACGATATAATTTAAATGTGATTTTTCAATGTCGGAAAATCCGCCCGTGAGGAAAATGGCCGGAAAATTCTGCATGCAAAAAACTATTTTTCATCCGATTGGCTTGAAATTCGGTTTGTAAGGTCAAAATCGGAATTAATTTTTGTTTTTATTTTCCGATGATGGAAATATCGCCGCGATGCCTGGGAAGTGGTTGGGAAGTGGGTGGGAAATTGTCGGGAAGTGGGCGGGAAATTGGCGGGAAGTGGGTGGGAAATTGGCGGGAAGTGGGTGGGATGTGGGCGGCAAGTGGACGGAAGAGGGTGGGAAGTGGGCGGGAAGTTGGCTGGAGAGGGTGGGAAGTGGGCGGGAAGTGGGTGGGATGTGGGTGGGTATGGGCGGGAAGTGGGCGGGAAATTGGCAGGAAGTGGGCGGGAAGTGGGCGGGAAGTGGACGGGAGAGGGTGGGAAGTGGGTGGGATGTTGGCGGGAAGTGGACGGGAGAGGGTGGGAAGTGGGTGGGATGTGGGCGGGAAAGGGCGGGAAGTGGGTGGTATGTGGGCGAGAAGTGGATGGGATGAGGGTGGGATGTGGGCGGGAAGTGGGCGGGATGTGAGCGGGAAGTGGACGGGAAGAGGGCGGGAAGTGGACGGGAAGTGTGTGGGATGTGGACATGAAGTGAGTGTGCTTTGGTTCTATACTGTTGAAGGCGCAGCGAAGCGCGACGGGTTATTTGCTAGTATTTATATAAAAAATTTTTCATATTAAAAATAAAATTAAAGTGCAACACACCTAATATTTACGAATTCCATATTTAACGCTAAGACAAAGGTGAAAATAATAAATTCAAAGTGTAAATATTAAAATTTCAGTGCAGTTTTCCCTCAGTGTAGGGTTCTGCAGAAACTCTTCGAGATTCGAAGAGGCCAGTTCAGTTTTGGAAAGGTAAAGGAAAACTGAACAAGTTCTTCAATTGATCATTTCTGTTCTGTGCTTCGTTAGCGGTTCAGTGCTGTTCATAGAAGCTTGTCAGTATCTTTTGCTCAGTGAGTTGTTGTGTGATATGTTCAGTATGAAGTTCAGTGTGACCTGATCAGTGATTGTTAACTTAGTATGGTGACTGATCAGCTGTTTTTAGAATAGCTGAGCAACTTAACCGAACAGCTGAAATAGATAAATAACATAAATAACCATATAAAAAAAACCATGAGTATTTAAGTCGGGCAATTGAGGAGGCCTGTGCAAAAAGGCAATTGAAACAATGGCGACCGAGAAGCAATGGACGCAAGAAAGTGATCGTTGCTGTGTGAATCCAATAATAGTCCATGTCATTAGCTGTTAGAATTCGCATGACAAAATCCGTTATCATCTCCCGATATCGCTCTCTATTGATGACTACGGCTGCTTCAGAGTAGACTTCAAAGAAGTACACTCATAGAAATCTAGAACGAATAATTTGAGTACGAACGCTCTTGAAAAAAATCAGCGCCTGAATTTTCAAGAATTTCGTTGGAATCGAGACAAATCATTCTCAATGTCGTTCTAAGGCAAGGGAGTGAGGAAACGCAAACTTTGAGAGAATACGTTGCCGCGCTCTTCAAAGAGAGACAGCGCACGAGTTTGTCATGTCATTGACCGGCCGCGGCGATAATTATGTTAAAGTTGAACATTAAGATTGGGCAAAAGTAAGGATTAAACGTCTGTATAATATAATAAAAATGTTTAAAACATCACAAAAAAGATAAAGAATAAAAATAAAAAAAAGAAATAAAAAAAATTGCTGCACGGGGACTTGATCCACGGCGAGCTGTTGCGGCTGGAAAATACAACCGCGCTCTCATAAATAGCCGCTATGTAGTTTATCGACAAAGCGAGTCGGTTTGCCGTCCAACTGTGTGTTTCAGTCTCGAGGTACCGAGTCAAGCCAGTAAGTATAAAAAAATTTTATCGGTTGTGACTAACTCAAAATCAACACATAGAAAAAAGGGGTGGGGTGGCTGATGGTGAGTGGCGAGCAGCGCGGAGCAAACAAAAACACTCGGGTCTGACGCCGGGGTCCGGTCGTGTGTCAAACCCCCACCCCTTTCAATTATTATTTTTAGTCTTTATTTTGAGAATTATCGTTTGGACAAGTAGAAATAGTCAAGAATGTCGGGATCAAAATCACTCTGGATCAAGAATATGCTCGATCAAGAATTTTCATTACTACTTTGAGAACGAATGCTCTGATTCAAGAGTGAAATTCTCTATTTTTTCTCTGAGTGTACGGTTCAATGATCGTTTCTACACAAAATTGTCATCTAAACATTCCATTGTCTGGATAGCGAAACGTTTAAGCCAGAGGAGCCTTAGTGATTTTGGCTAAACTACTTAAAGTAATATATAAACAAGTCAGAAGTCGGTCAAGCCCGTCTATAGCATACTCTATCCCTGAATGCAGCGCTGCTTCTGCGCTCATCTCTAAGTCTCTCTCTAGAGCTCTCTCTCTCTCTATAAGATTGAGGTGAGGCGGGGGGTGGTTCACTTAATTCGCGGGAAAAAACTGTAAATTTAGCTATTTAAAAAATTTAATTATTTTCAATTGCTTGCTATCCAAAGCTATTGGTAATAAAAATATTTAAAAAATCTGTAATTTAACATTTGAACCCAAACTTTCACTTAGAATTTTTTAAATTTTTCTTTGGTTACCAAATCGCGAAAATAAGTAAACTATGCTTCCTTCTCTGCGTTACAAACATCCGGACAATTTCAATATGCCCTCTCCAAGGGTATAAAAATGCAAAATAAATTTTCAATTTCGAAAAACCAAATTTGCACATAGAGAATACCCCCTTAACTTTCCCCACTTAACTAATGCTCTCATTTCTTATTCAAATGCGGTCTTTCTAGACTTCAATCGAGGGCTCATTTTGGCGTTGCCACTGGCACGAAGTTTATTTCGCACTGCGTTGTTGTTGTGAAAGAACGCAGCGACGAGCTTAAACTGACTGTCGACGTCGCTGCCGCAGAGGTGTTTAGTATGCACAGAAGCTTTAAATCTATGTCGAATCTGTCCACCAATTTACGCTGAATGACATCACTTGGCCGTCTGTCGTGCACATTCATTCACTCAGAGAAGTCCCCTGCGCAGGTAGCCTTTTCCTTCCGGGCATCATTGGTAGGGCAACCAAAAATTCACTTTCATTATCTACTTCCCCAGCCCAATCTCCCTCAACGCCTCTTTACTGAAGTGGTTTCAATAAGAATGTACGAAAAAAGGCAGGGGCAGACGGACGGAGGGGTGAACGCCATTAATCTCTGACCACACTATTTGTGTGGGCCAACTTATCGGCCAGGGCGGGTAATTAATTTTTCCATCACCTTAAAAAAGACACAAACAAACGGACAACAAGAAACATATTGACAATGACACGATGATCAGGCACTGATACGGGGGTGCCACAGAAACCTCTTCCAACCAAATTCCAACCCAATTCCAATTCTTAGGTGCCACAGAAATTTCATTTGGTTGGTTTCAAACCTCCCGTGTGTTGTTAGGCGTTTTGCGAAATCGCTTTTTAAGTGGCTCCACCTACACAATGTTATCAATGTTAAGCGCCATCTACTTGACAAACAGCGGATTAAGGGCTGCAATTTATACCTGATGTTTGGCGCGAACAAATTTTTAAATTTTGCTTCATATTAATGAAGAATGGGGATTAAATTTGAATTATATTTTAAAAATGCAACATAAAACATATTACACAATTAAAAAATTTCAGTTAAACATCAAATTAGACCATAACTAAAACAAGGGAAATTTTTTGGCGAGAGATTCAGCCCTGTTTTTAGAGATGGAACTTCAATTGGAACATCTGCTGTTCTAACTAGATTTTCTAATAGGAAAATGAAATCTCTCGAAGTTCTGTGGCACCGACGAATTTTTTGAGAGATTTACAAACCAACCGTCGGCAAAATCTCTAGAGATTTCTGTGGCACCCCCGATAATGTCCATGGCAATGGCTTGGTGGTAGCCAGCGCACTAAAAAAATGCGGTGTCACCAACACCCAAAGGCATCTAAAGTTTTGAAATTAACAAAGAGACCGACCACCTGGTATTCTAGAATGCTAGAATTAATGACCGATCTTACATAAAATGAATAAAGATCTATTTTGACAGTTTCTTTCAAAGTTTTCTATGAACAAAATTTGTAAAAACTTTAGAAAAAAATAAAAAATAATATCAAATTTTTCTAAGCTTTGTAAAAATAAATTCAAATTACTCCGCTGTGAGCCATCCGTGAGAGTTCCAAATATTAACATTGGAAAAATATTGAGCTTTCAACAGACTGTGACTAAAACTACCAAGCTATACTGAGTAAATTCCTAGCTGCGTTTGACCAAATTGGTAGACCTTTTTTTTAACCCTCAAAGTTTTGGGCGAACAGCTTATTAAGTTTGGGTAATAGACGCAAACTGCCTTTGGCACAATTTTAGCTGACTGTCCGTAAAAAAAAAAAAATATTTTATTTTTTAAATCATGTTTTCAGGGAGTTTTTCTTAAAAAACTTAAAAAAAAAAACAGAATTGATCGCATCATTCCTCTATTAAAAATGAAGCTTTTGGGATACCAAACAACTCTTTTGAACCAGGTTTTACAATCTGAACGCTTCTACATCTTCTAAAATGGCCCCAAAAGTGTGTATTTCCAAACAAATTCACTGTTTTAGGTTTTTATCTTAATGGCTTGAAATGTACTTAAGTTTTTTATTGAGTTTGTAACCCAAACATTGCTGTAATGTAAAACTTTACAATTTTGAAGGTAAAATTGAACTCATCCAGTAAATTTTTGATGAAATTTTAATAGATGAAAATTTCATCTAAATTCTTTTTTTTTTTCAAGTCTTGTGGCAAAACTTGTTTCGTGAATAACTTTGGTGTTTTTGCTTAGATCTTATTGTGCTTTTTAGAATATACATATTTAAGGCCTAAGAAATTTGCAAATTTGAAACAATCTTGATCTGCGAACGGTATACACCTATGAACATTTATTTAAAATGGTCTCTGAGATCGACGTGTTCATACAGACTGACGGACATGGCTTAATCGTTGATACTGATCAAGCATAAATATAAGGTCTAGTGTAAGCATATATATAATGTAATATAATAAAAAAAAGTCTTGCGGTATTCCGCAAGCTTGTCTTTGCAAGCGCGTAGTTCTAGTTGTATTCGTCGCATCGGTTCACGCTAAAGCTTTTTGGAAAGCTCTTTTCACGCGCTAACACGTGTTTGATTTATTGTTGTTTGTTTTTAGTCGTTCGTGAGTTATAGCGTCGCAAACATGGAGCAAAGTAAAGAGAAAATACGGCATATTTTACAGTACTACTACGATAAAGGCAAAAATGCATCTCATGCTGCCAATAAAATTTGTGCAGTTTATGGACCCGATACAGTTTCCATTTCCACCGCACAACGATGGTTTCAATGTTTTCGTTCTGCTGCAGAGGTGATCGAAAATGCGCCACGGTCCGGAAGGCCTGTCGTCGAAAATTGCGATAAAATCGCTGAATTGATCGAAAGAGACCGGCAAAGAGTCATCAAACCGTTATAAACCATTTGAAGAAGCTTGGATTCAAAAAGAAGCTCGATGTATGGGTGGCACACGACTTGACGCAAAAAAACATTTTTGCCCGTATGGATGCATGCGAATCGCTTCTGAATCGCAACAAAATCGACCCGTTTTTGAATCGGATGGTGACTGGCGATGAAAAGTGGGTCACTTACGACAACGTGAAGCGCAAACGGTCGTGGTCGAAAAGCGGTGAAGCTGCCCAGACGGTGGCCAAGCCTGGATTGACGGCCAGGAAGGTTCTTCTGTGTGTTTGGTGGGATTGGCAGGGAATCATCCACTATGAGCTGCTCCCCTATGGTCAAACGCTCAATTCGGACCTGTACTGCCAACAACTGGACCGCTTGAATGCAGCACTCATGCAGAAGAGGCCATCTTTGATCAACAGAGGCCGAATTGTCTTCCATCAGAACACACATATCTTTGGTGACGCGCCAGAAGCTCCGGGAGCTCGGATGGGAGGTTCTTTTGCATCCACCGTATAGTCCGGATTTCGCACCAAGTGATTGCCACCTATTTCTGTCCATGGCGAACGAGCTTGGTAGTCGGAAGTTGGCCACAAGAGAATCCTGTGAAAATTGGCTCTCCGCGTTTTTTGCCAATAGGGAAGCGAGCTTCTATAAGAGGGGCATTATGAAGTTGGCATCTTGTTGGGAACTCGTCATCGAACAAAACGGCGCATATTTGACTTAAATCGCATTATTATAACCAATTTTATGAACAATTGAAAATTCAATAAAAAATACCGCAAGACTTATATTTTGTTTATAGGGTCAAAAATGCTTCCTTCTCCTTCATACATTTCTTCAACATCATGATCCCCTTTTACCCATTTTCAATGGATACAATGGATAATAAGGCTTCAATCTGTTTGTCTGTGGCTACGAGCCAAACTAGGATAATTTGAAAATATTTAAAAGTACAAATTTTACGCGACACCGGGTACAGCTTGTAGCCCCATATATGCTGAACATACACTAAAAGTTTTAAGGCAATCGGTCAAATCGTTTTTGAGATATCATGATGACCAGCTAAAAAAAAAGTGGTTTCAAGAAAAACGAGTTTGAAAGTTTTCTTACCGCTATATAGCTGTCTAACGACATCGGATATCGCACAATCTTTTTAACCACAAATTTGACATAAGTTATAGATGCGAACTTTGGAAGAAATATAATTTTAGATTTTTTCAAAGCTTTTCTCTTTATTATTGAATATGTACTTTAAAATGCACAGCAGCTTAAGCGGAATAACATCTGCAAAGCATCAATACTCACTTATCTGTTAAGCTTGCTGACCGATTTCCATTTGGTGCTATTGGAATCTTTTGAAAAGAGGCATACAAAGCTTTCTCGGAAAACATCGTTCCCACGACTATGAACGGTTGGTGCGCACTATGTTGAAAGCATTTGAGGCCACTATTTAAATCTCTTCAGACAACAACTTTACCATTTGAGTTAAGGGTAAAGTTTGACCGTATTCCTTTTTTATTTTCTAAGTCCTATTTCGTTTTATTTCAGATATAAAGAATAGAGCCGTTCAGATGCGGTCTTGTCAGAAATTTAGCTGGCGTGCAAAACACTTATTTCAAGATGCAGAGTTTGAAAGGGCAAACGAGCCAATGGAAGTAGAAGAGCAAGGCTAGGAATATGTTCACATTTTCGGAGACTATAAGAATTCTGATAATAATGATGGTGAATCTTATGATGAATGATTTGTTGTTTTAGTTCTGTTTTGCGAAAATACAAATAAAATATTTATTCCCTTATATTATACTGTTTTAAATTGGCTAATAAATTACAGAATTAAAAAAAAAAAACCGTCAAAAAAGCATTTTTATACCCTTGGAGAGGGTATATTAAAATTGTCCGGATGTTTGTAACGCATAGAAGGAAGCATCTCCGACCACATCTATACCTATAAATCTGTAGGCCCGACTGACTCACATATTATCAACCCACAGAAAAAACTGCTTATCTTTTAGATCTAAGGTTTGGCATATACCTTCATTTAGTTATGCAAGCGCGCACTAAGAAAGAAAGTTTAGCAAATTTGTACGCGAAGTGGGTGAAAATTTCAGAGAAAAGTTGTATGGGCCCCAAAATAAGCTATGGCGCTCAGGCAACATTGCGGTCTAAGCTCTTTTGCTAAGCGCGCGAGAGAGAGTCAGCATGCGAGTAGTGAACAACCCACTCTCATATAAATTAGGGAGGGGAAACAGTGAAGAGCGCGGGAAGAGGGTGGAGAGCGGTGGAAGAGGGGAGAAATCCAATTTAAATTGAATTATAATTGAAGTGTGGCTGTAACTTGATGACAATACTCCTAATTACGCATTGGCGATCGAGCTTGGCATGGAAGACAACCACTTTTTCCCACTCATGACCCAGGGAAACCTTATTTGATTACCACGAAAGCTTTCCACGTACATACATCATCCAAAAGAACGTTTTCTGAGCAAAGCGGCTAAACTCCCTAAAAACAGGCCGCGATTTTGAATGGCAACCGGAAAATGGAACTAAAGAGTCATGGAGCTTCGGGTGTAACGAACTGGTAAACCCATTAAATGAGGCAGTCCGAGAGTATCACGAGCAGGCAGCATCTATAAATTTCTGGATTATACCAATGGAACCACTTATATTGCAGATGACATGAAGGTTGCAGACCTAACATGGATTTTGAAAGCCCGATGTGGTCTCTTGAAACTGAATGGCGATGGATTTTTGCCAACCCAATCGGGACTTTGCACAATGTGCTATTTAAACGAAAAGGAGACATTAAGCCATTTTCTTGTACGCTGCCCAGTTCTCAGAGAGTTTAGGGTGCAGCATCTAGGGAAGACTGTACTAAGGGAGAATGAGATTATAAATTAAATGGGCCAAACTGGGATGAATTAATAAACTTTTTAATAAATGCGTTTAGATACAGATCATTTCTTTTAAATAATTTTAATTAAGTAAACACTCATTCTATATCAAAATTGTAAGAAATAAAACGCACTAATTATCTACAAACTTTTGCCGACAGACGACTATTAAGTCATTGTTAGTAGTTCTTAATATACCCCCAATCAAATTGTAAATTTTTTCGAATCAATTTAAATAAAGAACAAATGCATACATACATACAAGTGTGGCAGTCACTTGGACAAATTGTTTTCATGTTTACAAACGTGCTGTCTACATAATAGATAGTCCCTGATATTAAGTTCTATTCATTGGTTTAACAGGACGGGCCTCATAAAATTTTGAAAGTTTTATTTCTCTTTAATTCTCTCTTTAATGTTCTCTTTAATTTTTGGGATATTTACTTGAAATTGGATCGGAACGGAAATACCGCTAGTCCCGAAATTCACGGAAGAGGTATTAATATATATAACGGACTTTGTTTTTTTTTTTTGGTGGGGTCCTTTGGACGGGATGAGAAAAATTTAACATGGCCACTAAATTTACCACGCAAAATTTTGATATACTTATTCCTGCTGTGAACTCTGTCTACAAGATTCTTACAATTCTGCGGATATACAAGTTAGCTTAATTTTTCTTTATTCATGGACCTCTTTGAGCGTTTGACTTAACCTATAGAAGAGCTTGCATAAACAAACTTTGGAGGACGTCTACAATGGTACATATCAAAGCCTTGAACTGCCTCTTCTAGTGTATAAGAAGGTAGCTTAATTCGCCATACCACGGTTGCATGCCTAGGTCTAAGAGATTGAGGCCGTCGTAAATTCTAAGCTTCTCGAACCCTAGATCATTAAAATATTTTTCCGATAAGCTTGAGCGTTTGAGAACTGTTGAATCCCTAGTTTAAATATGATTTATATAATACATCTTTACTACATATTAGTAAATTTAAACGAACCTTCTTTAAAACGAGGCAACTCGCTTAGGGATCGTTTCGGGGAACCCCAAAAACCCGAACCGAACAAGTTCTCCGTGATTTTGCTGTACACTGGTTTACTGCCTTGGCCGTAAAAATTAAATAACCTCAAAAAACTGCCCAAAAAATATGCTTTTAATTGATGAACTAAAATAGAAAGTCCTGAATGAAAAGCTTTTTTCGAGCCATGCAGGCGGGGCATTTGAAAAGCTGGTGTCCAACAAGTCTACCGGAACCAAACCAACCACATTATTCACATTAATTGACACCTTTTGCGTGCAGTGCTATAACAAATCAACACCAAGAGCTAGCCTAAGCCTTAGGACAACGACACCAACACGAACCTTCGTTTTAGTTTTGGCGCAAAAATTGAACACGCACGTGCCCCACCATATGCCAGGAGCCGGAAACTGTTGCTTCACACAAAATCGGGTTTCAAAATTGATTTTTGGTTTCTTGGGCAACGCGTAGCCTGTCGTCAACACTTCACTGCCAACTGCCTTTTGAACAGTTTTGATTGCGACTAGCACTAAACATACGTACAAATGTTTGTATGTACACAGCAATTGTATTTTTTTTCGTTTGTACACAATGCGAAGAGTTAATCATACCAAATGCCAGGCGTTAAGCCAACGTTGTCAGGGCCGGGGCCGGGCCGGTCAGAGCTTTTTTTTGCTTGAAAGACAAAAGCTCACTTCACTTGTTGGACATGCAATCACCGCCCCCGCCGCCGACATTGACAGCATGCTCTGAAGTGCCTTAAACCATCTGTATTAAATGGGTCTTAGAAAGTTGATATCACAGAGATAGCCGGGCGCAAAATCAATGGCTGCATCGGCCATGTGTTGGAGCGGACCAGTCACATTCTGTATTTATGGTAATCAAACATGCTTTGGTTAGATTTGCTTTGGCTCCATTTGACTTTTCTGATCTGTATAAATCGAAATTTGCTTCAAATTTGAATTGACGTTACTTTGAGTGTACACTAATCGATAGCAATTTACGAATTCAGTGTTGGCAAACAGTTGTAGTGCGCTGTAGTAAAAAAGGGGTCACACTGGCCATTCGGAGCTGATTTGTGTTTACCAAAAATTTTAAATGTTTTTCTCGCCAAATGCGGCTGTGTCAATATTTTGTGGCCGCCAGCTGCCTGTATGCGCTTACCTGCTGCTCGGCCAGCAATCATTGGGTGCTGAAGGATGAACGCATTGTCCAGAAACTGGATTCGCCGTTCCACATGCGGGAGCCGCAGAATCTTGCCGCCTTCCTTGAGCAGATCCGCTACAATGAGTATGTTGAGAGCTCTTATCTGGATTTGCTGCGCAAGCGAGAGCAGATTGTCGAGCACTTGCGCTTCTCCATGCGCTTCGGCGAGGATCTGGCCGAGCAGGCCAAATGCGCCATGGACTATTATATGCTGGAGAAGCGCATGTCCTATCTGAAAATAACGCCAGATCAGCTGAAGCGCATCAATCTGCCCGAAGGGCAGCAGCAGGAACTGAAGCACCAGCAGTCGAATCAGGCCCAGCCCCGGGAGCGTACGCAAGAGGAGCCGGTGTGCAGCAACTACCATGAGTTGAGCGTGGGTCCGGCCACCTATGACCATCTGGAAAGTTTTCATCCCGAGGTCATGGACACGGCCTATGTGGAGCGAGAGGAGCACGACATTAACATTGGCACCGCCACTGTGGAGCTGACGCGACGCTTTGCTGTCGATGGGCTGCAGCATCATCCCGCTTCCTGGAAATTTCACACTCTCAGCTCCTACTACTGGCGTATGCGCGGCAATGCTCGCCAGGCACTGCCCTGTGCACGCCTGGCTGTCATGCTGGCGCCACCCATGTTCCGAGACATACCACTGCTCTCGCTGGGCACCATACTCTTTCGCATGGGCCGCCTGGCCGACGCGGATCTCTTGCTTTCCGCTGCCGTTGAGCATGCGCCCCTGGTGGCCGAGAATCATGTGGTGTTGGCCTCGGCCTTGGCCATGAAGCACGACTTCAATCGTTCGCTTCAGCACTTCGATGAGGCCGAACGCTTGGATCCCAGTACCTTGCCGCGCACTCAGCAGGTGCGAAACTTTATCAGCTGCCTCGAGAACTTGACCAAGAAGACGTCGAAAATGTATAGCTATGTGAAGTACATGAAAAACGAGGTGAAGGAGTTCAAAAAGCTAAAATATCACATATCCCAGAATCATGAGCGGCTCATACAACAACAGCTGCCGCTGGGCGCCCGACGCCTGCTGGACTCGAAGCATGCGAACAACGATGATCTGCATCGGCGTGGTCAATACTGTAGCACAAGGACACCGAATGGCTCGGATGAGCCAGTGCTTTTCTGTGATTTCTATTCGGACATGCAGATGAGGCTGGAGAGCAAGGACGTGGATATTGATGTGCTCGAACGAGATCTAAAAGCCAATACGGATGCGGTGATCAGGCAGGTGTCCACCGAAATACGTAAGCAATTCAATTTGGAGCAATTGAAGGCGGCCAAAGCACAGATGCCGGCCAAGTCGATCAAGGCAACATAGGATGGCGGATGGTCAGCAACTATAAAGCATTCCTCTCTATCTTTCCCTGCCAGCTGCTCTTTAGAATATATTCGCAAATGTCACAAATTAGATTTTAAACCTGTGTATGTGTATGTGTATGTCTGTGTGCGTGTGCGTGTACGTGTTGTATGTAGCATAAGCATTTAGTAAAGTTATGTCTTAAATACTTGTAAGTCTTCTATTTAGGTTGAACAAATTTGTAGTTTTTGTTTTTGTTCATTTTTAGTACAAACTAATTGTTTGTGGTTGTGTCATATAAATCTTTAATGCATGTTTCGTTTAGTATACAGGTATTTTCGAATGTGTTGCATTTGTATTCAGTTAAGCTTAAGCAATATAATTGATCAAAGTCTTAAATATAATTGAATGGCTTGTCGCATATGACTTGTGTATGACCTCCTGGAACTCTCGCTTCTAATTCAATTTAGAATGTGACTGTGACTCTGTAATGTTATGTCAGTAATGTGGCAAAGCCTTCGATCTTGTATTTTTCTGTGTACATTATACACCTGGGAAAAAAATAATAGCATAATAGCAAGCAATTTTTAAATAGTTCCCCAACTCACATTTTTAGAAGTGGAAAACTTACAAACCTGGAAATACAAACAAAAATAATTTTGTTTTAACTTTTTAAGTTATTTAAGGAACTTTATTCCAATTGATAGAATTAAGCGAATAAAATAATAGCACCACTTTCCAACAATGGACTTGAAATTTAAAAAAAATTAGTTAGTTAACTATTTTGTTCTATTAATACTAAATCTATTCGGCATGTTCTCAATTCCACTTCCACAAAAATTCTGTGATTTAAAACCGGTTTTAATACTAAATTTGCACTCCAAATCACAAAACTTTTGTGGAAGTGGAATTGAGAACATGGCCGTATATTTGGGTTTTTTTCAGGGACCGTAAATAATGATTATTTTGTGTATTTTTAGTCTAAAAAATCACGCTCTTGGAATAGCCGTAGAAGAAAATTATTCTTATTTGATAACACAGTGTTCCCCCGATGAATTTGGTTACCTAAATGGCGAAGTAATTCGCGGATATCTGAGCACTCAAATCTAGTATTTTTTTTAAGTGTGTTGACAAAAAAGCGATTGATTTAACATTAATGCTTCTAAAAGTATAGTTTGCTAAAGTTTATTTAAAATATATAGGTATTCACGACCCCCCGTTGAGTTACGGAATTGTTAAGTTGATGAATTTTGAACTTGTTCAATTGTGAACAACCCTTTTTGTCCACATGCTTGTTTAATTGTTATGTTTTTTTCTTCTTGTTTTCAACTTGTCAAAAAAATAAAATATTCTGAACATTTTAATAAGATGCCTAAGCAGAGCATTAAGCAGCAACTGACCGAACTAAAATTTAATATAACTGTGCAGCGAATTGATTTTATTAATGGTATGTGCATTAAATCTCTTTTTTTTCTGTAAATAGTAATATACATGTAATTGCAGATACATTTGGGATAAATGGCGATGCTAAAAATGAGGAAGTGGTTAGCGAATTGTATGAGGATCTGATCGTAATTAATCTTTGCCGCCGAGGAGATGAGCTCAATATCCCAAAGTCAATTGACTGGCGTAACAATGCGCTTGGCACCTTTGGTGAGAACCGCTTTTTGCAAATGTTGAGAGTGACTCCACAACATTTTGCACACATTCTACATTTGATCAAGGATCACCAAAATTTCATTAATTCAACGATAAGGTTGCAGATTCCTGTTGATTTACAGCTTGCAATTGTATTGTTCCGGCTGGTCTCGTCAGGATATAGTGATTCCATTGCGAAAATTGCATCTATATTCGGAGTCGGCGACGGTGGAACATTATCTAAGATAAGGAATAGAGTTTTTGGTGCTATTCTCGGAAGAATGAAGAAGTATCTGTATTGGCCACATGTATCAGAGCGTCAGCTGCTTGTGTCACAGACGTTTCACGAGCTGCCGTACTGTATAGGATTATTATACGTAGATGGAACGGAGAAGCCAAAAAAAACACGTAGCTTACTACTCTCGTAAACAAGTTTATGCTTTAAAACTGCAGGCGGTTTGCGATCATAAATTGCGTATCCGGGATATTGTGGTTGGATATCCGGGAAGCACTCATGATGAAAAATTATTCAAGAACAGCATAATATTTAAGCGAAGTAAACTATTTTTTAGTGGTGAACAGTGGATTGCTGGGGATTCTGCATATCCTCTGTCTTGATTCCACCATATCGAAGTTATTCAAATCATATGGAGATCGAAAATCAGAACCGTTTTATGAGACGTCACAGTCAATATCGCGTGCACATTGAACATTTAATTTAAAATTTAATTTATGTTTGAATAAATGTTTATATTTTTCCATATTTAAGATCAAGTTCATATTTAAGCAAATTATTTCGTTGATCCAACTCCATTTTCTTAAGCTCAAATTCGTTGTCAATTTTCCTCTGTTCCTGGTAGGATTTCTGGTCCTCAAGTACATAGTACTCGACACTCTTCCAACTCCAACTTTTTACCTCCATAGTTTTATGCCATTCATTTAACTTACTAGTTCAATTAGAAATTTTTTCATACTGTGCGCTTTGTTTTATTTAATTCTTCTCACTGTCGTTGCTATTTTTTTTGTCAGAATGTCAATTTTTTACACAAGAGGCTCTCATTTCAACCGGAGAAATATTGTTTAATTACATAGGGGCAGGCAGGGCTGCTTAGTTGTGGAATTTCTGGCTAGTGTATTTTGTTTTTGTAAAACTGTCAAAAATTTCACCACAAAAAAAACACGTAACTTTAAGGGGGTTTTATATAAATATATATTTTAATTTAATATAACCATAAATTATTTACCTTTTGGTTTGGGTTTATTCTAGCCAAAAAAGATTAACAACACCCGAATAAGAATAATAATAAACCCAAAAAACCAAAAAAAAAATATAAACATTTTTATGTTAGTATAATAACATTATAAACTATATTTGGCCCAAATTTCTACAAACTTAACCAAACTATTTTTTTAGGGGCGTTAATGTTAAATCCCGGGGTAGAAAATAAGGGTTTGGGACTTAAAAAAAAAAACCCAAAAAAAGGTCTCTACCCCTTTTTGGAAGCCCCCCATATACGAATTTTGAGTGAGCAATCCAAAATCAGGATAAACTTTTATTTTCAATTTTTAAATAAAAATCGAAAAATAACTCTTATTTTTATTATAAAATTGAAAATAAGACTTATTTTTGATTTTTATTTATAAAAATTGAAAATAAGACTTATTTTTCAATTTTTATTTTAAAAAATTGAAAATAAAAAATTGATTTTGAATATCTTTTAAACTAAAAGGCGCATTTCAAAAGTGAACATATATCTATGATCTATGATTCAATACCTTTCCAATGATACCTCACATGTCCTTGAAGGATCAAGGATAAGGATTAAGGATACCAATTTTTTTTATTGATTCAATGCCGCTGCTTATACATTTCGCTCAATTACTTCAAGTCTGCCATAAATCAAACACGTTAGAAAGTCGGTCAAGCTCTGCAAAGTGAAATGGCACATCAGTGTTTTAGTCCCAGTTTATATAAGCACTAGAACTACTTTTTGTTCCTATGGCAGATATATGCTATAGTCATCCGACCCGGCCGGTTCCGACATATGTGCAGCGCATTTGTACCAAAAGACTTCGTGCAAAGTTTGGTTGTGATAGTTTTAAAACTGACGGAGGAGGTAGCTATATCAACTCAGCTTGTCATGCTTCCTCCTGTGCGTTACAAATATCCTGACAATTTTAATATACCCTCTCCAAGGGTATAGAAATATCTTTTTGTCTTTAACTCGGAAATTATATCACCTTTTAAACCGCATATCGATTTGTTTTTTACACCCGTTACTCGTAGAGTAAAAAGGGTATACTAAAGTCGTGCAAATGTATGTAACAGGCAGAAGGAATCATTTCCGACCATATAAAGTGTATATATTCTTGATCAGCATCAACAGCCGAGTCGATATAGCCATGTCCGTCTGTCCGTCCGTCCGTCTGTCTGTATGAACACCTAGATCTCAGAGATGGTAAGAGATAGAGGTTTGACATGTATGGGACAAATGCATCTTTTTTCTGCACGCAGATCAAGTTTGTTTCAAATTTTGGCCACGCCCCCTCCTGCCCTCCGCAATTTGGAAAAAACGTTATATCTCCTACATTTTTAGGGATAGACGATTTGTTCCTTCTAGATATAGTTAGTAATCGATTTGCCGAAGAAATGATGAAGATCGGATGAACGGTTCTCAAGTTATGAGCAAAGAAGTGAACCAAGACCCCCCGCTACCCACCCTAAAAAAATGTTGCATACTTTTTTGATGGTTACCCTAAGGAATGCAGGAGCACTGTTAAACATGTTTTTTTTCATGAGTAACGGGTATATCGAAGTCGGTTAGAGCCGACTTTAACTTATGCTCTTGTTTTTTTAGATGATCCAATGACGAGCTATGATCAACACGTTTCACTTTTGAACTGGCTTAGCCGGCTGGTTCGGCTTGCTTCATAGTACCAGCCTACACATCAAGTTTTCAGTTCAAAGCATAAGTCATTTCTAAGAAATGACTCTTAACCAAGGCTGAAATCCTCTGAAATTCTGTAAAAGGTTCTGCTATTAAACTTAAATTCCATAGAAACAGCCCTTTCAATAATATCAATGCCGGACTCTCTTCTTATTTACAAGCAAAAATTGTGAAACTGATACGTTTCTTATGCTCTATATATGTTCTTCATTGTTGGTCATCCATGGTTCGGGGTTCAGTATTGTCAAAACCATGGCAATTTAGTTATTTTTCTTATGATCTTGACAATGTTCTTTACCTTTGGTCATCCGTGGTATTAATCGCGGTTCGGTATTATCATAAGCAGGGCAATGAAGTTATGTGTGATAGTTTGTGGTCTTGAAAAACAGTTTCTTAAGCATTTCGCGGTTTTGTTACCATTGAGATCCCTTACCTGCGAATTGCGCCTATGCATTGATGCTGACATGATTTTTCACTTGGTTGACAATTTCGTCTTTCGTAATTACTATTTTTATCCTCATTGGTTTTTTTCGCGATTTAATAAGTCTTCAGTCAGTGTAAATGGTTTAAATGCCTCAACTATCACAAAGTCAGTAAATTCGTTATACACTCCGTGTACTCAACTAAAAACCATTTTGTACTTAACTAAAATTGTTTAGTACGCACGAGTGCTGAACACAAAAAAGTTCGTTACTTGCTTTTTTCGGTCGGTGCGTTACAAATTATTTACCGTTCTTGTGATTTCGTACAGTAAAATGTAAAATTGGCTATATAGCTCCTCCAACGGGGCCAAGCCATATTCTCATCTCACATGGACAGTATAACATATAAATATCAGTTTGAAAATTTTACACAAATCAGTGTACACAACACAGCAAATATTTCTGCATCATTAAGTCAAAATTAGTCATTTTTGAGTTATGACAGACTTGAAGTAATTGAGCGAAATGTATAAGCAGCGGCATTGAATCAATAAAAAAAATTGGTATCCTTAATCCTTATCCTTGATCCTTCAAGGACATGTGAGGTATCATTGGAAAGGTATTGAATCATAGATCATAGATATATGTCCACTTTTGTAATGCGCCTTTTAGTTTAAAAGATATTCAAAATCAATTTTTATTTTCAATTTTTAAAATAAAAATTGAAAAATAAGTCTTATTTTCAATTTTTATAATAAAAATAATTCTTAAAAATGATTTTTATTTTAAAAATTATAATCGTTACGATCCCTGAAAAACAAACAAAAAAAAAAACAAAAAAAAAAAAAAAAAAAAAAAAAAAAAAAAAAAAAAAAAAAAAAGAAAAAAAAAAAAAAAAAAAAAAAAAAAAGTTTTAGAAAAATTGATGTATATTCTTAGTAACTGAAGCAAGACGAACATATAAAATACAATTTTAAATAAACAATTATTTTTTATTAATAGTTTAGCTAAACAAATAGCTATTTTTGCAGAGATTCAGCAGCGATGTTGCTTCTTAGATCCGTTAATACCAATTTTAGGGTTGAAAACGAACGTTCCACGCTCTCTTGCGAATGATCAACTTTGGCTAGCTCATAAAAATTTGGGTACTGAAACTTCTTGCCTACCCATATTCCATAATATTTATATTAGTATCAATTGCTTTTGGAGAATATGTATCGATTTCGCGATGAGCTGTTTTTTTTTCATTTATCCCCTCAATTTCCTCTTCGTCCCTCAAGGCAACCTCAATAGAGTCAAGGAACTCGTTCAAGAGGGAGACAGTATTTTTGTCATGCAACTCCTCCCTATTTACTGTACTGTATTTTAATACAGAAAAAAAGAAAGGTAAAATATCGTATTCGATATATAAGACTGAATGGAAAATATACTTACGGTTTGCTCCAAACTGTAATTTTGCGAAATTAGTAGCTTAAGTTTAGATTTAGCAAGCAAAGACCTCTTCGGACTTTGCTGCAGAACTCTTCTTATCTATGGTTCCAAGTAAATGCTGCACACGACCACATGGTTTTCTAATAACGACTCCTCTCTTTTTTCGATGCACTTATAAAATATGAAACAGTAGCTGTTTTTTCTGCACGAACTGTAAGTGTAAGCTCCAACCAAAGCTTGTAAAAATCTCCCATATATAATTGCGTGCTCTGCAATTTCTGCGTTGCTATTTATGCTGGTTCCATGTTTTTACAAGGCTTCTTAGTTCAACCCATTCCGATGAAGAGAGTTTGAAAGTAAGCTCCAAGTGCTTCTTGGAAAAGTCTTCGAACTGTACTGATTTAATCATTTCGAAATTACTAAAAGAATCCGTTAGTATTTTTATCTCTAATTAAAAAAAAATATTTGTCCAGAAAACAATTAAAACGAGAGCGTAAGTTAAAGTCGGCTCTAACCGACTTCGATATACCCTTTACTCATGAAAAAACATGTTCAACAGTGTTCATGCGTTCCTTAGGGTGACCATCTGAAAAGTATGCAACATTTTTTTTTGGTGGGAGCAGGGGGGCTTGTATCACTTTTTTGCTCATAACTTGAGAACCATTCATCCGATCTTGATCGTTTCTTCGGCAAATCGATTCATTTTGCTAATTACTAACTATCTTTAGAAGGTACGAATCGTCTATCTTGTAACTGTAGGAGATATAACGTTTTTTTTAAATTGCGGGGGCGGGAGGGGGCGTGGCCAAAATTTGAAATAAACTTGATCTGCGTGCAGATAAAAAGAAGCATTTGTCCCATACATGTCAAACCTCCATATCTTACCATCTCTGAGATCTAGGTGTTCATACAGACGGACGGACAGACGGACATGGCTATATCGACTCGGCTGTTGATGCTGATCAAGAATATATATACTTTATATGGTCGGAGATGATTCCTTCTGCCTGTTACATACATTTGCACGACTTTAGTATACCCTTTTTACTCTACGAGTAACGGGTATAAAAATAAAGGCAAGCTAACTTCGGCTCGACCGAAGTTTATATACCCTTGGAGCTTGATATGTGTTTGACAGTTTGTATGGCAGCTATACTATATAGTGATCCGATTCCGAAAAATCTTGTTGAAATTATGTGAAATCATTGAAAACTTATAAATACGAGCGTTGGGAGCAATAGCACTAAAAACAAAAAGCTTTTCTTACTAAAACTAGTTTTTCAACCGATCGTTCCTATGACAGCTATACGCTATAGTCATCCGATCCGGCCGGTTCAACAAATGTGCAGCGTATTTATACCAAAAGACTTCGTGCAAAGTTTGGTTAAGATAGCTTTAAAAATGACGGAGGAGATAGCATAGAAACAGACGGACGGACATGGCTATATCAACTCAGCTCGTCATGCTGATCAAGAATATATATACTTTATGTGGTCGGAGATGCTTCCTTCTATGCGTTACAAACATCCGGACAATTTTAATATACCCTCTCCATGGGTCACTTTAACTTAAAAATGCATTTTATATGTTCGTCTTGCTTCAATTATTTAGATTATACATCAGTATTTCCAAAATTCCTTACGGTAAAGCCGTGATTTTTGTTGAGATTTATTTTTAAGCAAAAAAAATAAGACTACAATAATCGTTATTTTTGAGTTTTATTTTTTTGATCAAAAATAATCATTATTGTTGAGTTTTAAAAATATTACCTAAAAATAATCATTATGGTGTGAGCAATTGAAATAAAAATCAAAAATAAACATTATGGAGTAAGTTTTATTTAAAAACTCATAATGATTACGGTCCCTGTTTTTTTTCTAGCTGGTTCAAGGTCATTGTTTTTTACGTGCTTATTTACAAACAACCATGAGTTTTTGATTTTTCAATATATTTCAAACGTACAAAAAAGGCACAGTGTCCGCTTAGTCAGCTGTGGAGTGGATAACTAATTTGATTGCATGTTGAGGTCAAGTATAAATGCGACCAATTTCCTTTGTCGGTCAGTTACAAGATCTTATTTAGAATTATGGTAATACATATAAGTTGTTGTTTTTTGGTTTATATTGTTTACAGCCCTTGGAAAATCAAAAACCTGAAAGAAACAAATACATGTTCTGTGTACATTGAAACTTACCTCGGTAATTAGTTTTCAACTCATTATACTCTGTACCAAAGGTACACAGAATTTTGCCTCTATACTAAGCAATTGCAATGTTTTCTTTAAGTAAAATATCAGTTTGCCTAGCTCTGACCCTATTGAAAGAATTTTAATCAGTAGAGGCCAAATACCTACACCAAAAAAGAAATATAATAGGTGACAAAATATTCGAAACTCTTGTTATTATAAAAAAGCAAGATGGTGTATGAGAATCATTTTAATTAATAATAAACCTTATAATTGGATTTCAGCCCATAAAGGTTATATTTTTACTTGACTTTTTTGTCCCTTAACCTTACTTAGGTAAGAAAATGGATTTTTTTCCATCTTGGTTATATGGCATCTATATAAAACTAGCAGACCTGCGCGCTTCTGTGTTTACTAGATGAATTTAATACTTTCGTATTTTGTTCAAAAAATGATAAGACTCAGGTGTCAATACATTAAGTAATGTGCTCAATGGTTGTGGTGGGCTTCCTAATTCAGGTAATTTCACTTTACCACTCGCACAGTACATCCCATCTGCTCCACCTTTAAATTTATATGCCTGACTATGGCAATTATAAATGCCTATGAGAAGCGTAATAGATGACACTATTGTATGTGAACGCAACACCTTGTAGATTTTGTATTTCACGACGTTCACTTGCAGTTGTTGTTGCATCATTGTTCCGTTGATCTAAACGGGATCTTGCTGTGCGTAGACGTTTATTTTTATTGCGATGTGTAATGTCTTGGCTACTTTCACGACTCCTCGAACCATTAACTTGTGCCGCATTTCACGTTCGCCGGCCCAATGGCGCAATTCGCAGCTAAGGGGTCTCCATGGTAACAAAACCGCGAAATGCTTAAGAAACTGCTTTGCCCTGTCCATGACAATACTGAACCGCGATAAATACCACAGATGACCAAGGGTAGAGAATATAGGCAAGGTCATAAAAACTGTTTCAAACCACTGCCTGATACTGACAAATCATTAAATCGTGGCAAAATACCAAGGAGGCTTCAAAAATGTAATAATGCCAAACAAATAATGAATAAATAAACACTCATTACAATTGGAACTATTTTTGAAAAACACCTATGCCATACATCAGGCAGGCTTTTACAAGCGAAAATGGTGCATAATGGTCATCCATGGTTCGTGGTTCACCATCTTCACCATCTCGAATCTCTTAATCTTTACCATCTTTTCATTCAACAGTTTTCGTTATAAAAATCAAAACTTATAATAAATTTTTCAAATTTAGCGACTTTGGACCAGTTGTCACCTCCTATTTACCTGTCCATTTACCAGTCTATTTACTCGTCAATTAAATAAATATCAAATATTGCGAATTTCGCAATATTTTTGGATCGAGTGGCCTACAACCCCTATTTACCCGTAGACAATTGCCAATTATTTATTATTCTTAAAAATCTAAACTTATAAAATGTTAACAAATTTCGCGGTTTTGTTGGACCGATGGCCAGTCGACAATTGCTAACTACTACGCGACTTTGTTTTATATTTAGAAAAAGCTATATAGCTATAATAAAATTTCAGAGATTACTATTCACGGAAAGACCGAGGATTAGTTCTGGCAAAAATTAACTCAAAACATGATAAACTAGCTAACTTAGTATTTCGCTAAGTAAAAAAAAAACAAATGTAACGAAGACACTAAGATTTTCCATAGAAATTTCAAAGTACGCAAAAATGAAGCAAAATAAAAATGCGTACTGCTCAGTTAAAGTGTTAAGCTAATGCTTCAGCGTACATATACGTAATTCAACATTTGCATCTACATACTAGTGTTGGGTAAAGGTTGTTCTTTTCGCTGAACATGTTCACTTGTTCTTTTTTTCTAAGTGAGTCAACTCACTCAATTCGCTCACTTGTTCTCTTGTTCATTTGTTCTTGTTCACTTACCCTTGTTTATTTGCTCTTGTGTTCTCAGTTAGCAAAAGAAAACAGATGATTACGAGTGTATGTATGTGTGTGTATTGCTGTTTGGCCCCCGATCATCATGCAGATGCCAAGCTCAGTTGGCTCGTCATATTAGCCATCTACTCGTCGCGTATTTGGGCAAAATGTAGGGCTGGCTTATACACAAAGCTTGCAATCCTTTGTTGGCTTAGAGGACCAAATTGCTCGACATGTTCCACAAGGGCAGAATGGTCGTTTTTGTGGTTCTGCCGGACAACTGGATCCACTGTGCGGTGGGATGCTTTGTGATTTGCAACATAAGGTAACGCTGCAACATTTACATTTCGCCGTTTTAATATCCAATTCGGTCGCTTTGCTTCCTGATTAAAGACATTCTGACTTAAAAAAAGCGGACATGATTGCCACACTTAAAGGTTGCTTAACACAGAGTTGCCATAAATTGACAACAAACTGTGAACTAATTCAACAGTCAGGTCACCCTGAACAGTTCACTGAACTAGATACCGAACAGATGTTATGGTACAGCACACAGAGCAACTCACAGAACAAGACAAAACTGAACAGCTCACAGAGCGAGACAGACAGAACAACTCTTAGAGCAAGGGAGAGACTGAACAGTTAACAGAGCAATACAGAACAACCCTCTAAGCAAAGAGCAAGAACAGAACAAGAGAACAATTAAAGAACAATTCAGAGCAAGAACAGAACAAGAGAACAATTCAAGAACAACTTATAGCACGACAGAGTGAACAAGACTCGCTGAACAAAAAAGAACAACTGAAGAACGAAGAACGTGTTCTCTTGCTCAGTTTAAAGAACAACTCAATTTTGTTCACTCACTCATGAGCTACTCAACTCTACTACATACTACGCATACTCAGTTTTTTTGTAATGCGTAGTGTGCGTATGCGTAGCCTACTATTTCTAATGCGTATGCGTACGTATGCGTACTTAAAAAAATACGTAGTGCGCACTAATGACACGCATTGCAGTTTCTCTGATCTAGATATAGAAAATAGGGTTGCCGAATATTTTTATACTCTGTACCGAAGGTACATAGAGTATAATTAGTTTGTGCAAAAGTATGTAACAGGGAGAAGGAATCATTTCCGACTATATAAAGCAGGGCTGCAAACCGGTTCGGAGCTGAACCGCTCCGGAGTCGGAGACTCCGGGATTTTTTGGGAAGTCCGAACCGAACCTGACCCGGAGTAGAACAATTTATTTCTTCCCGAACCCGAACTTGAACCGGAGCAAAAAATAGTAGAAAAGGGTTCGGTTCAAAACACGTGTTCTATTAAATTTATTGTAGATTCTATTATTGTCAAGAATGCCATTTCCCAATATTTTTAAGCCTTGAAATATTGCAGAATATTCTGAAAATCTAATAATCAAGTTTTAATTAATAACACTAGTTTACAAAAATAAAAAAAAAAATGACCCATTTCAGCTGAAATTTTTCTTAGTATAGTTTGGAATGGTGATCTAAAAAATCGATTTCAAAAATTTTTTCATGGCTCCGTTTTTGAAATATTCATTTTTTAAATTTTTTTGGTAGGTACTCTTACATTTTAAGCCATATCTCAGTTCATAATTGTCAGACAGAGTCAAGTAAGAAATAAATCGAAAGGTACTGGAGCTGCAAATAATTGCGTGGAGCATTGTTTTTAAATCGGTTCAGTAGTTTGAATTCAACAACCAAGAATATTTAAAAAAATCGATTTTTTGCTCGAAAATCCAAGAAATTTCATTTTAAAACGACTAGAAAAATATAAAAAAATACAAAAAAATTATTTTTATTTTTTCTACTTAAGAATCGCACTTTTACGAAGAAAATACGGTATTTGTGAGGAAAATCGTGTAACACGTACCATAGATGGATCAAATTGAGTAGAGGAACTAACAGTCAAATTTGAGTATATTGTGTGTTTCCAAAAATTAACATTGTACTTTTCTTCGTTTTTTGGTCAAATTATAAAGTGAACGAAAAGCCAGAACAAAAATAAAAATTAAAAACGGAACACAAGTCGAAGCAAACGAAAATTTATTTTAAAATATTCAGGAAAATATCACATTTTTTTGCACTAAATTGCTTACAGCTTCTGTGTTTGTTCACAGATTTTGACCATCGGTATCTGTTTTCTTCGTAGAAGTGCGGATGTATGTAGAAAAAATAAAAATAGTTTTTTTTGGATTTTTTATATTTTTTTCCAGGCGACCAAAAATTAATTTTCGAGCAAAAAATCGATTTTTTCGAAATATTTTTGGATATTATAGTCAAACTAATAAACCGATTTAAAAACAATGTTTTACTCGATTACCGGCAGCGAAATAACCTTTCGATTCTTATCTTGCTTGACTCTATCTGACAATTATAAAGTGAGATATGGCTTAAAATGTAAGTGCCCCTACCAAAAATAAAAAAAAATTATATTTCAAAAACGGAGCCATGAAAAAAATTTTTGAAATTGATTTTTGAGATCACCATTCCCAAACTACACTAAAAAATTTTCAGTAGAAATGGGTCTTTTTGGCTGTAAACTAGTGTAATTCTTAACCATGTTTTAAAGTTTTGAAAAAACTATTATTGTAAAGAACTTAAAGATGTCACATTTGTTGTATCAGCTGTTCCTGCATCACAAGTATCAGTCTAGCGCACTTTTCTACTCTATATTTGTTTTATCCAGCGATAGAGTCAATAATAATGAAAGATTGTTGAAGACACACTAAAATTATCCTATACTAATTGTGTTAACTGGGGCGATAGAATTTCCTCCACTAATACAGAAGGGCCGAAATGGGGGCACACACATATAAAAAGGCTACTTCTGTCAATTTGGCGTTGTCTGTTGTTGTCACTTCTTGCACTTGAGTAACCTTTGCAATTCCAAAACAGTTATTGCAGAGCCTCTGCCGACTTGAAGAAGATAGGCAAATCCTGCTTATAGTAAAACCGGGAGGTTCTTGAATCAGTTGAACAGTATCAAGCATAATCAAGCATAAATATTTAGTCCTGTTCCCGTTTTTGATTGCGATCAAATCATGCAGAATCGGAACTGTTAAATATTTTCACTTCCAAAAACCGACAGTTCTATTGGGCGTTTTACTTAAAAGTCCCACTTATCATCATTCGATAACTCTTGATAGCAAAAATATACGGTCGAGTTCTTTAATAGTTTTTTAAAAATCACAACATTTACCAATTCCGATCAATCGGACTTAGAAACAGGTATAGGCCTGATATAGACTGAAAGGTTGCGCAGTCGACTCCAGATCTAACCTCGAATATGATATTATGAAGTCTCTCCCCGATTTTTCATCATCATGTTTCTTATAGAGCCATATGTCACATAACCCTGCAAAGAGCAGAGTAAATTGTAAGCTTATCTGACACAAGGCAGCTATCTGAAAATGAGAAATCGGCAGTTTGTTTAAAATTACTTACATATTTTCTCAATTAGCGAAGAAGAAAGTTATTTCTGAACCCCGGTTCGAACCCAAACCTAGGTTCAGCGACCTTGTGAACCTGCTCCTTGAACCCGAACCCAAACAGTTTCGCGGGTTCGAACCCCGGAATGAACCCCACCCGATTTTTAAGAGGTTTGCAGCCCTGATATAAAGTATATATATTCTTGATCAGCATCAACAGCCGAATCGATATAGCCATGTCCGTCCGTCCGTCCGTCCGTATGAACAACTAGATCTCAGAGATGGAAAGAGATAGAGGTTTGACATGTAAGGGACAAATGCTTCTTATACTTGCAGGCAGATCAAGTTTATTTTCAACTTATGCCACGCCCCCTCCCGCCCCCGCAATTTGAAAAAAACGTTATATCTTCTTCAGTTTTGAAGATAGACGATTCGTACCTTCTAGAGATAGTTAGTAATTAGCAAAATGTATCGTATTGCCAACTGGGGTGGGGGTCATTAAAAGATGATATTCTCTGATTTGAAAAAATATCAAATGATATTAAATATATTACTTTTAAAACATCGATATATCGATATAATTGATATTTTAACTATTTTCCTGTATTCCAAGAAGAGGAAAATCTCTGCCCCAAAATAAAAAGATATAGTCTATATTAAGCAAACATAACATAATTTTTCATGAGATTCGAGTTTTCTATGTATTATACATATTAAATACTTTTAGTTCCAATATTTGGATTTAAAAGTCTTTAAAAAGACGCGTTGCTTTGACGCATATGCCGCATTTTATAGCAGAAGCAAGTCGCTCCGAAGGCACTGAGGTAATAAGATACCTTACGGCTAGTCTAGATAGTCCCGGCAAGGCCGCTTTTTACGAGGTCCACAATATTAAGGGATAACTTTCCCATGATGTTTGTGTAAAGTATAACTTGGGCTTCCATAAAGTCAACACACGGGACATTTGGTCATGCTAACGGTTGCTTTAAATACTTTTCCGCACAAATTACACTTGGCTGTGCCTTTTTTTATGTCGCTGTAATTTGCTTTTACCAAATTTGAATCCATTTTCACAAATATAATAAAATATCCAAAAAAAAATCGATATTCGATATTTGGTCAAAAAAAAAAATCACGATATAAATATATCAGTTTTAAAAAATATTATCGATATATTGATATTTTGATATATTTTCGACAACCCTAATAGAAAAGTAAAACATTTTTTTTTTGTAAAAATGCCACATACTTTGCGTATCATTTAAAAAAACGCATTCAATTTGGTGCACGCGTTGCGTAAATAGCCCCTAACACACACATTTTTTTTACAAATTTATAGTATAGATAAAGGTCTAAGCAGAGCGAGTCTCAGTAAGTCGTGTTTGGGACCCAAGATATGTTTTTAATATATCGCTCACTTACTTCAATACTGGCATAAGTCAGAAAATAGGATTTTTGACTTAATGATGCAGAAATCTGCGCGCTTTACTGTACTATTTTATGCAAAAATTTTCGTATTGCTATCTCTTCTACTTTTCATGTGAGATGAGAATATGTCGCAATATCATTTTCTAGGTTTATTTTCATGTAACATTGTCAACTATTGGTTTCAACAGGACGGCGACACCGCCCACATGGCCCGAGCAAAGATCGTCCATTGTTTCTCCATAGCCTGACTACAAAAAACGTCGATTTTGACGGGCCTTTCGCCTGATTCAAACCCTCTAGACTTCTTCTTTCTGTCCATTGCAAGTAAATAAACTGAAGATCCTTTAGCCGTTTGCATATACCAATTTAGCAACAAACAAAACCTAACTCGACCCATTTGTGCTGGTTACCACAGATCTAAGAACAGGAAGATCCAGAGAGTAGAATGATAATCGAATCAGCAGTCGAGTGGGGTGTGTTCTTATTACATTCTTCGAAAGAATCCAGATGAAAGGCGTCCTTTTAATACAAACTTATTGCCAGACCTCAGAGAGAAAGAGAGAGAAAAGAACAGTTTCCCATTTTCATTTCTGAAGCAAATATTTGTGGTTGATTTTGTTTTATTATTAGTTAGCGGGAACCGGTGAGCCAGAAGCAGCATTACTCGACGACAGAGATGAGGACGTTGGCGATACGGAGGCTGACGATGCACTGGCCGTGGCAGCCGCACCGCCATGCGTATTTTCCTGAGCCGTTGTGGGTCTCGTGTTGAAGAACTGTTTGATCTGTGCGTGGGGAAAATGCATTTATAATTAAACAAGTGCTCGGGACTTCTTGTGGAGGTTCAAGCTTACAATCCGTTTGATGTAGTTGCAAGATGTTTCGTTGTTTGAACTGGATACAACATTATCCACTCGGTAGGGTGGCGAGATGGTAACTTCGTTTAAGATTTGTATGTTGGGTCCCTGCCAGGACACCTCATTGTACTGAACGGAGAGAAGAGTTCTTTGTTAGTGACACAGTCGGGTAGCTGTAGCAAGGAATGGTTAAGGCCCTACCCCATATTGTTTGGCTATTGCTCTATAGAGTTCTTGTGCTTCTGGACTGACATCAGCATTTTTGGACTTGAGAAAATCTTGTCGACGCTCCACTGTTTTACGCAGACGCATCTTGACCTAACGAGCGAAAGAGAGGGCATTGGTGATGGGGGCATAGTGGAGGGCTGTGAGACTGACCTGCTCCAGGTTAAGTTTTTGCGGATCATCAATGAAATTGCCATTGCACTCCTTGATGACTTGTACATTGCTGCAGAGCGACAGATTCATCACATAGACATCGTTCAGCTCGTCTGTGGCCTTGGAGCGGCATTCTATAGAAAGAGACAGAGAAAGAATTTGGCGCGATGTAAGGAGCACCCCAGGAAGTTACTTTGAAACCCATTGCCCGCCTATTGTTGTGAAAAGGATACTCAGTATCAGCATTTTTGTGTTGTGATCAAAGGCCAGAACCTCGCCCTCCACCTCCTCACTGAAACAGGTGGTGCAGACCACTGTGGAACCAATGCTGAAGCAATCATTGACTGCATTTACAGCTACGGCAGCAGCGGTAGCAGCGGCCATTTTTAATTGCTCCCGAACTGGAACTGGGGTAATCCGGACCAAAGTGATGGATTAAAATCTACGGCTGCTGCTGCTGCTGAGGCTGCTGAAGTGGTGGTGGCACGGCACACGTCGTCACTTGGCTGCAGTTTTGTGTTTACACAACTCTTCTTTGCCCACGTATGGCTGTTGTCGGTGCTGTTGATGTTGCATTTACTCTCCCTGTCTCTCTCTCTCGCTCGCTCTCTCTTTACGTCTTTTTTTTCCTTCGCCGCTTTCACATTCACGTTGCGTTGCGCCAATTCGAATGCTCGCACCAGCAAGGTGAGGTAACTGCCGGACAGGTCGAAAGATTCGGGCTGGGCAGGTAGTTCGGGCGTAATTTAATTAATAAATACGTATTTAAGAGTTTTGTAATTGAGAAGTTGCGAAAATCTTTATTGGTCAACGCACGAAACAACAGCCAAAAGGGGCCAGGAGAGAACGCAGAGTTGCAGTCCAAACTTATCGACATCGGACGAAAGTATCGATATATCAATAGTATCCCATCTCTATCAAGAGCAGTGCACGAAAAATCCCATCCCTAGTTGGCCAAATTGCTTAAGCCGGGTTTACATTGCGTCAGAGAGTGTCATGTTCGGTGTCACTGCGCCAAATTTCCATAGCATTTTTACTACCACCGCTAAGTTTTGTGCTGTGCCACCGAATGTGACTCTCTGTGACACAATGTAAGCCATGCATTAATCCTCCATTCAACTAAGCTTAAGGCCTAGTACTTAGACAAACGAAACCGTCCGCTAGCGGACATTGACAGCTAATTACGACAGCCACCCCTCAACAGCAAAGTACCACCAAATGTGAAACGCATTTGAATTTGATTTATTGATTTTATTTTAACATTCATTTATTTAGTTGCATACTATTCTGGACACTTTAGTTAGTAACTCCACATTTATGAGCACCTCGGAATACGGATTTATTGAAGTATTTTCGGTGATAATTAAAATGTTTTTAATAGATTTTCGAGCTCTGCCTTCCAAACTAGGCTAAGAAAACCATTCTAGTGGAAAGGGTCATTTAATTAATTTATTTTTCTAAACTGGTTGTTATTAAAAATGCAGGGCTACAAGCGAATAATGCGTTAACATTGAGAAAACCACCAAATTTAAGAAATAATTCGTACACTCTTATTGCGTCATCTTATACTTTACTCGTAGTTTTACTGATTTTTAGATTGATGAGTATTAAATTTGAAATTTTGTGAGGAATTAAGGGTGCACAATAAAAATTCGCGGATTGTAGTAAATACTTTCACATTTATTCTTGCAAATAGCATAAACCCGTATTGAAGGTCATAGGTTCACTGTAAATCAATTTTCGTCGTGATTAAGTTGTTGTGTGTTGAATTGACGAATGATTAAATTTGCTCGAGCTAAAATAGCTTGTTAAAGTTTTGCATTTGGCTGGCTTGAGGTCGGTGGAGAGTTACAATTCAATGTAATCAACACAAATCAACAGAGATTAATTACAAGACGTGATAAAATTGTTTTGTGTTAAATAGACATGGAACCAAATTGGTGACACGTCTATTTACAATCATTGATTTCGATCAAATCATGCGGAATCGGAATTTTTAAACGTTCCGGCATCCAAAAACCCGACTGTATTTTTCGGCTCTTAACTTGAACCCCCCTTTTATCGTCATTCGACCCTCTTGATGGCAAAAATAATATTGAATCGTTTCTTAGAAACGAGAACAGGACTGTATATTTTCTGCTCATACCCCATCGGAATTGAATCGGCTGTTTCTGCCTGCCATGAGCTTTCCGATGAGCATTACCGGATATTTAAGTTTGAGTTCGATCCAAATAAAAGTTTTACGTCACCCGTTTTTCATATGGAGCTCAGAACCGTCGGGATCGACTTATTTTGTCTGAGAACTAGGCTTTAGACTGGAGAGACCCTTTCAATTTATAGGCACAATTGTCGCTATTTTTCGTTCCACGAATTACAGCACACTCTGACTCGCTTACACAAACTAAAAAATTGTGACAAAACGTGTTCCTAAAAAATTAAAGTGTCATTCCAGCTTAACTAACCCAGCTGACAATACCAATGTGACCTTATCTAAGAAAAAAACGACAAAGCGGCTTTCTCAGCGCACACAATTGTGCGCCCAAACAGTTTGTCGCGATCTCCATACTGGGCTAAACTAGGCTTTATTTTAACATGACGACCAGCAAGTCCCAACAGCAGCGTGTGCCCAGCACCGAAACCTTCCTGCCCCTCAGCCGTGTACGCACCATTATGAAGAGCTCCCTGGACACGGGCCTAATCACCAATGAAGTACTCTTTCTAGTTACCAAATGCACGGAACTCTTTGTGCAGGATTTGGCGCGAGAAGCGTACACATTATATTGCTCTAAGCAGAGTGGCGGCGATACTCTAAAATATGAGCATTTGTCCCAGCTGGTTAACCAGAGCACAAATTTGGAGTTCCTGCTGCAAATTGTACCCGAAAAGATACGCGTCTATGAGTTCCAAGAAATGCTGCGGTTAAATCGATCCGGCGGCAGCGATGAAGAGGAGGAAGATGAAGAATCTGGTTCGGAGTCCGACTCGAATGAATGAATTAGAGGGCAATTGGCCGACTTTTTACTATATCATACCATTTTAATACGTTGTTAGTGCTAAAAGTGATTATACTTGAACCAATAAAAGATTGTGCGCATATCTTTAAGGAGATCATGAGTTTGGCTACCTTGATTTGTTGTAACCCCACATAATAGAGTAGAGCCTTATTTGGTTTCAACCAATATTTATTATTTATAATTGCACTTTGGGGGAAGAAAATGATTTTTGTGTTAGATCTTTAGATTGAATCCCGCATAGCCATGGGCATTAAGGCCCGTCACCTTGTAGGTGGTGCCAGCCGGAGCGGGCTGCTCGAATTTGGCTGCTGTGGTCACATACAGTATATCCAAATTGGGACCACCAAAGGCAGCCGAGGTGATCTGCTTGGTGGGGAACTTGATCTCTAGCAGGACCTTGCCCGTGCTGCAACAGCCAAAAGGTGAGTGGGGGGAAAATGGTTTTATACTGTGGCCTTTACTCACCTGGGATTAACCTTGTAGATGGTGGCACCATTAAAGGTGGCCACATACAGATTACCCTCGGTGTCAATGGTCAGGCCATCGGGGAGCAGATGATCCTTGGGACTGGTTTTACGCAGATTGAAGACCACCTGGGGATTGCTGGCCACACCCTTCTCGAAATCGTAGTCATATGACTTGACCTCGTAGTCGGTGGTGTCAATGTAGTAGAACTTCTTGGCCTTCTCGTCCCAGGCCAGTCCATTGGAGATGCCAACGTCGCTCTTAACCACACTGACAGCACCACCGGCCTCCCACTTGTATAGCTCGCCATGACGGTGCACAAACTCGTCGCCAATGTAGCGCATGGTGCCGCCAAAGAATCGTCCACGCGGATCAGTTTTGGCATCGTTCAGGCGATTGGCCTCGAACTCGGGCTGCACCTCGAACAGAGTGCGCACCACCTTGGCCACTGGCGAAACACCGTCCCAGTTGACAATCAGAACACGACGGCCACAGCCGACGGCAAACTCCTGCGGCTTGCCCTCAATGGGCAAAACGAAACCGGCCAGAGTTTCACCCTCGATTTTGGCCTTGTACACCTTGTTCTGGTTGAAATCGTAGCGAAGCAGACCGGCTGCCTCGATGTCCACATAGTACAAACTCTGACGGTCCACATCCCAGTGAGGACCTTCGCCCAGGCCGGCATAGGAGTCAGGTAGGGGTTCAATCTTGTAGGACATCTAAGGGGCAAAATTAAGAAAGAAAGTTGAGAGAGGAGAAGTCAAGAGAGGCAGCCTACCGTTACCGTTAGATTCAATAGGAAACCAAGCAGGCAGACACATGATAAAACAAATTTACTGGACTGCATCTGGACAGATGACGGCAAGCGCAAGCACTGAAGCTGCTGGCGACTGTTGCGAGAGCTTTTATGGACAGGCAACACTGCGGAACCCCACTGCACCAACAACAAAAGCAACAACAACGGCGAGTTCAATGCAAATTGATTGGGCTGTTAATTGTTCGCCCGCAGATGTGATGCAGCTGTTCGCTCTTGTGACGTCATGCCCTTCACTTACTCAGCATCAGGCGTCGCGCTTTAAGCTTGACTTTGAGTTCGGTTACTTTTGTTGTTGGCGGTTCTAATTGACTAGGCCTTTTAAATGCCGTTGTGCCAAATGTACCGCAATTTATGTGAGAGCAAACCCTTCGAAAGAGTTACGTGAGTTTACGAGAGTTTCCCGAGAAAACAAGCTGGAACCAATCAGCTTCCGCTCATTTACATTATTTTGACAAACAAATTTAAATAAATGTCTCAGGTGTGTTCTAAATATCTCTAATAACTCTCCCAAAAGCAATTAACAGGAAGTTTCTGAAACCTCTTTGGGCTGTTTTTAAATCAACGTTAAAGCGAGGCCAAAAAAGTTAGAGTGTATTGAAGTTCCATTAAAAAACTGGTACAGGCAGCAGGGGAAGACCGATTCTAAGATGGGACCAAGCTTGGTGTGAACAACTTTTGCCATAACGCACGAAAGAAAATGGCACTGATAGCAATCAAGATCTTCAAGCGGTTATAATCAGGGCTGCAAACCCCTCTAAAATCGGAAGAGGTTCACTCCGGGATTCGAACCCGCGAAACTTTTTGGGTTCGGGTTCACGGAGCGGGTTCAGAAGGTTCCCGAACCTAGGTTCGTGTTCAAGCCGGTGTTCAGAAATAATTTTGTTTTTTGCTAATTTAGAAAACATGAATGTAAATCGAAACCACCTTATTCAATTATTGATATTTTGAATATAATATTCGAGCTTTGTTTATGTAATTTATGGAAATTTCAAATTTGACTGACTAAAAAAATTCGACAGATACTTGTGTTTCATATGCGACTTTTTTAGTTCTTTACAATGATAGTTTACCAAAAACTTTAAGACAAGAATTGTTTTGCAATGTTTGACTTCCTCCTTTGTCACGAATGCTTTTTTAAAGATTCTATTTCACCATCAATATTATGCTGGCTCAAGGTCTCGTTATGCTTTCGCATAACTCCAAAAAAGGAGGAACACATCACACCACAAGTGAAGCTAGTTGGTCATACAGCCTGTTTCAATGGTATCTCTACCATATCATCAGTGACCTTCGCTTGCTTGTACTGGCCCCATCGACTCCCACTCCATGCCAGCGCTGCCATAATCGTTTGGGAATTCCTAAACGACATGATAGCAAAAAACCGGCAGACATGGGAACGACGTTGGTTGCCAGTACCTTGTGTGTGTGTGTGTTCCCCAGCTTGGCTTTTTCTGTTGTGTTAGTGAGAGAGATTTCCTCCCCGCTTCTAACCCAGTAGCCAATAGTTTGAGTACAGAATAGCATTCAAACCGGGGTTTTTTGTTGCTTTTAATTGAAACTATTTTCGTTTAGTTTCAGCAACAACGCCGTGCCTGGCGTTTCTTACACATGTGTGTGCTTTAACGACCTTTATGATAATCAAACCATCAATATTATGCTGGCTCAAGGTCTCGTTATGCTTTCGCATAACTCCAAAAAGGAGGAACACATCACACCACAAGTGAAGCTAGTTGGTCATACAGCCTGTTTCAATGGTATCTCTACCATATCATCAGTGACCTTCGCTTGCTTGTACTGGCCCCATCGACTCCCACTCCATGCCAGCGCTGCCATAATCGTTTGGGAATTCCTAAACGACATGATAGCAAAAAACCGGCAGACATGGGAACGACGTTGGTTGCCAGTACCTTGTGTGTGTGTGTGTTCCCAGCTTGGCTTTTTCTGTTGTGTTAGTGAGAGAGATTTCCTCCCCGCTTCTAACCCAGTAGCCAATAGTTTGAGTACAGAATAGCATTCAAACCGGGGTTTTTTGTTGCTTTTAATTGAAACTATTTTCGTTTAGTTTCAGCAACAACGCCGTGCCTGGCGTTTCTTACACATGTGTGTGCTTTAACGACCTTTATGATAATCAAACCATCAATATTATGCTGGCTCAAGGTCTCGTTATGCTTTCGCATAACTCCAAAAAGGAGGAACACATCACACCACAAGTGAAGCTAGTTGGTCATACAGCCTGTTTCAATGGTATCTCTACCATATCATCAGTGACCTTCGCTTGCTTGTACTGGCCCCATCGACTCCCACTCCATGCCAGCGCTGCCATAATCGTTTGGGAATTCCTAAACGACATGATAGCAAAAAACCGGCAGACATGGGAACGACGTTGGTTGCCAGTACCTTGTGTGTGTGTGTTCCCCAGCTTGGCTTTTCTGTTGTGTTAGTGAGAGATTTCCTCCCGCTTCTAGCCAGTAGCCAATAGTTTGAGTACAGAATAGCATTCAAACCGGGGTTTTTGTTGCTTTTAATTGAAACTATTTTCGTTTAGTTTCAGCAACAACGCCGTGCCTGGCGTTTCTTACACATGTGTGTGCTTTAACGACCTTTATGATAATCAAACCATCAATATTATGCTGGCTCAAGGTCTCGTTATGCTTTCGCATAACTCCAAAAAAGGAGGAACACATCACACCACAAGTGAAGCTAGTTGGTCATACAGCCTGTTTCAATGGTATCTCTACCATATCATCAGTGACCTTCGCTTGCTTGTACTGGCCCCATCGACTCCCACTCCATGCCAGCGCTGCCATAATCGTTTGGGAATTCCTAAACGACATGATAGCAAAAAAACCGGCAGACATGGGAACGACGTTGGTTGCCAGTACCTTGTGTGTGTGTGTGTTCCCAGCTTGGCTTTTTCTGTTGTGTTAGTGAGAGAATTTCCTCCCCGCTTCTAACCCAGTAGCCAATAGTTTGAGTACAGAATAGCATTCAAACCGGGGTTTTTTGTTGCTTTTAATTGAAACTATTTTCGTTTTGTTTCAGCAACAACGCCTTGCCTGGCGTTTTCTTACACATGTGTGTGCTTTAACGACCTTTATGATAATCAAACCATCAATATTATGCTGGCTCAAGGTCTCGTTATGCTTTCGCATAACTCCAAAAAAGGAGGAACACATCACACCACAAGTGAAGCTAGTTGGTCATCAGCCTGTTTCAATGGTATCTCTACCATATCATCAGTGACCTTCGCTTGTACTGGCCCCATCGACTCCCACTCCATGCCAGCGCTGCCATAATCGTTTGGGAATTCCCTAAGCGACATGATAAAAAAGGCAGACATGGGAACGACGTTGGTTGCCAGTACCTTGTGTGTGTGTGTTCTCAGCTGCTTTTCTGTTGTGTTGGTGAGAGAGATTTCCTCCGCTACTAACCCAGTAGCCAATAGTTTGAGTACAGAATAGCATTCAAACCAGGGTTTTTGGTTGCTTTTAATTGGAAACTATTTTCGTTTAGTTTCAGCAACAACGCCTGGCGTTTCTTACACATGTGTGTGCTTTAACGACCTTTATGATAATCAAACCATCAATATTATGCTGGCTCAAGGTCTCGATTATGCTTTCGCATAACTCCAAAAGGAGGAACACATCACACACAAGTGAAGCTAGTTGGTCATACAGCCTGTTTCAATGGTATCTCTACCATATCATCAGTGACCTTCGCTTGCTGTACTGGCCCCATCGACTCCCTCCATGCCAGCGCTGCCATAATCGTTTGGGAATTCCTAAACGATATGATAGTAAAAAACCGGCAGACATAGGAACGACGTTGGTTACCAGTACCTTGTGTGTGTGTGTGTTCCCCAGCTTGCTTTTTCTGTTGTGTTAGTGAGAGATTTCCTCCCCGCTTCTAACCCAGTAGCCAATAGTTTGAGTACAGAATAGCATTCAAACCGGGGTTTTTTGTTGGCTTTTAATTGAAACTATTTTTCGTTTAGTTTCAGCAACAACGCCGTGCCTGGCGTTTCTTACACATGTGTGTTTAACGACCTTTATGATAATAAAACCATCAATATTATGCTGGCTCAAGGTCTCGTTATGCTTTCGCATAACTCCAAAGGGGAACACATCCCACCACAAGTGAAGCTAGTTGGTCATACAGCCTGTTTCAATGGTATCTCTACCATATCATCAGTGACCTTCGCTTGTGTCTTGTCCTTATCGACTCCCACTCCATGCCAGCGCTGCCATAATCGTTGATTGGTAACTAAAACATGATATATAAAACCGGCAGACATAACGACTTGGTTGCCCATTACTTGTGTGTGTGTGTCCCCAGCTGGCTTTTTCTGTTGTGAGTGAGAGATTTCCTCCCCTGCTTGGTAGCTAATAGATTTGAGTACAGAATAGCATTCAAACCGGGGTTTTTTTTGTTGCTTTTAATTGAAACTATTTTCGTTTAGTTTCAGCAACAACGCCGTGCCTGGCGTTTCTTACACATGTGTGCTTTAACGACCTTTATGATAATCAAACTACATCAATATTATGCTGGCTCAAGGTCTCGTTATGCTTTCACATAACTCCAAAAGGAGGAACACATCACCACAGGAAGTGAAGCTAGTTGGTCATACAGCCTGTTTCAATGGTATCTCTACCATATCATCAGTGACCTTCTATAGCGCGCTGTTTATCGACTCCCGCTCCATGCCGGCGCTGCCATAATCGTTGAGAATTCTAAGCGACATGATAACAAAAAACCGGCTTGAACCTGGGAACGACGTTGGTTGCCAGTACCTTGTGTGTATATGTTTCCACAAACTTATTTTCTGTTGTGTTAGTGAGAGATTTTCTCCGCTTTAACGGCAATCGTTTAGTGGTCATTCAAACCGGTTTTTGTTGTACCGGTGTTGAAATATTTCGTTGGTTTTACAACAGCAGCGCGTGCTTATAGCGTTTTCTTACACATGTGTGACTTTAACGACCTTTATGATAATCAAACCATCAATATTATGCTGGCTCAAAGGTCTCGTTATGCTTTTCGCATAACGGGGAAAAGGAGGAACACATCACACCACAAGTGAAGCTAGTTGGTCATACAGCCTGTTTCAATGGTATGCCCATATCATGTTTCAAACTTGCTTATTTTGGCCCCATCGACTCCCACTCCATGCCAGCGCTGCCATAATCGTTTGGGAATTCCTAAACGACATGATATAAAAACCGGCAGACATGGGAACGACGTTGGTTGCCAGTACCTTGTGTGTGTGTGTTCCCAATATTTTCTGTTGTGTTGGAGACAGAGATTTCTCCGCTATTGGGTAGCCAATAGTTTGAAGTACGATAACGCATTCAAACCGGGGTTTTTTGTTGCTTTTAATTGAAACTATTTTCCGATTTAGTTTCAGCAAGCAACATAATGCTGGCGT